>OY986435.1:24387180-24799680 GCA_963920525.1 Dichetophora obliterata | reverse complement strand
TGTGCAGGAATCTATATTATAATATCGATCTTTCTTTTAATTTAAAAAAAAAAATTTTTATTTTGAAAGTGGTATTTTGCATGCAGCAAATACAAATGTTTACAGATTATTTCTTTCATGTTTTAAGCTTACTTCATCAAGTCATTTCAAGTTGTTGCATCAACAAGTGGGACAGCTACACAATATATCGATGTTCAACGTCCATGCTAAGTGCTGAATGCATTGCATTCATTCGATTTTGCTTGCACCATGCTAATCCCAAGTGGGAGGCCATGTTTTATTGCCTACTGGGTGACACCGGCTAAATGTGTCTACACTAATCGCCAGCAGTTTGAATACTGTTTCTTTTTTGAACACTGATTAAATCACTTGAATTGTAGTCATTGCGATTAGATAATATTTGAAATTTTTTTGGTCTGGCGCTAAGTTGCGATGTGGGTCATTGGGCTTTAATTCATTTTCGAATGTTTTTAATTAGACTTCTTTAAAATTAATCTGTTAGAGTTTTTAAACTATATTGTTTACGAAAGTGGTTGAAGCCTCGAGCACAAAGTTGCACTCACTATATATTAGTTAATTATGATGCTAATAATGATGATGATGATTAACTTACGATCATATTTTAAAAGACAATAGTACTTTAAATAAAATACAAAAATACTTTAACATGATGAGTCCGAAAATATAACTACATTGTTTATATTTGCAATTGGTTTTTTTTTTAAATAGTTTAAGCTTAAGTTTTCGTATCCTAAAATCTTTATACGTTTAAGTGTGGCGAAAGTATTTAAAAAAATAACGCAAAACAAACATAACTTGCCAAAAATTTACAACATTTACATTTTTTTTTAAGTGAAAAACTACCAACAAAATTTAAAAAATTCCACTTGTTTCTTAGGGGCCCTTTTTCTATAAAAGATCGTCGTCACCCAATTTTTGTAAGCAAACTTTTTTTTTGGTTTTCAAAACGTTGTTTACGTTGTTAACGTAAAATTTACTTTTATTAAAGGAAAGTAACTAGAATTTCTTTTTTGTTAACTTTTTGATCATTATATTTCTTTAACACCTTGAATTTCCTAATAATTTTTGTTTGATAATTTTAACATATATAGTTTTTTTCTTTAAATAATATCTGTGTCAGTAACTGTCTGACCAGAATCATGTCGTTGTCGTGTCGGCAGGCAGAGCGCTGGCAGAGACAATGCAAACCTTATGGAAGAAAATTGCGGCAGAATACGACAACGAAAGCGCCAAGATAGAAATGTTTCTATTTCTATTTTGACTTTGTCGTTTATTTGATAGCTCTCTCAGGTTCTCTCTAAAAATGTTGCCATATTTTAACAAAACTTGAAGAAAATGTCAACCAATGTAGCGAGTAAACAGTGTTCCTACTTGCTCTTATAATGATAGGAGTAGCCTTCAGTTGAAAATGCAGTAAATTTATATGAAGAGTATTGCAAAAAGTAGTGTAATAAATGGAAGTGGAGTAATTATTAGTTCAATCGGAGTACGATGAGAACACTGAAGCAAGTTCAAGAAAATCAACAATGGCAGATTGAATTAAAGCAAAACGACAAAGCCAACGCTACAATTCTGGGCCAACTCTTAGCGATTCTCTCTCACCGACACGACAACGACATGATTCTGGTCAGACAGTAAGCAATAAAAGGTTAAGGCTGCCCGCAGAGTAAACGCCGAAGCAGACAGGCAGGCGCAGGCAGTGCCCTGCGAAGAAACGAGATAGAAATAAAGCCAAGCTAACTTTTATCTCGCTTGTTCACATAGTTCTCCTGCGCCTGTCTGTGGGCAGCCTAACTGTCTGACCAGAATCATGTCGTTGTCGTGTCGGCAGGCAGAGCGCTGACAGAGACAATGCAAACCTTATGGGAGAAAATTGCGGCAGAATACGACAACGATAACGCCAAGATAGAAATGTTTCTATTTCTATTTTGACTTTGTCGTTTATTTGACAGCTCTCTCAGCTTCTCTCTACAAATATTGCCACATTTTAACAAAATTTGATGAATCTGCCAACCAATGTAGCGAGTAAACAGTGTTCCTACTTGCTCTAATAATGATAGGAGTAGCCTTCAGTCGAAAATGCAGTAAATTTATATGAAGAGTATTGCAAAAAGTAGTGAAATAAATGGAAGTGGAGTAATTGTTAGTTCAATCGGAGTACGATAAGAATACTGAAGCAAGTTCAAGAAAATCAACAATGGCAGATTGAATCAAAGCAAAACGACAAAGCCAACGCTACAATTCTGGGCCAACTCTTAGCGATTCTCTCTCACCGACACGACAATGACATGATTCTGGTCAGACAGTTATGGGAGAAAATTTCGGCAGAATACGACAACGAAAACGCCAAGATAGAAATGTTTCTATTTCTATTTTGACTTTGTCGTTTATTTGATAGCTCTCTCAGCTTCTCTCTAAAAATATTGCCATATTTTAACAAAATTTGAAGAATCTGTCAACCAATGTAGCGAGTAAACAGTGTTCCTATTTGCTCTAATAATAATAGGAGTAGCCTTCAGTTGAAAATGCAGTAAATTTATATGAAGAGTATTGCAAAAAGTAGTGAAATAAATGGAAGTGGAGTAATTATTAGTTCAATCGGAGTACGATGAGAATACTGAAGCAAGTTCAAGAAAATCAACAATGTCAGATTGAATAAAAGCAAAACGACAAAGCCAACGCTACAATTCTGGGCCAACTCTTAGCGATTCTCTCTCACCGACACGACAACGACATGATTCTGGTCAGACAGTAAGTCTGATTTCAAAGTTTCAGGAACTGTTGCTTCAAAGTTTTCAATCGCCGTATAAGGTATATGAAAAAGTCTTTCGTTTTTTCGTCATAACTTTGGCTAAGGTCATGCTTGAAGGTCCAGATTTGGTGATTTATAGTGCTTAATGCGTGGAACACAGTAATATCAATAACTCGGTTCTCTCTTAAGTCGTCTGAAGCTGTTATTGCTTATCTACACAGATATTTGAGCTTTTTGCCAAATATGTTCATGAAGCAACAGGTTGCAACAACAACAACAAGTTCTTTGCTGAACAAACCTCCAAGCAGACTTGACAGACTGTTTCGTTGATTGCAACATCAACTCTTCAGTTGTCTTTTGTTGTTTCTGCAGTCCACCTACTTCGACAATCTAATAGGCACAACTTCTGCTTAATCAAAGCGGAATAATATGTTCTTTCTGCCTTTCAAAGCAATATTTCATTCAACAGTTCGAAAAAGTGGTTGCATTGATTCTGCAAAGATTTGTTATTGTGCTCTTAGTTGACTTCTTTGTCACTATCGCTGGGTCATAGGCTGGGTCGATTTGCAACCTGATATTGCCCGGGCAATTTTGGGTTCAGGCATAAATAGTTATTTAAAAAAGGGGGCGGAAGGGTGAACTTTACCCTATCACACTTTCAATTTTGTGAATATTTTGTATAAAAACGTGCACAGAAATAAATAAAAACTAGTAAGGAATTACCTTCGACTGGGCCGAAGTTAAAATATCCCCACGGCCGAATAAGAGTATATATAAAGTCTTAAACAAACTGTTAAATATATTTGAAGAGATTTTCCCGTTTTGGTTAAGTCACTTTGTATGGGAGGTAGGCGTGGTTTTTCTCTGATTTTTACAAATTTAATACTCAAAATAAAGATTAAATATTAAAGACACTGTGCGAAATTTGAAGTCATTAAATAGATTTTTGTGGAATTTAAAGAGATCTTACCATTTTGGTTAAGTCACTTTGTATGGGAGGTAGGCGTGATTTTCATCCGATTTTGCTCACATTCGAACTTAACCTCCATTTTTGTATAAAAAGCTTAAATTTTTAATTTCGTTATGATAGCTCAAAAATTACGGCTGCTATCGTGGACACAGACGGACAGACGGACATGGCTAAATCGACTCAGGAGGTGATGCTGATCAGGAATGTATATACTTTT
Source organism: Dichetophora obliterata (assembly GCA_963920525.1). Classification (NCBI taxonomy): domain Eukaryota; kingdom Metazoa; phylum Arthropoda; class Insecta; order Diptera; family Sciomyzidae; genus Dichetophora; species Dichetophora obliterata. Next base: position 24,795,720 of record OY986435.1, on the reverse strand, counting down.
CTATACTGGCCGCGCCTCCTTATCAGCGTTGCAAGCGGAGTGGCAAAATTAATATACCCCCATTACGTTTTTTAAACGTGGGGTATAAATAAATTGGTCATTTCAGCCCTAGAAAAGACTTTGGCCGAGCTTCTACTGATCAATTGTGTTGTGCGTGTTGTTAAATGTTTGATCACAAATGACCGAGAACTGGACCTACGTGTTTTATGCCGACTCCGAACGGCTTATGTTCTCCAGAAGCTTTACATGGCAATTTTTACTCTCTGAGGTTTGCCATTGTCTGCAGAGAGGTGACGACCGAACGGAAAAATTAATTCAATTGAAAAAACTTTTCTGTCTGAGCTGGAATTGAACCCGGGCTACCGCGGTTCTTTTGCTAAGAGTCCACGCACTCTCCCACTAGGCTACGGTCACCACAAAAACTTGCACAGCTAGAGCAAAATTGATGCCAGAAATTAAATACTCTCACTCGATTCAAAATAAAAACGGTCTAACATTTATACGATTTTATACAAGAATTTATCGTAAAAAATTCCTAAAGAAATTTTTAATGAATATGTTAATTTTTATTTTTATTTCTTTTTATTTTAATGGACAAATAACCTTAAAACATTTTTCTTTTTCATAATGCCTCATGGCTGATTTTTTTTTTTTTTATAATGAACAATTTTTTTTGACCAAAATTTCTGAAATTTCTGGTTATTTATCCGTTTTATTTAGGTAAAATTTTATATTTTATTTTTTGTAACTTTTCATAAAAATTTAGTGAAATTTTGTTTTGTTTTTGGGTGATTTTTTTTGGGTGTTTTGAATTTTTTTTATTATTTTTGCGCGTTATTTTACCACCTTGATAATTTTTGCAAATATTAATTTGATTAAATATAACACTTTTGAATGAATAAAAAAATTTCTACTACATTTTGTTTTAAGCTTTTATATTATTCCGTAACACTAGACGGCAAATTGAACACAAGTTTTAGTGTCTATAGTGTAAAAGCCTATATGTCTGATGTCTTTTAGTCTCGTAACTAAACCAAAAAAAGGTGCGTCGTTGGACACACGAGAGTAGCGAATTTTTTTTTCGCGGTTTCTTAGATTTGATAATTTAGTGTTTTTTTTAATAAAAAAATTAAAATATTTAATTTTATTTGTTTATTTTATTTTATTTATTGAATTTAATTATCATGTTCACATATAAGACAAAGTCTTTTAAATGCAGTAAAAATCAAATAATAACAAAAAGTTATAACGAACAAGTAAATAAATAGAAAAATTTTAAATTACTTATTCTTAATTTAAAAATTTTGAGCAACGACTAAATTTAACAAGTTATTATCAACTAAATGCAAATAAATGCATTTCACTCAAAAATAACTTAGTCTTAAGCTTAAATTTTAACAATAAATTATAATTGAATTGAAATTTAGACTTATGTATAAATTACTTTTAAGAAATTTTATAAAATAAATAAGAAAGTAACATTAATAAAGTAGAAAATAGAATATAGAAAAAAGATAGTATCAAGAAAAGTATTGGAATATTGCATGCTTAAAGTTGTGCTTATTTCGGATATTTTTTATTATAATATAAAGTTAATTAAAAAACAGACGTTTATATTTAGACCAGTAATTTTTAAAACATTTCATTTTTGTTTTATTTTGTAGCATTTTTAATTATTTTCTATATTAATTTCTTAATTATTTTTAATTATTATGGAAGTTTTATTAATTAAAATTATGGGTTTGTGGTCTATTGTTAATTTTATCTTTGCACAAAGCAAAAATAACAAAAAAAAAAACATGTACCAACAACAACGACATCAAAAACATAACATCACCTACTTAACATTGCTGATGACAATGTGTAGGAAGTAAAAGCATAATTTTTCTTAGTTTTTTTGCTATTTTTGCTGTTTGGTTTGCTGCTAAATTTCTAGGATATGTAGGATAGCTAATACACAGTTCTTTTGATAGATCTTTGTGACCTGCTGCAACAAAGATTCACGCATTCACATCAACAAAATATAACACCTACTTAACGATGCTGATGACAACGTGATAGCTACACGAGTTCTCTACTACAGATCAACATTTTTGTAATTTTTTTATACTTTTGTTTTTTGGATTGCTGCTAAATTTCTAGGATATGTAGGATAGCTAAGACACAATCATTTTGAAAGATTATTGTAATCTGCTGCAACATAGCTTCAGTTAATACTTAATATTGAATTAACCACTTTGCGTAACAAAAGGTTTTGAATTAATGGGTAGCATGTAGAACTACTTATCGAAGGGTATGAGTGCGATACTCACGGCGTACCAAGAAATATTTTTAAGATTATAGTGTCTTGTTGTCATAGACGCAAGCAAAAACGACATCAATTCTAAGAAAACGGTCTCCTTTAAAGTGTAAATTTTGTGATTTCACTCAAGCAACAAGTCACAAAGAAATTTAATTGTATTGATAAGCGGTTTTTTTTTCAATTAGTCCGAAGCAATATCTTCGAGGGATTTTTCTGAGCCCCAAAGTAATTTTTCGTAGAACTAGTTATATTTATATGTCATAAATTCTTTGAAAATATTTGAAAATTTTATTATAAACTATAGCAATAAAAGTCATTTTTTGTTTGTTTTTTGTTTGTTTGTTATAAACCTTTATAAAAATCTAAACGACTCAACGGATTCTACCTAAACTAGGTATACATATGAAGTGTATCATGGATTAAGTTGCTACATACTTAGTTTTTGCCACGCCCCCTTCTAAATGTTTCAACTGATAGTAATTTTGTTATTGCAGTACTTTTAAGTATTGGAGTTTTTTGAAAATTTAATTTTAAAAATTTTTTGCTATTTTCACATCAAAAACACTCACATATATTCAAAATTGTAGAAATTTTCAGTACAACGACTTTTTCATAAGACATCGTTACCTGAAATAAGAAAAAAATGACATGAAAATCAAAGTTTGGTCTTTCGATGCATATATCTCCGCTGTCCATTAATATATTTCATTAAAATTTTTTCATCAAAAGTTCAATAAAAGCACTTCACAAAAATAGGTCGAACTGTACCGTTAAGTCAGTGTATATATGTCTTATGGCTATTTCAAAAAAGGTCCAAAATATTGACTTTTTACTCAAAAAATGACTCAAAAATTGTTGTTGTTGTAAAAATTAAATTAATTAAAAATTGCAAATCTGACTGCCTTTCATATGATATAGCATTTATTTGCAAAAATTCTTCTAGTTAAGCGCAAACATATTATTTTACTATTTTTTTCATCAAAACAACAAAATTACCCCCTTTGATTTTTTTCGCGAAATTTATTTTTTCCAAAATATTGTTTTTATATTTTTTACAAAAAAGTCAAAACTCAAAAATAATTTATGCGAAAAAAGTACCCCAATATCTCTTTCCAATCAGAAGTTATGGCTAAAAATCTATTTTTTCATACCATAGTAATAAAACTCATTTTCTGTTTGTTTGTTTGTTTGGCCTTTATTCAAATCTAAACGGCTCAACAGATTTCGCTCAAACTAGGTACACATATTAAGTTTATTCCAACTTAAAATGTAACATACTTAGTTTTTGCCACGCCCTTCTTAAATTTTTCAACTAACGGTAATTTTGTTATTATAAAACTTTTTACCATCGGAGATTTTTGTGTTTTTAAATGTAAAAATTTTTGTTATTTTGACATCAAAAACATTCACATATCTTCAAAATTGGAGAAATTTTCAGTACAACGACTTTTTCATAAAACATCGTTGCCTAAGAATGAGACAAAAACGACATGAAAATCAAAGTTTGGTCTTTCGATGCAAATATCTCCGCTGTCCATTAATATATGTCATTCAAAATTTTTTTGTTCAAAAGTTCAATAAAATCACTTCATAAAAATAGGTTGAACTCTAAAAATCTATTTTTTCATACCAGCTATAGTAAAATTCTCTATCCTAAATATTTTCCTTATATTAGTTCGTCTAAATTTTTGCTGCCCCACCCCCTCCCCTCCTCCTCTTGAGAGTTTGACATTTTAACTCTCCAATCATGATTGCTACATTGAATATTGACTTTTTACTCAAAAAATGACTCAAAAATTATTTTTGTTGTAAAACTGAAATTAATTAAAAATTGCCTATCTGGCTACCTTTCATATGACATAGCATTTATTTGCAAAAATTATTACAGCTAAGCGCAAAATTTATTGCACTGTTTTTGTCATCAAGACAACAAGGGTACCCCCTTTGATTTTTTTCGCGAAATTTATTTTTTCCAATACGTTGTTTTCATATTGCTTACAAAAAAGTCAAGTCTCAAAAATAATTTATGTGAAGAAATTACCCCAATATCTCTTTCCCATCAAAACTTATGGCTGAAAATCAATTTTTTCAATCTATTGACTATATATTAATGTCAGTGTGTATTAAAATTTTCTATGCTCTGAGCTCCTTTTCCCATTTTTAATTAATTTTTATCTAAGGATGCAGTTGTGCGTCTGGAGAAATTTAACAAATATTCTGATTTATATAAATATCTTTCTAATATTAGTAAGTCTACTTCCCAGCAAAATTGTTGATGCAAAAGTGACATGCATTTTTTGGGACACTGCTTACAGAAGACATTCTATAGATCAAACAGTGCTTCTCCTTAGCCTTATAAAGAAGTTCTTTCTAGAGGCATTTTTATAAACCACTTCTGGAAGACATTCAAATGGCATTTAAATTCAATTAAAGTACAAAAATTATACATAATTATAATATATGTTTTAGATATTTTCCGTGTGATTTTTTAAATCCCCAATGAAACCCAAAAACTTACTACTTCCAACACCAAAATGCTTTGAAAATTGGGAAAAAGGATATTTTACGTGAAATTTTTTTAAACCCCCAACAAAACCCAAACACTACTCATTTCCAGCACCAAAATAGCTAGAATATCGGGAAAAGGGAAACTTTCCTAGGGATTTCGTAACCCCCAAACCACAAAAACCATTTCATTACATAGAATGCTTTCTTTGAGTTCTCGTGAAAAACATATACTAAAATCCTTTGATAAAAGGGCTCAAAGATATCTTCCATTGAAAAAGTCCTAGAAGCACTTTTAGAGGAGATGAAGGAAAGCATTTCTCCCAATGACATGCATATGTTAAAAGAATGCCTTCTGGGTATGAAAGTGGAAGGGATGGAATTCAAGACCTCTTTAGCTTCTTTTGGTCGTCGTCCCACCATAATTTTTATATTGTTGAAAAGTAATTCTGCTAGCTTTAAGATTAAATAAATATTTATATTATTTTGAATTTTTAAAATATGTTTTTCCTACCCCTTCTTTGAATTCAATTAGCTCACCGCAAAGTATGGAACCCCCAACCAACAAAATTTCCCAAAACTTTTTTTTGGATTAAAGTCTGTTCAATTACCTTTCTAACAGTAGCTTAAACTTAAAATTCAACATATTTTTCATTATTCCAGAATTTAAGAAAAATCTAATCGAGAAGTGTAATTATAATGTTTATGTAAATGGCTCTCGAGTAACACCGGGTATATCAGCTTGTTATATACATCTCCAAAATTATTTGATATTTTGCCCATTTCCCAAAAAAAATTGTATCAAAAAGTACCTGTTTTTAATACACTGTATAGTATTATATAGTATATAGGGTATATTTAGGGGTAAATAGTATATTGAGGTTGGGGCAATATAGCAGTAGCCTCTTTTATACTTATATGTGTACCTTATATTTGTTATTTTTACTATTATATAATATTTACAAAATTGAAAAAATAACCAAATAACTTATTATAGCTTTCTGTTGCAGAAAGAATTCACCGACGACTGTGTATTCAATGAGAACATGGAACAGCACAACTACAACACATACTCATCCACATATAACTCGAATGTGCGGCGTATCTATTACTTGGCCCTGAATCGTCACGGGGAGCCGCGCAAGCTACAAATACCGCCCACGCGTTCGCTCGGCAAGCTGGCAACATATACGAATGCCATAACCGAGTCGGTGCCGCAGGAGCGGGTCGAACAGTTGATAGCGAAAAACTTTGGAGCAAATCGTATTAAGCACGGATTGCGCCAACTCTGTGATACTGGGAAACCATTGATCGAGCTGATCGATAGTCGAAACTTTAAAGCGCGGCCGCAGTGCAACCCAAATAGCAGCGGCACAAGTAGTACTAGTAGTAGTAGTAACAGTAATAGCGTTAGCAGTAGCAGTAGTAGTAGTAGTAGTGGTAGCAATAGCAATAGTAGTATTAGTAGCAATACAATTAGTAGTAGTGGCCAATTATTGAACAATGTTCCTTCTGCCAATGATAGAACTAGGGTTAGTAATACAAATACAAATAGTAGTAGAATTAGTAGTAGCAATAGTCAGAATAGCAGTAGTAGTAGTAGTAGTAATAATGGCCATATTAGCAATAGTGATAGTAATAGTAGTAATAGTAGTAGTAGTATTAGTAGTAGTAGTAGTAGTAGTAGTGGTAGTAGCAAGAGCAACAGTAGTGGTAGCAGCTTAAAAAAGAAAAAGAAGAAGCGACGAAAATGCCGTCCCAATGAAAACGAGGAAGAGCACAACTGTCAGCGTGGACCGCAGGCGCTGCGAAAAAGATTGCAAAACAACAAAAACAACAAGCCAAAATGCAATAACCAACAACAAAAACAACAACAGCTCAGTGTCGACAGTGCGGCGGGGACGCCTGTAGCTTGCGCTCCAAAGAAACCTAAGAAAAACGGCAACAACAAGAAGGGCGCTCATAATGGCGCTGGAGGACGTCACAACAACAACAAAAACAACTTGGGCAACGACGGTGAAACGCCAAACAATCGACGCGGCAAAAAGCTGCCCGGTAATGGACGTCAAGGTGGCAACGCAAATGCTGGCAAAAATAACGGCGGAGCTGGTGGTGCTAATAAAAAACGTGGCAACTCTAAACCAGGGCCCAAGCGTCAAAATGGCAAACAGAAAAAAACAACGACAACGACAACAACATCGACAAAGCCAATAACCACATCGCTGTTGTCGCTGCTGCAGCTAGAGTCAACGACAGTGCTGCCAGACTCCACCACCTCGCTGTATGACACCTTTGCATTCTTTGGCCAAACAACGAGTGATCGTGGTGAACGCGAGCAGCGCAACGTGCACTACAGCAACTCCATGGAAGACACAGCGGGCGCTGATGTTGACGATGACGATGCCAGCGAGTCCGCCGAGAACTCATCGGCTCAAGACAACGGCGACGATGATGATGACACTGTTCGCAGCAACAACAACAACAACAACAGCAGTGCAGAGGAGGAGGAGGATGAGACAAACGATAGCTACGAGGATGACGCTCAAAGCCAAGTGCCGCATGCAACTGGCGATATCTCGACGCAGCTGACTGCCGGTGCTGACGATTTTTTCTACTACGATCAGCTAGATTTGTGAGTTTCTTCAAAATTTTTCCAAATTTTTTTAATAATTTTTTAATTTTCGAATTGGTACTTAGAGTTTTGTTTAATTTATTGTTTTTTATTTGATACAAAAATAAAAATGAAATGGAAGGAATGTTTTTATTATTACCTACATTAAAATGCATTGAAATAATTTCTCATTTACTTAAACTTTTTTTATCAAAATTAATTAATTTTTGTATTGTATTTGGCATTAACTGATTATCTTTTGTTTTAACATCACTGGTTTTTGATTAATTTTGTAGTTAAAAAACAAGAACGATTGCATTTTGGTAAGAATTTTTTATGATTTATTGTATAAAATAAAAACAACTGAAAGTCTGGCAACTAAGTTTGGATGAATGCAAAGCATTTAAAACTGTTTGGTTTATAATAAATTTCTAGAATTAGTCATTAGATATGTATACAAAAAAAAAAAAAAAAAAAAAACAAGCAAACGTAAGAACAATGTAAATTTCAAGCGACAAGCATACGTTAACAAATTCATGAATCGAACCCAAATTACATCAAACAACACTCATAAACATAAAAAAACACAAACACTTTTACTAACAATCGATAGTGCTGTAGGATTGTGTTGTGAGAGAGTTGAAAGTAAAGAGTCAGCATCGGTCTTAAATTAGAAAACTGTCATTGATTTGAATATCGGCATCGTTTTAAACTCAAAAGTCGACCTAAAATGTTTAAGTGGAAGTGGTACCAGACTATGCATTGATAAATATGTAACAAATTTCGCCAACAATATTTTATTTATAAAACCGTAGAAGTGCTTTATTTGAACACGATTCACAGTACTTTGTCTCATAGGCAAAAATCAAAAAATTTGTTGATTCCAAATAAAGAAAAAAATCAAAAACAATATTTAAAAAATTTATTTGCGACCTCTAGAGCCCCCAATTTAGACTATATTTATTTGAATTTTAGGGGTAAAAGAAAAAAAATTCATAATACTACAATTTTCCAGCAAAATCATAAGTGTTTACTTTTTTTAATGATAATAAATTTTCTGAATTTAGGTTTTTTAAATTGTGTCAATAAAATAAAACCAAAGAATTTTGAGTAACTTGGAATTACGCATAACACTATTAAATTGTCATTTTGCGAAGACATTTAAAAACAAAAACGTAAAAATAACTAAAATTTTATTTCAATTTCCTAATCCTAATCTCTCCAAATGAAAAATGAAAAATCTTCTCCGACTTGTCAAACTCTTGAATATATTTAATTTTCTGAACTGTCTAAATGACCTATTTGCCTTAATCGCCCCTCAAGTAAAAATAAATAAAGGTGCAAGGGAGGGTCTAACCGATTTCGACTATTTTCAGTACACGAAAAAAACAAGGTTACATCAAGGTCCTCAAAGTAGGCGTTTGTTTTAGCGATGACCTCTTTATTTGACCTAAACCTCTTACCACCGAATCATTTTTTAACGTTTTGAGGCTAAATCTGGAGAAAACGGTGGTTGTGGTAGAATTTCGTTGCCTAATTTATAAATAAATAAAATCACTTTTTTCTTCTCCAAATTCGGTCGTTTTTGCTTCAAATCAATGACAAATCTGCACAACTGTATGTTGGCCGACATATTCACCTTGGGCCTCTTTGGTGCAAGTTTACGCAAAGGAAACCATAGTTTGCCCTGTTCCTTGGTCTCTGGTGTGCTATGATGTATTCATGTTTCGTCTACGATACAAAAACTTTCGGATTGCGATTGAACTCCGTCAAACACTTCTTTGAAGTAGGGTCATGAGAGTGAGAGTGAACAATGGCGGCACTCATCCCGCTGTTAGCTTTTTCATGCCCAAATATACACATATGTAAAATGTAATGAGCCCGCTCTGTTAAGGTTCTTTCAGTCTCAGCCACGTCACGCACTCTCATTCTCCGAACGTCCAATACGAGGGCCGTTTGATAATTCCATGAAAAATGAAACAAGAAATGATTTTTACGGCATAAAAATGTTTTATTGCTCAATATAGTCTCCTTTTAGCTAGATACACTTTGTCCAACGTTCCTCCAACTTCTTGATCCTATCCGAAAAATACGTTTTGGGAAGGTCCTCAAAATAGGCCTCTGTTTCGGTGATGAGCTCCTCTCTGGTGGTGAATCTCTTTCCGCCGAGCCATTTATACAGGTTTGGAAACAGAAAAGAGTCGGAGGAAAATCTGGAGAATATGCTGGATAAGGAAGCAATTCGTACTTGAATGTATGGAATTTTGCCATGGGAGCTGGGCATGTATGAACGCGCGCATTGTCTTGATGGAAGAGCACTTTTTCCTCGCCAAATGGGGCCGTTTCTCTTTCAAAGCGTATTTTACACGGTCCAATTCAGCTGCATAGTATTCGCCAGTGATGGTTATTTTCAGTGGAAAGTAATCGATGTAGATTATACCGCGTTTATCTCAAAATACTGTCACCATGACCTTTTCGGTCGACAGCACCGTCTTTGCCTTTTTCGGAGCACTTTCGGCCAGTGAAGTCCACAGTTTCGACTATCCATGTTTCGTCCACGGTTACTAATCAACTGAAAAAATCCTTATCTATGTTTAACATCGCCAAACACGCCTTTGAATCAGTCAGGGAGTGATCTGCCCCCATCTTGTTGATAATTTTTTCATATCCAAATGATTTCGCAAAATGTTCCACATTCGTTCGTTTGAAATGCCTACGACGTCAACAATCTTGCGCACTTTAACTCTGTGATCGGCCAACACGATATCGTGAATTTTACGACCGCATCGGAATTCAGTAAATCACTTGTGAATCATTCCAATCGAAAGTGCAGAGTCCTCATAGTAATTATCAAGCCTTTCCTTGGTTTGACTGATGGTTTTTTTAGGCAAAAAATAATGCGAACTTCATATAGAAGAAAAAATACACGAAATTCACTTTTTCCCAATTTGGCCAAATTTCACAAAATCGTCTGCTGTCAACGGCTGCCAAACACAAACGTAGGGACGTAGCGAGCTGAAATCTTGACAGTAGTCTATTAACAGATGGTTGTTGATTAGTGTTACTACGCGGGAAATTAAAAATTCTCTAACTTCACTAATTGCCCTCGTATCAATCCATGGATTTAATTGACGATTTCTGACGTAGCGACTTCTTTTGGTAGGCTTGAATGTTTAGCGTCACTATTACTGGTACGATCACAATGGATTTTAGTGCACTACTTCTTAACCATTCAAATTGATGGTGCAGAGACCACGTATAAATTATTAAGCCTTTTCTTGGTTTCGGTGATTGATTGCTTACGCATGAAATAATACTTGATGACTACACAAAATGCCTTTTTTTCTATTTTCTTCGAAGTCCGCGAGGTTGTCTGCCTATATTGTCAGGGATTTCCACCCTGACTCGTATAAAGTGTTTGTTATGAGAATTTTAAAGGATCAATAGATCACCGTTTCTGTGTTCTCAACTCTTATCTTATCTGATCTTACCCTAATGATTTAATCACACTCAATTGATGTACATGAATTGGCGACGTTATGAATCCTCACACTTATCATATTTTACTGCTTTTTATCGAAATATAAAAACAATGCTTTTCTGTACATTTGCAATTGCCCATATTTGCAATTTTGCACCTTTGCTGTTTTGCACATAAAAAGGAGTGCACATTTACAATAGTGTTTTTTACAATATTGAAAAAATTGCATCTTTCAATCTCAATAATGAATGTAGGAATGTAGAAATGTAGCCAGGTTTATAAATTAGTATTTCCAAATTGCCGCTTTTACGCCTAAAATTCTATTTTCTATATGAATACAGTACATGATTTGGTAACACTATAGTCCTTGAAGTTTCGATCAGCCGAAGTTTACAATTTTTTTTTTTGCTCTTTTGCAATTTTGCACATTTACAATTCAACTTTTTTGCAATTTTTTATATTTATAATATTATAAACTTTAATATTCTTAAAAATTTGCAATTCTTACATTTCACATTAACAATATTGTAATTTTGCAATTTTTGAAAAATTTACAATTTTTGAAAAATTTATAATTTTTTAAAATTTAATATTTTTGAAGAATTTACAATTTTTTAAAATTTACAATTTTTGAAAAATTTACAATGTTTACAAAGTTACAATTTTTTAAAATTTACAATTTTTTAAAATTTAAAATTTTTTAAAATTTACACTTTTTGAAAAATTTACAATTTTTGAAAAATTTACAACTTTTGAAAAATTTACAATGTTTTAAAAGTTACAATTTTTTAAAATTTACAATTTTTTAAAATTTAGAATTTTTAAAATTTACACTTTTTGAAAAATTTACAATTTTTGAAAAATTTACAACTTTTTAAAAATTTACAATTTTTGAAAAATTAACAATTTTTGAAAAATTTACAATTTTTTTAAAGTTACAATTTTTTAAAATTTACAATTTTTTAAAATTTAAAATTTTTTAAAATATACACTTTTTGAAAAATTTGCAACTTTTGAAAAATTAACAATTTTTGAAAAATTTACAATTTTTGAAAAATTAACAATTTTTGAAAAATTTACAATTTTTGAAAAATTTTCAATTTGTTAATTTGTCAATTGTTATCAATAAGGCTATTCACAGTTTTAATACGCTGGTCTGCTATTTGTACGATTTGTTATTTGTGCGCCAATTTACGTAAGCGTATTTTGCTTTGTTGTTGTTTTGCATGCAAACGAAAATAAGCGAACACGCGTAAATGAAAGTAGCCCTTGGATGTTCTTTTTTGTATCTCGTATTTTTTTGCTCTGTCTACGGCCGCCATATTGCATACATCACAGAGTTGCATAGTTTTTGAATACGATATTCCAATGGCGGAGTGCTCATAGTTTCAACAATAACATATGCTATAAATACGATTTGTTAAATGTACGCTTAAACTGTGAACAGCCTTAATAATGAATACCTCATACGTAGTATTGCAAAATGTTCACTCTTAAGCCTAAAATTCTATTTTCCATATGAATACGTGCTGAAGTCAGTACCTAAATTGGTAACGTTACTATAAAGGTCCTCGAAGTTTTGATCAGCTGAAGTTTCAAAAAGTGTATTTTTGCATTTTTAAATTTTTGCACATTTGCAATTTAACATATTTGCAATTCTGCACATCTACATATTTTCAATTTTGCACGTTTACAATATTATAAATATTACAATTTTTTAAAAATTTGCAATTTTCATAATTCACTTTTACAATATTGTAATTTTGCAATCTCAATAATGAAGTAGTAATGCAGAAATAACTAGTGAAGTAGTAGTATTTCAAAATTGCACATCTTAAGCCTAGAATATGAATAGAATATGAATTTTTTTAATGCAGCTTATGAGGGTTGAACAGTATTGCTACCAGATCTTATGTTCTTTGTATGCCAAAAGAGACCAACAAATTTTAGACATATATATAACACATATATAAGTCAGTAAATGAATGTTTTTGATAGTTTTCTGTTAAAATTATTGAATCTTTCTTGGCTGCAATCTCGGTTATCAACAAATATCTGCTTTTAAACATAAACAAAATCAAATTCACGCCACGTAAATGATCCAAACGGTCATGTTAAATATTTGCATAAAAAAGAAGAAGAAAATATGTAAGGATTTGCGACACTTTACTCCATATGTTACGATGTAGTCCCATTGAAAAAGTCTACGTTTGATATTTTATATCCGCAGATAAGATTCGATTTAGTGCTCATATGCGACAACATGGTAAGCATACTGACAGACACTTTCATTTGCGATTTTACCCCATTTTCGTGATCATCGACCCAAAAAAGCTTTCTATGCCAAATTCTATGAAGATATATAGGTTGAATATATTGCGCTCCTTTAAAAGCTAACTACAGATCGATCCATTTTCTCTAGAAAATAAACCTTTGTTATTAAATTATAGTTAACTTTACTTAACATTTTCTGAATTTGATTCAAAACCCCATTCGTTGCTTTGTAGACAACATTCACATTTCTTCAGTTAAAGGCCCTATCACTTTAGAGTTTAAGTCATTAAAAACTCATTCTTTGATCACTTGAAAAATATCAACGTGCACGCTTCTTTTTATCTCCTAACTCTCAAATGAAAGAATTTCTCTTGAGCTCCTCTTAATATCAACGTTGTATATTTAACATAACCAATCAATTATGTCATTCTAGCTTTATAAGACCAACATAGCGTAATTGAGTTAGCACATTTCGTTGATACCGTAAATTGCGCTTGAGTTGGTGTGTCAATAAACAGCATTATTTTCATAGGTACTCATGCCTTCATCCCTCAAAACATTGACTTGGGGTACAATTGAGACTCGCATTACAGTTATAACTCTTCAGAAATATATCTGTACAGCAAACTTCTTTGACCTAATTGTTTTAGCAATATTGAATATATGAATATTGCTAAAGACTATTGTTAGCAATATTGAGTTAATGTGTCAAAAAAGCGATATAACATTGTTACCCATGTTTGCAGCCCTACAACATTGACTTAGGGTACAAATGAACCTCAACTGAAGCATTAGAAATATAACCCAACCTTTGACCTTATTGCTTTAGCAATATTTATGTATTCAATATTGCTTGCAATATTAAGTTAGTTTGTTAAAGCCGCATTATTTTCATCGTTGCCCATGTCTGCATTCAACTCAACTGAATAATCACAAATATAATTAAAAATTTGACATTATTTTTTTAGCAATATTGAATATATGAATAAACATTTAAGCAAATTCTTTAACTAATGTATTGCTTAAATGTATTAAGCAAAAGCAATGTTTATTCCTTAGGGTCCTAAGAGCAATCCCTACGGAAAAAGGAACCTGTTCTGAACCAATCACGTGATATGTCCCCAAGGAATAGGGAACTGTCTTAATTCTGACACCAACGTATGAAACCGACATGCCACTTTTACATGGCGTTGTCATTGACAGGGGTCAATTGCCACTTGCTGCATTACCTTGGACCGGTCCAGTGACGGGTCCAGAAGAGTAGATTGGTGACCTGTTTTGACGAAAAAGGAACCAGTCCAGAACCTATCACGTGATAGGTTCCCAAGGGATAGGGACTTGTCCCAACTCTGCCACCAACATATGAAACCGACCGGTCACTTTTACATGGCGTTGTCATTAATAGGGGTCAATTGCAACCTACTACATCACCTTAGACCTGTCCAGTTACCAGCCTCGAAAAACAAAAAATTTAATCTGTCTTATAACAGGTATAAAAACTTGTTCCGTGACGAGTCGTATCAAACCTGTCCTGTGGTAGCTGTCCATTTGAGCTGTCACGGGCAATTTCTTTTATTTTTATTTTATAATCAGCCAGTTACCAGCCTCGAAAAACAAAAAATTTAATCTGTCCCATAACAGGTACAAAAACTTGTTCCGAGACGAGTTGTATCAGACCTGTCCTGTGGTAGCTGTCCATTTGAGCTGTCACGGGAAATTTCTTTTATTTACACGGGCAATTTAAGGGCAATTGACTCTGCTTTTTCCGTAGGGATGCTACACAAACACCAACAGAAACACAAAAAAAACACACACACACACACACACAACACTCGAGTCATCTTCACAACAATTCATATACGTACAGCTTGCAAACAACTAAAAAACCATACGTTTTTTCAATGTTAAAAATTAATATCAAAAAGTTAGGTATCACATGCTGACAAATTAATTCAAAGATGTTTAAGCAATTTTAAAAAATTCAAGATTTCTCAAAAATCTATAAAAAAATTCGTCCAACCCTAGAAATTATTAAATCTACTCACGATTTTAGCACAATAAAAAAATATATAAGCACACCGGGCATAACTCTTGTAATTTTGTATATAAAACCGAACTAGTAAAGTGCATAATTTTAAATAAAACAAATAAAAATAAATTAAAAAAAAATAAGATATCATTCTGTATTTAAGAAACCTCGCTGCCTCACAGTAAAAATTAGTTTTCACAAATATTTACATAAATGTGAAATATATAGTAAAACGAAATTTTAAATGTAAACAAAAACAAACGAATAATGTTTGCAACCATTTTAGTTCCGAACTCATCATAATGTCATATACAGATATTAGCTAGAACTACGAATACGTTAAAACGTCACAAACAGCATCCAATATTTAATTCTAACTCTTTATTAAAACTATTATTTATTATTATTATTATTATTATTAATGTTAACTCAACAAGTAACTATAACTGTAAAATTGTAACACTAACAATGCAAATAGTAACAACAACAACAATATTTTAAGTTTAGTTAATAAATAAAATATTTAATTGTAATGTATTTTTGATAGTTTGCGAATTAACATTAAATAATTAACTCAAATCTAAGTTATTGTAAAGTAGTATAAAAACAAACAAAAAAAATCACACACACACACACACTCAAACATCACTCAATGTATAAATAGACTGAAACGAGCTCAGAAAATATCGTAAAAACTCTGTTTATTAAAAAACACAACAATTTGAAACGAGATTCTTTAAGTATCTAGATGAAGATTTGTAAACATTTGTGCATTGAAACAAATAACAATAAAAGAAACGAATGATAATAAGTTATATTCTTTAGGAGGAAAAATAACAAAAATAAACAAAAAACAAAAAACAAAAACAAAAACAATTATATATAGAAAGTGAAATGAAATTAACAAAACAAATGGTGTTTTTATTGAAAAGTTGATGTAGTTATAATAGAAAAGAAAAGAATAGCAGAGAAAAACATAAAACAACATAGGACAAGCTGAGTTTGAGATTCGAAAATGAAATGACTGAAGAATTGACTGTCAGCATCAACTGCAAACTCATTGCAATAAGACAAAAAGTATTGCAAAATAGTACATCATATATAAAAAAAGTATAATTTTAGCAGAAAATTGTTGTCTGAAAGGTGAAAAATTCTGGTTTTACAGCAACAAAACTAAGTGGATGAATGAATAAATTTTTAAATAAGCAAGTCTTTGGTTTTATATTTAATTTATCCTTGTGTTCTTTCTCTTCTTATAATGCTATAAATATTCTCGTTCTTATAAAATTTTCCCAACTAACATTCAATATCAAAAATCATTCGAATAAGAAAAAAAATTATTTTTTGCATGTCTAAAAGTTGACTAAAATTTTAACCGAGCCTTTTGGGCTTATTCTGCATTTGGTAAATTATGAAAAAATTGCATGCTTTCCATAAACTTTTGTGAGTTTTGCACTAAATTTAAATATTTTTATTATTAATTTTCATTATTTTATTTTTAGCAATTATTTAGCAATAGTTGTTCCCGGTATGTAAAATTTTGTGATATAATAAGGGTATTCTCAATGTCTAGCATATGCCGTTGCACGGTGAAAGAATAGAAAATATGCCATCCGTACACTGCCGCCACAACAAAATAAAGTAAAAAACCGTACAATATTTCCAATGTATCCTACACTGAAGCCCATGTATACAGCGATAGAATCAGTGGCGGATCTAGATTTGCTCATGAGGGGGTCTCAATTAGCAAATTATTTTTTTATTTATAATATTTATTGATATGTGTAGTACACTTATTTTTAAAATACTACATTAACGTTTGAAATGACCTAAGCATATAATTCAAAAGTATACTTATTTACATAGTTGGCACTGCAACCGTATGTCAATCTTGGCCTCATTTTAGAACGTAGATTAGGCATTTCAGTCTCTAACTTGCTGGCGCCAGTTTTTAAACAATATTTTACAGCTGACAAAGCTTTGTCAGATTGTTCTCTACACAGAGAAAACAACATTTTCAAAAGTGGCAGAAACGAGCTACTTTTAAAAACGTTTAACCCAGATTTTGCACTTCTAACGTTTATTTAAATTTTAAAAACTTACATTTTAAAATGAGATTCTAAAATGTTAATTTGATTTTTAACAATGAATATTTTAAAATGCTGTAGTGAAACGTTTATTTTCATTTTAAAAACGAAAATTTTAAAATGAGATTCTAAAATGTTCATTTGATTTTTAATAATAAATATTTTCAAATGTAAAATATTTATTTTCATTTTAAAAACGAAAATTTTTAAATTAGATTCTAAAATGTTCGTTCGATTGAGGCTGTTCAGACTTGCCTCAAAAGAGGCGACTTACTGGCCTCATTTTGGCATAAGCTAGCTATCAGGTGTTCACACACAAATTATTGCCTCACTTTGATGCAGCCTTATTTCGACGTTTATTGTGTTTTTCCTGTTGTTTTCTTTTGAATTATTAAACACAGAAATGTTCATAATTTAAACAATATTAATTCGCGAACAACTATGAATAAACAAAATTAATTCGCGCAAGTACTGCGCCTGAATAGCCTCAAAAAGAGCTAAATAAATCAACAGAACAAACTTCACTCTGACGTACGTCTAAATGAGTCGCAAAATTTTTAAAATTTTTAAAATTCTTGCCTCACGTAACATGTCACCTTCCCGCTTGCCTGTAGATGTCAAAAAGAGTCAAGTCTGAACAGCCTCATTTCTAACAATAAACATTTTAAAATGCAATGGTACAACAATTATTTATATTTTAAAAACGAAAATGTTCATTATTTCCCATTAAATCAAAAAATTTACAGAAATCCGCATTTCCTCTATTAATTAAAAAAAGCTTTATTTGTTTTCAAAACTTCAGTTTTATATTAGTTTTTTTATCATCAGCTAAATTTTTTAGATAATGATACTGTATACCAGCGTCTATAAAAAAATAGAATTTTGTCAGATATTATTAATTTTATTTAAATTACTTACTTTTTAGTTGTGGCAGCAAATGCTTCAACTCAAACTCTTTCATAACTTTCTTGCAGGCAAACTGCTGAGTGATGAAATCGATAATGAAAAATATATTATTTTCTGAACAAATATCAAATACATAAGTAAATGAAACATATATAACAAACAATTCGTTATTAACAAGTGTTTTGAAACAACGTATGTGAATTTTACTATGTCATGGTAAAACGTTTCGTTTCACTTTTTTATTTAAAAATGTGCGTTTTCATTTTTTTATAGCGTAAAATGTTTTTAAAAATATTAATTTTAACCTTCTTTATCATAGTAAAATATTCGTGGTTGTTATAAAAACGTTTCGTTTTACTTTTCTATTTAAAAATGTGCGTTTTCATTTTTGTATGGAGTAAAATATTTTTAAAAATATTAATTTTAATCAACGTTTTTAAAATGTGCGTTTTTGATTTTTTGTTTTCTCAGTGTACTTGATTGCTCCAACGATGATGCAGTCGTCCTCTTCTGCATTAACCGCCGTTGGACAACGAATTGAATATTTTCTTGGGAATGATCTTGGGAATGATCTTTCTCTCGAAGGCTCCTAAAGTCTTTTCATCTAAACAGCTTTTATTGCTATATTTATTGCTCTTTTGTATTTAGCCCTCTGATTATGCATGCGGGTTACTAATCAGTGATAATTCTCTGACTGATACTGATTTTGCCTTAAGTAGGTACTTAAGTTTAGCCCGAAACCAACATCGAAATATTGTAAGCGCATAAAGCAGGACTGGTATGATGAGCGATTTAAAGAGCGCGGTTTTCGTTTGTGGAGAGAAGGCTCTCTTCTCAATTGCCTTCTGAGCCCAAAGTAACACCCGTTGGCAAGAGATTTCCTTCGTTTGATCTCAATGCTGATATTGTTGGTTGAGCTAATGCTGGATCCCAGATAGACGAAGTCCTTCACAACCTCGAAGGAGGTATTGTCAACTGTACCCTGGGTTCCATCCAAGACGCTGGGACTGTTTGTTGGTTGACACTAAGTACTTCATCTCATTCTACATTCATCATCTACATTCACTGCAAGACCCATTTGACTTGACTCTTTTTCTAATCTGAAGAATGCTGCACTGACTTTGCACGTATTATACCGAATGATATCGATTTCATCAGCATATGAAAACAGCACAACACTCTTGATCTTCTCCATCTTTGTCCATCTCCATAGTCTTAAATCTCTTTTGGTACCAAATGGTGGGGAGAGGTTCTTTCCGATTTTAACTGCGCTGCTTATGTTGCTCAGTGTCACCCTGCAAAGTTGTATTAGTTTTGCATGAATACCAAATTCAGACATGGTGTAGTATAGGTGATTCCTTATTGGGCTGTCGAAGGCGTCTTTGTAGTCGACAAAAATATGGTGGGTGTAAGTTTCTTTTTATCAGCTCTTCCCCAAGATTTGTCATAGCGTGAAGATCTGGTCGATGGTGGACTTTCCCGGTCTGAAGCCACACTGATATGGTCCAAACAGTTGGCTTACCATCGTGAGCTTTGATGGGCTTTAAACTTTCACATAAAACGCTCGACAAAACCTATTTGCGATATTAATAAGGCTTATCCCACGGTAATTGGCACAAATAGTGTAATAGCATTTCTTTTGGAATGGGTAAATCACACTGAGATTCCAATTGTTCGGAATGCATTCCTCCGACTATATTCTGCACAGAAGCTCGTGAAGGCATTTAATTAGAGCTTCGCCTCCGTTCTTAAACAGCTCAGCAGATAAGCCATCGGCTCTCGCGGCTGTCAGAACTTTATCATAGTCGGACAGCCGAACTTTGCCACTGTCAGCCGTAAGTTTGGTTTCCAGGATATCAGCTTTATTGGCGGGACTGTTGTCAGAGTCACCATTTAGAAGCTTAGAGAAGTGTTCCATCCATAACATCAGTGTACTCTGGATATCTGTCACTAGATTCTCGTTTTCATACTTGCAGGTCTTATCGTTTCGAAAAATTTTCGAGCCTCATTCTTGTCGCTAAACATTTCAACCTTCTCATGTTCGCGCTTTTTTGCATCTCGTCGGTGTCTTTCTCTGCAGTGGCGTCGCAATACTCCTGGTCGTACGGTTTTGTATGGCTTCGAAGAGAGCGGTTGTAGCCAATCACCTCTTCAGCAGTTGCATGCATGAAGTGGGAAATATGTGTCCACCGTGCGAATATATTATCGATTGGTGGGGTGCTTTGAAGCTGGAGTGAAAGTTGAGTGGAGAAAGCTCAGCTGTCCGTTTTGATTGCAGCTTGTCAACGTCTAGCTTTCTCTGTTTAGGGTTGCGTGTATTCTTAGCTGCGTACAGACCCAGTAAAAAAGTGGATCATCCCATGAGCGATCTGGGAGTACTCCCTGAGGAGCAGTGGAGTGCTCCTTATTGATCCAAGCTAGGTGTATTTTGTGTTCTCTTTTAGCATTGCGTGTCCTAGGAAGGGTAGCGCTCCCTTTAACATCCGAGAGGAGCTCAAAAAGAGCGATCAATAAATGATCCTAATGGATAAGCAAAGCAACATTTTTTTTTTGGTTTTAGTTTTATTCCGAAAGCTAGGCTTCCCTAGCTCATGTAGACTCCTTAAGACCCTAAGATGATTTATAACGCCATCACAAATTACTAAGCGTTTTTGATTCTATTTAAAAACTGTACTTTTATTACGTCAGTCGCATCAGCGGATGGACAAAACGCAATTACTGTTAGCTGGTCGCACTTCACGACCTCGGCGTTGAAACGACGCGAATCGAATGAAAGAAACATTTAAAATACTTTTTGTATCACAGAAAATAATTAAAGAGAAAAAGCACTTACTTAAGCCTTACTTTATTTTCTTTTTTTCATTAATTGCTCGCCTATTGATCTTATAAAACAGTAAAGGAGCACAAGGGCACAAGTGCTCACTTTTTGATACAACAAAACAGCAAAAGAGCGCCCCTTTGTTGCTACTCATGAGAGCGATCGCATATTTTTTACTGGGGATGTGTACAAATCTTGTTTGTGTTTGGTTTCTGGTGTTTAGATCAGCAGACATCCAGGCAGCCTTATGAGTATTAAGATGCTTCAATCTGGTGCTACTTACGACCATGTTTCGTGCTGCGGCAAAGTCAATTAACTTCATTTCGTTATCGGATGTGTTGTCGTAGAGGCTCAACTTTCTAACTGTTTAACCAAATATATTTTCCTTGCCCACCTTAGCGTTAACGCCACCAAACACTATTTTTTCGTTGTGCTTACGTTAAGCGCTCGTAAGCATTTTCAAGGCGTTCGTCGAGAGTTTCTTTGGTCTCTTCGTCCTTGACTTCTGTCGAAGCATCCGAACATATCATGTGCCTTGATGCGAATTATGGAAAGACATTCGTTCACGGGTGTGAATCATAAAAGTATATAAAAAAAAAGGATTTTCAAAAGTACATATGTCAAAAGTTAAAAGTAATACAATTTGCAGGAATTAAAAGTTAAGAAGTAGGTAAGAATTATATATAAATTAAAATTTGTATGCTTCTTCAACATCCCAATTCGCGTTACTAAGACGTTGACTTTTTATTTTACAAAAAGTTTCCACGATTTCCTTTAGGTTTATTTCAATTTCTTTGTAAATGTTTGAAAGGGTTAAGCCATTTAGCCGATTTTCTATCTGAGTTGATCTTAAGTAGGTGTTCAGTCTTCTTAGTGCTGATCTTCTGAGTAATAATAGGTATAACTAAAATAGTTAGTAACAACATGTTAGGGATCAAATTTTCGTAATTCTTGCTAAGAATCAATTTTATTGTCTCCATTACATTTGTTAATATTTTTTTAGGTCTTACTTATAACAATATCGTTGCCGCCGAACTATTTCGGCTTTCAACTCTGCTTCTGTTAACATGTTCAAATTTTTATTATATATTAAGGCTTCCTTTGTAATTTCATTTAATGAAAATTTGCCTTAATTGCTAGGGAATAAGCTCTGCAAAGGCAGTATATCCTCAAACTTGCACTTAAATCTAAATTTCAAGGAGAAAATCATATGATTCAGATATGGATAGTAGAGAAAAACACTTTAAAAATTTAATTACAATTTCTTACAACACACAATATGAACTCCAAACCACAAAAATTTAGCGAAAATATTCTTCAAGTGTTAAATTTTCGACTTGGAGACTTCTACGATATTTATGTTGTTGACCTAATCGTGGAAGTTTTATTTCATTGGAAATGAAGCCTGAAATGCTTTTTTTCTGGCTTTAAGGAAAATACGTTCAAAACTGTTTTCATCTTCTTTCATTTCAATATATCTGTGGTCACAAGGAATAACGACTAAGCTCAAAGTATCGTAAAAAACGATATTTTATTTGCACTAACTACGAGCCATTTTTTTTAAATATATGAACCGTTACAAACAAAATATGTGCAGACATAAGTGATGATCAATTCTAGGCAAAAAATGGATATACTGCATACTTCCAAAAATTATCTTGAGTTTAGTCATTATTCCTTGTGACCACAGATTTTTGTTAGTAAATTTTTTTACATAGCTACAAGCTGATTAAATCTGAAAATCGTCTCATTAAAATGAATTTACGTTTAAACGATAAAATGTTGTCAAATAGTATAACTAGCCGTGTAGAATGTTTATTTTAGAAAATATACAACTTATTTATTTAACAATGTGGCTATATGAAACGCATAAGAAGCTTCATTTGGAAATCGTTTAATAAACAATGTAGTCGGAAGATAAAATTTTAAAAGAGCGCAATCACTTAAAATTGTTTGAAAATATTTTCAAAAATGGCACACTTGAAAGACTATATGCTGATTTATAAGAACAAATATGTTTTTTTTACTATAGGCTATGAAATGATAGAATTGCTCATTTAAGCATAGCTGTAAGCTTTTTTAAAACTTTTGTCTTAGAAAACATGTAGTAATTAATCAATTTTTCCTTCATAAAAAAAAAGCCAAGAAAGTCCTACTGCTTTTATGCCGTTACTGGTAAAAGATTAAAGAAATTTTCAACTTGTAATGAAAAAGACAAATGCTCCTTTTTTGCTCTAAGTACAAGAATTATTATATTTATAGAGAAATTCTCGCACATCTTTATAATAAATAAATAAGCGTCGGGGGGTGGGAAGACTCATAGTGCCCCACCTGGATCCCCGCATAGTTACATGGAATTGAGATAATGAGAGAGAGCAGATTATGAGAAAGCAGCCAAACAGAAAGCAGAATGAGCGTGAAGTGCAGCTTATTCTAGAGTTCTTGCACGACGAAGAAGTTTTTGAGTTTACCCTTTAAACCAGTGTTGCCAGGTGCCTTTCACCATTTACCCCTAGATTGAATTTAAAATTCCACTAAAAAATTTTTCGAAAAACTTGCAAAAATTTCATAGGGGGCAACTGAAAAGTGATGCAACTGCAATGCAAGCCTATGTATTTAAAAGGCTGAGCTGTTGGAAGTCTTTAACATGGGCAAAAAGTTGCTTCATAGTTCTCAATTGTGCAATGTGAAATTGACCTCAAAATTAAGTCTAACTTTTGAAAGGAGGCTCCGTCTTTCTTTTTGATATATTTTTTTTTTGTCTATAGTTTTTCCCATACTTGATTTGTTCTTAGTTTTTACACGGAATCAATCAATTGCAAGTAAAGCGCGAAGCAAGTTTGAAGTAAAGTTGGCAATGATTGGTAATTGATGTGAAGTGCTGCCAATTCAGCTGTTTTTATAAAGTGTTGCTGAAATACCCAAAAATTAAAATATCTTTTCTTAAATTTTTAGACTAATTTTAAGGAAATGTAAGAAAAAATTTTTTCCAAAAGAAAACTGTGGAAATACCCCTAAAAAACCCCTAAAACAGATAAAATCTCCATAAAAAACTCCCGAAGATTCATGACCCCTAAAAACACTCAACACAGTTAAAATACCCCTCAATCTAGGGGGAAATCCCCTAACCAGGCAACAGTGCTTCAGGGTTTAAAGCCCTTTGAACTGTTGATTTTAATATGTCACGTGCAATAGGGCGCTCTCGATCCATTTCACCTTTTAGTATATGATTGTTACAAACCGTGCTCTTATGCAGCTATGCTAGACACAGAGAATACCCCTATTATGTTTTTGCAATAAGCTCTTTAAATTTAAAATTTTATTTTTAAGTTGAAATTTTCATTTTTTTACTGCAACAGCATGAAAACATCGTAAACTTTTAGTTTGTAATGCAATTTTTTGGTGCAGTTTAACAATATTTTATCCTTTTTCTCTTTTTGCCAACCCGTATAAAGCTTTTAATATTTCTAATCCTACAAAAATCCTATTTTTCTAACCTTTCTTCCTTAAATGCCATCCATATTTTAGCATAACGTATGGACTTTGGAAACTAATGGCGTTCATCTGGATCACGCATTGGTGTTGCTGCACTTAAATGGACCTCAAAACTGTACAAAAGCATAAAAATACGAAAATTTAGTTTTAAATTATTTGAATAAGCAGTTTAAAATTTTTTACTTAAAAGCTACTGTAGTTGGTACCTTTAAGCAAAAACGAATATTAAACAATTTGAAAAAAAAAAACAAAATAAAATGTAATTTTTTTTTTTAATTTTAAACCCGATTTAAATTGCATAACCTGTACATTTTCCTGAATATTTTAAAATTCTTTTTATTCACGTATTTTTTCTATTTGTAAGTATTTATCTTATCTACAATTATTGTTCAACATATTTTCTAAGACCACCAACATGACTTTTAAAGTGTTTTCAAACTATTTTGTATAGTATTTTGTATAGTATTTTGAACTTCATTTGTTGTGTTGAAGCAATTTTGAGTTATTTTTAGCATTTAGTTTAATGTAAATATATATTTTGTAATGAATTTAATTAAATTATCAATATTTTTCTAGCTCAATTATATTTTGTAATAATTTTAAGCATATTCTCTAGAAGTCATTAAAAAACTTAGGATTAATAATGATGATGTAAAAATCTCTAGCATTTGTATAATAATATTTTAAGACTGAAAAATATATATATAACAATTTTTATGTATCTAAATAGTTTGAACAATTTATGTGTGGCAGTCATTTCAATTTGATTTTTTATCCACTTGTTCTATATTTTTCAGGTTTACTCTCCGGAAATTGTATAAAGTTTTTTCTTAGTACACACATATTATGCAAGTCATTAAGTTATAGTTTTCTTACTTTGCCCTAAATTGTTTGTTTATGTTTACTACCTAGGTAAGTATTTTCGATCATGTGGATCGTTGGCAATATTCGATCGTTGCTAGGAATTGTTGTTGAATGAATCTGAATGAAAAATCATTAAGATCATCATTTTTATGGGCCCATAATTAATTTCAGAATTTATTTGTTTCTTAAATTGCGCTGTAAATACTTCAAAGTAGCTTTAGTTTTGTGTATGTAAATATGTGATACAATGAGGTATAGTGCACAAAAATTAGGCCAAACTGTATGCTTAATTAAGATCGAAATTTTAAAAGTGCATATCGTTTAATCAAAATTCTAACCAATTCGTTTTACACCTGAGCTGGTAGATTGAAAATTCGGTGAAGAACTTTGAATGAATCACATGCATTAAATCGATTCCTGAATTACGATAAGCGAAGTATTGCAGCAGTTTTGCTCCCGTGCAACCTTAAATGTTCAAAAATATTTAATAACGTATATAAAAGTAGCACATTAACAGAAAAAAGTCAAGAAATTGACTACTTTTTTAAATTACCCAAAGTCCAAAAAATTTCCTTCTATTTATAAAGATATATTTTACAGGTTTTCTAAGTAAAAATGCCAAACAAGTAAATAAAATAGTTGCAAATACAAATTTCCCGTAAGTGTAATATTACGGTGGTCGTCATATGATCCGTGGTCATAACACTTTTTACTCACTTTTTTCGTTTGATGAGCTGTGTGACGAAAGTATGTTATGCTGGTGGTCATATGATGCCTAAGCACCAGTACACTTTTTGCTACTTTTAGTATTTTTTCAACCGATGAGTGTTGATATTAAGCAGGTTTCATTACTGCTTTCATACATTTCGTACCAAAAGTGTACTATTTTCGCGCCTAAACACAAATGTTGTGAATAATTCCACAACGCAACACTGTTTTGATCCCATGATTTTATATTTTTGTCGAATCATTTGGTGACCGTGGGGGTGAAAATTTACTCTCTTGCTCTCGCTCTCAAATTTTTAAATTTACATTGAAACAACAACAATGCATGACCATGATGAGCCCATGACCGCCACCGTAACATGGGACTAAGGGAAATGTTTCACAGCTTGATTTAAAATGTATTTTTATGATGTTTTAACTCTTTGAAGTACCGTGGGACAAAATTTAAACAACTGAAAAATAAGCCTTTGTGGTATGTTGGGACAAAATTCAACCCACTCAGATTTGATGTTTAAAATAAAATATAATGAAAATAGATATGATGAATATAATGAAAATAAATAATAATAAAAACGACAAATATTTTTGATTTTTTTTTTCTTGTACCTCAAAGGTATTTTTTTATAATAAAATTTCTATGTCTCAAAGAGTTTAGGTACTTTGATTGAAAACAATCAAACAGCACAGAAACATTTAACAAAATTTCCCGTAAATAAAATAATTTGGAAATTTTATAAATTGATGTAAAATTTTTCAAAAATATATTCTAAAATTAATTTGATTCTTATGACGAAAGAAATGAATAACAAATGAGTAGGTTTTTGTATATTTTCCCGATGTCGAAATATTTTAATCCATTTCAAACCAACATTACCAGCTCACTGCTGCTGAAATTCGAATGAATAAATTGACATGGTTCGATTTCATGCAAACATCAAAATTTTACGATGTAACCATTTTCTAAGAATGTCTTTTAAAACTTTAAGGGCTTATTTAAATAACGTGATAAGAGACATGATCCTAAATATTGAAAGTTTTCGGAACCGAGACCTAACTTAATAAAATATCAGCTCCTTTTGAAGATATTTTGGCTATTCCCGTTTAAATTTCGGATCCCTGTGTAAAAGTTTCCATGTGTACTTCCATATTTTACTAATTTTTTAAAACTTTGAAGCTGATTATTTCAAAATATTTTTTGTGAAGCATATCATGTTTTTACAATAAGCCCTTCAATTCAAATATAAAACAAACTTAACTCTTGAGAAAAATATTTTGGTATAATTAAAAAATGTTGAATAAACTTTTGAGGATTTTATGTTGGATGTCATTTTATTAAACTTTAAAGATTTTTGATGTTCTGAATTTTAAATATTTTTTGTAAGATTTTACATCAATTTTTTTTTAAATTTCCCAAATGTTTAACCTAAGGGAAATTTGTTGTGTTGTCTGATTGATTGTTTTGAATTGTTTTGAATATAACAATTTTATTTTTAATCAAGCTAGGATAAATTTTTCTTTTTATGAAATTTATATAAATTTTAAAAGCATCCATTTCTAAAGTCAGAAAATTTTATTTTATATGTGTTTTTTAGTAAAACTTGTAGCAAATAGTTGAAAAATTTATAAGCTTTTAGTTGCTAACAAAGTTTTCCCCCCAAAAGCTATATTCGCACTTTAACAAAAAATACTCTTGATATTTTTGAATTAATAATGAAAACTTAAATTAATTTAACAAAAACTTTTGAGAATGTGACTGCTTTTTATGCACTTATAAAATTTCTCTTTCTAAAAAACATATAAAAATTTAACATATAAGCACTTATAAAAATTTTCCTTTTTAAAAATCATAAGAATTCAACTTATAGCTATTCCAAGTTAGAGTTCTTTCAGTAATTTTTTTTCAAAAACAATTATTTAATCATTGCTAAAAATTTCCCTTTTGGGAAATTTAATATAATTGAATTGATAGCTTAGTTTTTGTAACTGTTTTAATGGTAATTTTTTTCAAAAACAAAATTTTAATTTTGTCAAAAAATTGCTCTCTGTTTTATACAAAAAAAGTAATTAAATGCAACTTATAAGCTTTTGATTGACAATATTTTACACAGTAAGTATTCGCACTTAAACTTTCTCTAGATATTTTTAAAAAAACACGAAAAACCTTCTTTAAATAAAAACTTTTAAAAAATGTGTATGAATAACTGCTTTTTGTGCTCTTATTAAAATTACCCTTTTAAAAACTTTAAAAGAATTCACTTCACAGCTAGGAATAGTTAGTGTTATTTCTGTAATTGTTTGCCAAAAACAATTATTAAACCTTTTAAAAATTTCCCTTTTGGTAAATTTAATCGATTTGAATTGATTGCTTAATTTTTTTAGTGTTTTGATGATAATTTTTATCAGAAACAAAAAATTCTGTATCAGAGAAAAGTCTCTATCAGATTTAAAATTCTGATAAAAGTTTCGCAAAAAAATGTCACTTGATTAATTGAAAAAAATAATGAAAACTTTTATTAATTAAATAAAAACTTCAGAAAATGTGTTTAAATGACTGCTTTTTGTACACTTATTTTAATTTCCCTATTGAGAAAACTTATAAGAATTACATTTACAGCTATTCCTTGTTAATGTTCTTTCGGTAATTTTTTTCAAAAACAATTTAATAACCTTTCCAAAAATTTCCCTTTTGGGAAAATCACTTTACAGCTATTCCTAGTTAAAGTTTTTGGCAAACAATTATAAAACCTTTTAAAAATTTCCCTTTTGGGAAATTTAATAGAATTAAATTGATTGCTTAATTGTTTTTAAGTGTTTTAATGATAGTTTTTATCAGAAATTAAAATTAATTTTGTTTTAAAAATTCTTTCAGATTTAAGATTCTGATAAAAATTTCGTAAAAAATTTCCTCTGATTTATTCGAACAAATAATGAAAACTTTCATTAATTAAACAAAAACTTCTGAAAATTTATTTATTTATTTATTTATTTTTGTGCACTTATTTAAATTTCCCTTTTTAAAAAACTTACAAGATTTAAATTTGCAGCTATTCCCATTTAATGTTCTTTCCGTAATTTTTTCCAAAAATAATTAAATAACCTATTCAAAAATTTTCTTTTTGGGAACTTCCCTTTACAGCCATTCCTAATTAGTGTTTTTCGCAAACAATTATTAAACCTTTTCAAAAATTCCCTTTTGTGAAATTTAATAAAATTGAATTGATTGCTTAATTGTTTGTAAGAGTTTAAATAATAGTTTTTATCAGAAACTGCAATTAAATTTCTCTAAAAATTTCTATCAGAATAAAAAATTCTGATAGATTTAAAATTCTGGAAATTTCGCAAAAAATTTCCCTTGATTTATTTGAACAAATAATGGAAAGTTTCATTAATTAAACAAAAACTTCAGAAAATTTGTTAAATAACTGCTTTTTGTGCACTTACTTAAAGTTCCCTTTTTAAGAAACTTCTAAGAATTAAACTAACAGCTACTCCCTGTTACTGTTTTTTCGGTAATTTTCACTTAAAACAATTAAATAACATGTTCAAAAATTTCCCTTCTGGGAAATTTAATATAACTGAATTATTGTAAGTGCTCTAAAGGTAATTTTTATCAGAAACAATAATTAAAGTTTTATTAAAAATTTTTATCATTTAAAAAAAGTTATTAAATGCAATTTATAAAATTTTGATTGATAACAAACTCTTACACTTAACAAAAAAATGCTTTGATATCTCTAAATCAGTAATGTAAACTTTTAATAAATTCTGAAAATCTTTCTAAATTCTTAGAAAACTTCTGAAAATCTTTTTAAATGACTGCATTATGTGCATTTATTGAAATTTCCCTTTTGGGTAACATTCTATTTACAGCTTTTCCTAGTAAGTGTTCTTTCAGTATTTTTTTCAAAAACTATTATATAACCTTTTCAAATATTTCCCTTTTGGGAAATTTAATAGAATTGAGTTCGTGCTTAATTTTTGTAAGTGCTCTTATTGTAATATTTATCAGAAGCAATAATTTAGCGTGTTCTCAAATTTTGTATCAGTTTAAATAACAAGAGTTATTAGTTAAAATAACAAAAATTATTAGTTTATATGACTGCTTTTAGTGCACTTATTTAAATTTCCCTTTTTAGAAAACTTATCAGTATTAAATCTATAGCTATTCCCTGTTAGTGTTTTTTCGGTAATTTTTTCTAAAAATAAATAAATAACCGTTTCCCTTTTGGGAAATTTAATATAATTGAATTGATTGCATAATATTTGTAAGTGCTCTAAAGGTAGTTCTTATGAGAAACAGTAATTAAATTTTTGTGAAAATTTTTATCAGTTTTTTAAAGAAAAGGTTTTAAAGCAATTCATAAACTTTTGATTGATAACCAGATCTTACACCTAACAAAAAAATGCTTTGATATTTTTAAATCACTAATGATAACTTTCATTAAATTAACTAAAACTTCTGAAAATGTTTTTAAATAACTGCATTATGTGCATTTATTGAAATTTCCCTTTTGGGAAATTTATAAGAATTACATTTATTGCTTTTTTCTCGTAAGTATTCTTTCGGTATTTTGTCCAAAAACAATTATATAACCCTTACAAAAAATTTCCCTTTTGGGAAATTTAATAGAATTGAGTTCGTGCTTAATTTTTGTAAATGCTCTTATTGTAATTTTGGTAAGAAGCAATAATTTAACGTGTTCTCAAATTTTGTACAAATTTAAATAACAGGAGTTATTAGTTAAAATAACAAAAATTATTAGTTTAGATAACTGCTTTTAGTGCACTTATTTAAATTTCCCTTTTTAAAAAACTTATAAGAATTTAATCTATAGCTATTCCCTGTTAGTGTTTTTTCGGTAATTTTTTCTAAAAATAAATAGATAACCTTTTCAAAAATTTCCCTTTTGGAAAATTTAATATAATTGAATTGATTGCATAATATTTGTAAGTGCTCTAAAGGTAGTTCTTATGAGAAACAGTAATTAAATTTTTGTAAAATTTTTTATCAGTTTTTTAAAGAAAAGGTTTTAAAGCAATTCATAAATTTTTGATTGATAACCAGATCTTACACCTAACAAAAAAATGCTTTAATATTTTTAAATCATTAATGATAACTTTCATTAAATTAACTAAAACTTCTGAAAATGTTTTTAAATAACTGCATTATGTGCATTTATTGAAATTTCCCTTTTGGGAAATTTATAAGAATTCCATTTACAGCTTTTTCTCGTAAGTATTCTTTCAGTATTTTGTCCAAAAACAATTATATAACCTTTACAAAAAATTTCCCTTTTGGGAAATTTAATAGAATTGAGTTCGTGCTTAATTTTTGTAAATGCTCTTATTGTAATTTTTATCAGAAGCAATAATTTAACGCGTTCTCAAATTTTGTATCAATTTAAATAACAAGAGTTATTAGTTAAAATAACAAAAATTATTAGTTTATATAACTGCTTTTAGTGCACTTATTTAAATTTCCCTTTTTAAAAAACTTATAAGAATTAAATCTATAGCTATTTCCTGTTAGTGTTTTTTCGGTAATTTTTTCTAAAAATAAATAAATAACCTTTTCAAAAATATCCCTTTTGGGAAATTTAATATAATTGAATTGATTGCATAATATTTGTAAGTGCTCTATAGGTAGTTCGTATGAGAAACAATAATTAAATTTTTGTAAAAATTTTTATCAGTTATTAAAGAAAAGGTTATTAAAGCAATTCATAAACTTTTGATTGATAACCAGAACTTACACCTAACAAAAAATGCTTTGATATTTTTAAATCATTAATGATAACTTTCATTAAATTAACTAAAACTTCTGAAAATGTTTTTAAATAACTGCATTATGTGCATTTATTGAAATTTCCCTTTTGGGAAATTTATAAGAATTCCATTTACAGCTTTTCCTAGTAAGTATTCTTTCGGTATTTTGTCCAAAAACAATTATATACCATTTTCAAAAAATTTCCTTTTTGGGAAATTTAATAGAATTGAGTTCATACTTAATTTTTGTAAGTGCTCTTATGGTAATTTTTATCGAAATCAATAAAATTGTTCTTTTTTTTCAATAAAAAAGGAAGCAACGTGTTCTTAAAATTTGTATTAGTTTAAGAAACAAAAAATAATTAGGTATGCACAATTAAATGAAAAATAATATATACTTTATATTCTTGATATTAAAAAAAATACACTTTTAAAGACATGAACAATTAAAAATATGTACGAGTTCGATTGGAAGCTTTAGTAGAAATGTCGCTTATTGAAAACAAAATTATGGCTAAATTCCTATTTTCACTTCAACTGAAGCGATTGAACAAGCTGAAAGTAAATTTCCCCTTATCAAAAAAATACTTTATAACTTAATTAATTAATTTATTTCACTAGATTAAATGGGGAAATATTAAGAAATTTAAAACATTTTTCCTTTCTCAGTGTTGAAAAATTCCCTTCTTAATAATTCGTATGTTTTTCACTTAACTCTATGTACGTATATTGTAAAAGGTAATTAAAACATTTCTGAAAAATTAATGATGGCATTTTTTAATTACTTTTTATTATTTTATATTTCTAAAAAAATTATATTTTTTTAAACCTTATGCAAAACAAGTTTATGAAGTAACAGATTGCAACAATGAATAGTTAAAAACTTTGTAATCACTTCTCAAATAATCGGATTTATAAAAAAAAAAACATGAAAAGAATGCATCAGTATAGTTACTCAATTTCAATGTATCTAACCATAAAAAATAGAACACAGAGATTTATTTAAAAAATTTAAATGAAAATTGAAAAATTAAGCTTACGTGTTAAGGCATAAAAATTTCCCTTTGTAAGTAACAATGAGATATAATACGTAGAAACTTTAATTCCAACATGAAAGAACAAAATATTTTCATCGGTATGGATGGATTCAATACCGTTACTTTAAGATATCACAGTCTTTGATGTCGTTATATTCACTACACCATGAGTCATCATTGTTTGAAATTGGTTATTCAATATATTTGTATTAACGCCAATTTCGAATTTTCATGAATTTGTATATCTGTTCTTCAACAAATTTATGTCAAAAATAAACAAACCAAGCAGAAATTTGCAATAATATACTCAATTCAATAGCTGCTTGTTCGACGTCACGTAGACAAATGGTGCAAAGTGCAAACTACAAGCCATAAGTTATAATGAGTAAGATGGGAAAAATACTAACCAAACTGAAATTATAAATTAAACAAATTGATAAATAAAATAAATTAGTTGAGCAATAAATGTCGAGTAAAAGAATTGCAGGAGGTAAACAACGAAGTATGGCAAAAAAAAAAATCACGTGATACTCATAGAACATGAAACACTTACTTTAATGACGTCAAGTGATAATCAAATAAAGTGTACAATGAGGAAAGTGGAAACAATTTTAATATTTTCTTTTTTGCTAAAATAATGCATGCCAAAGTAATGTCTTATATCATACGTATATTACAACAGGTAATCGAACATACAATCATATTTCTATGTCGGAGTTACTTCAGCTATAAGCTATAATTAAATTGAGAAAATTAGCTCCATAACTTTTAACTATTTTTATATAAACAATGACATTTTATATTAACTAGAACACCAAGAGGTATGGGATTATAAATATTTTAAACTGTTTAGTACGAAAAAGCACAACTTATAAAATCCTCCTTCACACCATATCTGGCTTAATACTCTACAGCTCTTAAAATATCACTAAATGCTCGCTATTAATTAAAAAAGCTTAAAAAAAGTCATATTTAAGTGAGTTAGAAAAAAAATCATTAACAAAAAAATCTTATATGCAAATATAATAAGCATCAACTCTTATTGACTTAACTATATGATATATATAAATATATATATACGATCGACTAAACTTTTTCTTTCCTCTTACAATTTGCAAAAACTTTTTTTGCAAAACTTATTGTGAGACTGAGTAAACAGTAATAAATCTTTATGGTCTCTATATTGCTTGGAAGTAAACCGATTTGTTATCATATCCACCTGGTCTGGTTATGCTAAGGTGCAAATGTGCCTACCTAGCAAGACATGTCCGCTCTACTGTCTACGTGACTCGACTCAGGCAAGCATGAATACCGACAACGTTAATTTTTTTGTTTTTTCCCTTTTGTTTTTGTGGTTAAAGCAAAAGTTTTACTAAATAGATTAACTACATTTGCAATTTTTTTTTTTTTTGTTTTGATTATTCTCTTTCTGCTCTGGATAGAATTTCTAAAATTTCACCTATTAATATAAAGCAGAGAGTAAGGCAGAGACAATGTCACCGCTTTTAAATACTCAGATGTTAATATTGTAGAAATTGAAGCAGCGCTCGTGAGTAGCTATCAAGTTTAGCTGCTTGCGCGCCAAAAGTTCAATTTGCACTGGCTGAAAAAATTATTGAAACAAAAGACCGGCCGGCTGGCAAAACACATGATCGTTAAAGCGTGACGCGCTCGCTACGACTGTTGTCAGCACGTGTTGTTGTTATGCTATTATCGCAAAGCCTCAGAGTGGCCAATTAAGGCTTATTTTTGGTGAAGTAATTGCTAATAGAAAGCTTACAAACATAGCATTACAAACGTGTAATTAACTTAATTTTACAAAATTTTGTCCTTGTTATCAAAACTGAAATGATTGCACAACACAAAAAATTGTGTAGTTCTTCAATTTTCTCGGCGTGAACCTTAAATGCGACTTTAAAAGAGTTAATTTTTGAATGGGTAGAAGTCAAAGCACATACCAGAATCAGTGTGACCAGAGTGGAATATTATATTCCACTTTGGCATATTTTAGCTTCGGGAAGCATATTTTTTTTATAAAAATATGCAGCATAAAAAGTGGAATATTTTTCGTATGATTATATTTTTCAAAATTCACAAAAATTGCAATAAAAAAATGTCTATTTGGTTACTAAATGGGTTTTTTTTTGGCTATCGACATTTTTTTTTTGTTTATCTCTGAACCACCTTGTAAAACGCAATATAAGGAATTCATTTTGTGGTTAACTTCTTCGTTATCAATTTTATTGCAATTCATGTAATAACTTCACGCAGCTTAATAAGTGAAGTAAATTTGCTTATATGTTTGTTTGGTTAGATTTTTTTATGGATTATGTTACAGTAGTAAGTAATTTACTTAAGAAAACATTAGGGGTATTCACGATGTGTTGTATTTTCCCTTGTATTGTGTATTTTTGATAAATTTGATATTTGCAGTAAATTTTGTAATATAACAAAAACAAAATTCAGTTTTCAAAATACATCCCTGTGGAAAATATACAAGTTGTGAATTAGATCAGCTGATTGTACAAGCATTTCTACTCAGCATGGAGCAAGCTAAAGGCTACGCTGTGAGTTTATTAAATAAAAATTAATATTATTGATTTTAAAAATACAATATGCACTTTACTGAAGTTTCGATCACAATAAGTTGTAAGTATTGTAAATTTTGCAAAAATTTATCACAAATGCACCACATCGTGAATAACACTATTATTTCTAACAATAGCTATTTCTTTTAACTATTTTAAAATGTGGATTCAAAACAATAAAGCAGAAAAAAGTTATTGACCAAAGTTCGGAATCTGAAGATTTATTTAAATTTGTGCTTTTCTCGCTTAGCTTACTATTTAGCAATGCTGAAGTTGAGAACATTTTTAGTTATATGAATCTTTCTTATTTAAACGAAAGTTTGAAATAGAATGTAATAAAAACTCTTAAATAGTTTTTTGAATGTAAAAACATGGCTGCATGCTCAAAAAAAGTGTTGTAATGCTTATCAAATACCAGATAGCTTAATAAAAAAATTTAGAAATGCGAATTTCTATGATAATAGTACAAGCAACAATTTAAGAATTGGCCTCGAAGATGTGCCTGAATTTTAGTTTTGTATATTGTGTATCGTTACTTAAAATTCAAAAAACCATAACAATGTTTATAATTTTTTATAGGAGAAGAAAATAAATTTAAGTGCGATAGTAATCAAATAAATTAATGTTTTTAAACTTGCTTCTGTGTTTTTTTTATATGCATATTTAGACT
The DNA here is from genome assembly GCA_963920525.1 of Dichetophora obliterata. Classification (NCBI taxonomy): domain Eukaryota; kingdom Metazoa; phylum Arthropoda; class Insecta; order Diptera; family Sciomyzidae; genus Dichetophora; species Dichetophora obliterata. Next base: position 24,759,561 of record OY986435.1, on the reverse strand, counting down.
TATTTAGATATATATCTTTGAAATTGAAAGTGAAATATTTTTGTGGAATATAAAAATTGAAAGTGGAATATTTAGCATATTATTTTTTAACAAAAAGCATATTTTTTCAAAAATCTTTTGGTCACACTGACCAGAATATGTTCAATGTAAAAAAAATAGGGAAGGCGCTTTTGTAAACCCATTTTATTTGTATTTTTGTCAGAGGCGGATCAGTCAAATAGAAAATACTGAGGGCTCCGCGTATTGGGGGGCCTCGCGCATTCATGCCTGTCTAAGCGTCAGTGGCATAGCTATGGGGGAGAAAGGGGATATATCTCCTCCCTTTACCTATCATTTAATTTCAAAATGAAGCTATTACAAATTTTGAAAAAATGGAACTAAATTTCTTTCATAAATTGTTCGAATAAAAAAGTAATTTGCTTGCACTGCGCATTTATAGTTTTTTTTAACAAATTTTATCTTAACTCATCCAACTGACCAAATGTACTTTTTGCTTAAAGCATACATAGTATGCTGTAGAAATGAAAAAAATTTCCATAAGAAATACATTGAGATTTTTGACAACGAACAGGCACCGAAATTTTTTCGCCAGCTAGTACGCTGTAGAAGCAAAGATTATTGCTATGATGCCACATTTCCACTCGTGAGTGGAAATGTCAAAATTTCGCTGTCGATTATATGCCCGTACATTCAATTGACGCAGAAATTTGCCAGATGGATTGCAAAGTGCGAATCAGTTAGCGACTTCCATGCAATTTTCTAGCACCTATATCACGCTCTTGAACAAATGCAGTATGATGATCCAAATTCTAGAATAATGAAAAATACAATTGACTTTGAATTTATATTGAACCTCAAGATTGTGGTTTTAATTTCACAGCTTCGTTGCCATTGAGTCTAAATATTCAAAAAAAGAATATTGATTTGGTTGAGGCAATCGGTTTGGCAGACGATGCTCAGCGTGAAATTAAAAAAATTCGCGAGGCTGAAGAAACTTTGGAAAAAATTTTCATAGAAGCAAAGTCGCTTGCAGAAAGCCTTGATATAACTGTAACACTTACAAGAACTCAGAAACATGACGGCCTGCCAACAGAAAATACTTCCGTGTGAAGCTTAGTATGCTGTAGGAACGAAAATTTTTGGGCATATAACTCTACATGCGAAGTTTTGGTGTAGAGTCAAAATTTTTGTATGGAGAAAAATCACTTGCTGTTCTGGTTGACAGATTCATATTTTTATTGCTGCAATTTTATATCCTATAAAAGGCAAGACTACACATTTATAAACTATATAAATGCAACAATAAATTTGTTAAATAACAAATTCAACACTTAAACATACTTACTGCTTATTTTTTATTGTTGAATGGCAAATTTCAGCGCCAATTAAATGTACGGGCATATAATCAACAGCGAAATTTTGGTATTTTAACTCTCCACTCACCAAGGGAAATTTGGCAACATAGCAATAATTTTCGCTTTTACAGCGTACTAGCTGGCGAAAAAAATTTCGCTGGCTGTTCGTTGTCAAAAATCTCAATGTATTTCTTACGGAAATTTTTTTTCGTTCCTACAGCATACTAAGCTTGAAACTGTTTAATGAATTTCTGGATTTTTATAAAATGGAGTTAAAGGAAAGGTTCACAAGCCATATAAAAATACTGACTATATTTCAGGCACTTTTTATGATGTCTCTTTAGAAAATAATCTTAAGTCCACTTTTGAGTCTTCCGAAGAGTTTCTTGATTGCTTACCATCAGCCGCAAGGGTGCGTTGCCAAAAAATGACATTGAAGCGATGGATATGTGTTTCAAGGACGATTTTCCAAATGTTAATACATTGCTGAAAATTTTAGCAACTTTACCAATGTCAACCAGTACGACTGAGCGCACCTTTTCGTGTATGAAGTAAATAAAGACCTACTTAAAAAATTCAACAGGTCAGGTATAGTTTAGAATTCGAATTTGTTTGTTAAACAGTTGTAGTAAGCTAGAATTATCTGTTTAAATTTTAGAATCGGCTTAACGGACTGGCTGCCTTTGCAATACACAAAGATGTGCCCATTAATGCTGATGAGGTACTTAATGAGCTATCTAAAAAGCCAAGGTGGTTTGACTTAATTGTTTAATGCAATAATAATTAATGTAACATGTACATTTTTACTACTTTTTGACTGTTCGCTAAATAATATATATATCAATATATATTTTTAAACATAATTTAAAATTTTCTTTATCCCCCTTTTGGTAAATCCTAGCTACGCTACTGCTAAGCGTTACAAAAAATCAACTAAGATAGAAGCAAAAATATTTTCAAATTAAGTGAAGCATTATTTGTACCTCTACTAACAATAACTACAGGCTAATCGACAAACGTCGGTATTCTTCGGTACATTTATTTCTACCTTTTATCAATGACATTTCCATAGTAACGGGTGCGACAAGTTTATACTTATCTATAGAAATAAAAATATTTTTCTGTTTGTTTGTTTGTTTGGCCTTTACACAAATCTAAATGGCTCAACAAATTTCGTTCAAACTAAATATACATATTAAGTGCATTCTAACTTAAAATGTTGCATACTTAGTTTTTACCACGCCCTTCCGAAATTTTTCAACTAACGGTAATTTTTTTATAAATTTTTTTTTAAAATATGTCTGTTATTTTGGCATCAAAAACACTCACATTTAATCGAAATTGTAGAAATTTTCAGTACAACGACTTTTTCATAAAACACCGTTACCTAAGAATGAGAAAAAAACGACATGAAAATCAAAGTTTGATATTTCGATGCAAATATCTCCGCTGTTCATTTATATATTTCATTAATATATTTCATTCAAATTTTTTTTTGTTCAAAAATTCAATAAAATCACTTCACAAAAATAGGTTGAACTGTACCGTTAAATCAGGGTATATATGTTTTATGATCATGTCAAAAAATGTCCAAAATATTGACTTTTTACTCAAAATTGTTTTTGTTGTAAAAATAAAATTAATTAAAAATAGCACATCTGGCTACCTTTCATATGACATAGCATTTATTTGCAAAAATTCTTCCAGCTAAGCGCAAAAACTATTTTACTGTTTTTGTCATTAAAACAACAAGGGTACCCCTGTTGATTTTTTCGCGAAATTTATTTTTTTTCAAAAAGTTATTTTTATATTTTTTTTAAAAAAAAATCAAGTCTCAAAAATAATTTATGTGAAAAAATTACCCCAATATCTCTTTCCAATCAAAAGTTATGGCTAAAAATCTATATTTCATACCAGACTATTAAGAAAACTGAGTGTTTTTTTAAAATTCTCTATATAATTTGAACGTCCCCATTTATCTTTAAAAATGCAGTTGTGTGTCTAGGAGTAATAACAAACATTTAGGTTTATATAAAACCTTCCTTATAGTAATCTTCTTAGTTTTTTGCCTCTCCAAATTTTTGTTGGGACCTCCATAGTTGTTTATTTTAAATATGTAACGGGTGCGACATTGTTTAATATATAAAAAGAGAACAACTATATTTACTGGCGTACATTTGATATCACAAAACTATTAAATTCACTAACATTGTAATTCTGAGTTACATTGTTTTCAATAATTTATATTATTGTAACAATATTTTAAACTTTTGGTGCTTTACGGTCACGGGTGCGACACAAAATAACTTATCCTGCAAGCAAATATCAAAAATTTATTTAAAAACCAACAACACTCAAAAATATTTGTGTGTAAATTTTACTAATAACTGCGTCCATTCTACGAATTTTATTCGTAGTTTTCAGCCAAAGTAGTACTCATATGTGATTGATTCGAAAAAAAGTGAATCACATTTTTGAATCATGAGCGAATCGACGTATATTAGACCATATTACGAATATATTATTCGTATTCTAAAAAAAAATTCTGTCTGAGCTGGGGTTTGAACCTCTGCTCTTTAGTTTAAGGACCAAGCACTCTACTAGTAGGCTACAGTCACTTTACAATCATACAGTTCTTTATATTCTGTAGATGTTCTACAAACAAGGCTGAACGATTTCGGTTTTCAGTTTTTAAAACTCTACTAATAATTCGTACATTCTACTAATAATTCGTATGGTCAGCCTACGAATGAATTGTTTCTACTAATAGTATTTTTCATTCGTAAATAGTACGAAAACATCAGTAAATACCACGAATGTAATGAAAGAAATTACGAAGTTATTCGAATATTATTTTATATATGTAAAATGCACTAATACGAATTGATTTAGTTTTGTTGACAAATATCATTAGTATTTAAAACAAATATATTCGTAGATACTACATCAGGCATTAGAAAGATTTTCAGAATGAATTCGTAAAGATATCACGATAAAAATACTTTGTATATAGCACGCATATTTGTAGAATGTACGAATATTTTGTTTACTAATTTCATTCTAATCATTCTTAGAAATTTTACTAATAAATTTTTTGAGTGTAGTTTCTAAAGCAGTACTCATATGTGATTGATTCGAAAAAATTTAATCACATTTTTGAATCATGAGCCACTTACTCAAAAATTAATATAAATAAGTATAAGTACTTTTCAAAGTAGTACTCATATGTGATTGATTCGAAAAATAGTGAATCACATTTTTGAATCATGAGCCACTTACTTAAAAATGAGTATGAATAAGTATAAGTACTTTCCAAAGTAGTACTCATATGTGATAGATCCGAAAAAAAGTAAATCACAATTTTTTATTATGAGCCACTTACTCAAAAATGAGTATGAATAAGTATAAGTAGTTTCCAAAGTAGTACTCTTATGTGATTGATTCGAAAAAAAGTAATCACATTTTTGAATCATGAGCCACTTACTCAAAAATGAGTATGAATAAGTATAAGTAGTTTCCAAAGTAGCACTCTTATGTGATTGATTCGAAAAATAGTGGATTACATTTTTGAATCATGAGCCACTTACATGAATAAGTACAAGTAGTTCCAAAGTAGTACTCACATGTGATTGATTCGAAAAAAAGTGAATCACATTTTTGAATCATGAGCCACTTACTCAAAAATGAGTATAAATAAGTATAAGTAGTTTCCAAAGTAGTACTCATATGTGATTGATTAAAAAAAAGTGAATCACATTTTTAATCATGAGCCACTTACATGAATAAGTACAAGTAGTTTCCAAAGTAGTACTAATATGTGATTGATTCAAAAAAAATTAATCACATTTTTGATTCATGAGCCACTTACTCAAAATTGAGTATAAATAAGTATAAATAGTTTTCAATGTAGTACTAATGTGTGATTGATTAAAAAAAAGTGAATCACATTTTTGAATCATGAGCCACTTACTCAAAAATGAGTATGAATAAGTATAAGTACTTTCCAAAGTAGTACTCATATGTGATAGTTTCGAAAAAAAGTAAATCACATTTTTGAATCATGAGCCACTTACTCAGAAATGAGTATGAATAAGTAAAAGTAGTTTCCAAAGTAGCACTTATATGTGATTGATTAAAAAAAAGTGAATCACATTTTTGAATGATGAGCCAATGACATGAATAAGTATAAGTAGTTTCCAAAGTAGTACTCATTTGTGATTGATTCGAAAAAAAGTGAATCACATTTTTGAATCATGAGCCACTAACTCAAAAATTAGTATAAATAAGTATAAGTAGTTTCCAAAGTAGTTCTCATATGTGATTGATTAAAAAAAAGTGAATCACATTTTTTAATCATGAGCCACTTACTCAAGAATGAGTAGGAATAAGTATAAGTAGTTGCCAAAGTAGTACTCATATGTGATTGATTCAAAGAAAGTGACCCAAATAAGTATAGAATGGGATAACCTCAGTTTAATTTGACTAGAAATTAAGCTCGCACTGAAAAATTGGCCCATAGAGCATTCGATTCACACACATTTTCGAATTTTAAAAAATTTTTGATAATAAATGTTAATTATTACTATTAGTACATGTTTTTTTAGTATGAGTACATTTTTTTTTACAGTATAAGGAAGGGATTTCGAATCTGATGTGAAAATATAAAAAATAATTTTCTGACGCTAGGGTAGACCCTACAATTTTTGCCCCCACTACTTTTACATGTTTGGCAGTATAAGAGGGTTGCTTATTTCGAAAAGTATACCAACATTTTTAAAATTTTTTTTTTACACTAGGGTGGACCCTAAAATTTTTTTTTGTTTTCCAGTACTTTCACATGTTTGGCAGTAATAGAAGGTTACGGATTTTGAATCTAATACCAAAATTTTTAAAATTTTTTTGACGCTAGGGTGGACCCTAAAAATGTATTTCTTTTGTTATTTAGCTTGAAGACATGTTTTGACAGTCCTGATTTCGAGTCCAATGTGAAAATATAAAAAATATATTTTATTTTGTTTCTCTATATTTTTCTCATTATCTCTTTATATCTTGTCCTTTTCTCTTTTTATCTCTATCTCGTTCTATCCCTCTACCATTCTTTTTCTTTATTCCTATCTATAAAAAAACAACTTGAAATTGGCAACTCTTTCAAAGTAGCCGTCAATCTAAACAAAACAACTAAAGAAAGATAACGTATTTATCACCAAAAAACATCAACAACATTGTTTACTACTTAAATGTTACCGCAACGGTAATAAATATAAATTTAAATAAAAAACCCATTTTCTAAAACTCTCTCTACCTCTGCTTAAGCTTCTATATTATTTAACAAAGCGAACCGATTTTAATATTTTTTTATTCATTGCATATTGTTGTTGTTATCTTTACCATATTAAACGATGTAGTAAATTCAATAAAATAAACAATAAACGAAAGCGCTCAAGCAAATTGAGAGCGAGATCACAGAAGCAAATGCAATGCTTTGCTCTGGACATCGTTGCGTATGAGTGATTTTTTTATTTTTTAATTTTTTCTTCTTTCAAGTTCAAAGTCAAAAGCCACTTCAGATCAGTCCATTTGCTACCGCAATCGTATGCAGATTGCCGACTATCATCAGCTCCACACGAGGAAGTGGAAAAATTTGCCAGCTGAGTTTATTTTTGTGTAAATAATTTTCTTTTGAATGCTAGCAAACACTGAACACATGAAGCGTCACATGTTTGCAAAAGATGGTGTAGTGCAGAGGATAGGGGTGGAGCAGAAGTTCATGAGTAGCAAATAAATTTTGACTGCCGAGTGTCACAAGCTTATTATTTACTTAGTAGAAATTTAAAATTGCCCACTATTTTTGTAAATGTTTTTGGATATTTTGCAAATGTGGGGGTGCTGATTGCATAATTGTAGAAAATCAGTTTTGGTTTTTTTTTTAGATTTTTTTGTGTGTGTTGTTAAACTCATTTAAGTGTTTATTTTTGCAATTTGCTGATAAATAAACAGTTTGTTTTATTGCTAAATTTATAGGTGTGCTTAAATTTAGTATTGGTGGTGGTGGGTTGTTGGAAAGTTGTACGAGGCGTTGAGGGCTGCGTGTGCTGAATCGGCCAATGAACTTTGAGTTGTTGTGGTGTTGTTGATTAGCAATTGTTGCGTACTATTTTAATAGGTTGTTGTAAAGGAAAAGATGTATAGTTTTTAATGTTCTTATAAAATGCTTTCATATAAGGTGGAACATTAATTAAAAAAGATTTTCGCGTTAAACTTTAATGGTCTTTTTCGACTAAAACCGATTGCATTTTACTTATTTTTTGATGCACTTAGAACAAATTTAAAAAATTGTTTATAAATTTAATGGAAAATTAGTTGGAATAAAAAAAACTTCTCCCAAATCTTTTCTCATATAAGAAATTACTCACTAATGACTTAATGCGCGAGATCAAACGACAAGAGTAACAATAACATGCTAGCTTATAACAGAATTGCTTACCGACAATATGGGCTATTTTACGGTACTTGGGATCATCTAAAACTCGGATTCCCATTAAGATGGGATCATTTTTTAATAAAATACTGTCAGATTCAAAAGCACTTTGCGACTTTTTAAAAATTACTTTAAAAATATCATAGCAAGAAATAGATATTAGCTTTGTTATTTAAAAACCATGAACTTTTCAAAACACATAATGGCGAAATAATTACAAAGGAAAAATCAAAAATTCTTTTTAACTAATGCAAAACACAAAATCAGTAACAACTTGAATTGCTCATTTGAATTTCTCAGTTGTGAAAAAAGTGCTTTATTTATACAAGTATATCTTCCAGCAGAAACACGATAGAAAGCTGAAAATTAACTTGCAGGTGCATAATTTAATGAAAAATGTAACTGCTTTCTGTTTTTCAAAAAAGCCTTTTTTTAAAAATCGAATTTGATTTGAGTCGAAGCGGCACCAGTGTGCGTCGCTGTGAATCTGCTCTGTCCGTGCAACACTTTTCATTTGAAAGAATGGCTGACACGCCCTGACGTCATTATTGATTGCCCGCGAAGAGCCTCCTGACCAGTGTTCGGACTTTACTGCAATTTCAGTAGATTTACTGCGCTTTTTAGCAAAATTTAATGTTCTACTGCGTCACTGCAGTTTTTTAAAATCAACCGCGATTTATTCGCAACCAAAATTTCTCTGGTCATTTTTTTAATATTTTTGGAATATGAACATTTCCGGCAAAAGGTCTACCGCGACTGAAATATAAAATGTTACTTTAAATTCTTTTAAACCTCCATAAAAAAAATGTTTAAATTTATGTTGTGAGAGTACTGAGAGCTGATGATGAATGTCAAAAAAAGTTGAACAATGTTGACACAAAATGAAAAATTTGAACTAAAGTTGGAATTTTATAAGTATGAAAAATTTTCGTATAATACAAAGTTTAATTCAATTCTTTCATTTTTCGATTGTTGCGGTCCTGAATTTCACTTTATAAGTTTTTCTAGTTCAATTAAATAAAGAAAACTTTAAAATATTTGTACTTTTTCAAAGGGAAAAATCTGTCACGTAACAAATATCACGTGTTGAATAATATTATGCTTTGTATACAAATAATTAATAAAAATTAGTTAACGAAACAATTTTGAATATGTGGCAACATTAGTTCAGATTATATTAAAAAAAATTTTCATAAAAAAACTCTTGCACTCTTCGCATATTTTTTTCGATTATATTGATGCAGACTAAAACTACTGCTATTTTTTGTCACGTAAAGTATCATTTATCGTGGCTTCTATTAAAAAGCCAAACTTTTGACAACTCTTAGCTTTTACACCTTGTATGGTGCGCTTAATAAACTATTAAAAAATCAAGATGAAAAAACTGTAAGTTTCATTAACATTGTTTTTCCACTCATTAAAGTCGTACGATTGTCACGTGCGTAGCCACGGAAATGCCCACCTGAAAGTGTGTGATGGCCCAGTAAAAAAGTGGATCATTCTATGAGCGATCTGGGTGTGCTTTCTGAGGAACAGTGGAGTGCTTCTTATTGATCCAAGCTAGATGTATTTTGTGTACTCTTTTAACATTGCGTGTCCTTCGGAGGATAGCGCTCCCTTAAACATTCCAGAGCAGCTCAAAAGGAGCGATCAATAAATGATCGAAATGGATCAGCAAAGGAACATTTAAAATATTTTTTTTCACAGAAGATAATGATGGATTTTCCAAAAAAGCACATGCCTTACTTTATACTCTTTTTATTCATTAATTGCTCGTCTATTGATCTTATAAAACAGTAAAGGAGCACAAGCGCTCACTTTTTGATCCAATAAAGCAGCAAAAGAGCACCTCCCTTGTGGCTCCTTATGGGAGCGATCGCATATTTTTTTTTTAACTGGGAAGTGGTGGTGTGTGTGAAAGTGTTCTTGTTTTATTTTTTTTTAATAAATATTTTAAAACTTTAAATGTTTACTATGCAAGTATATGTAAAAACATTATTTTGAAAACAAAAACTTTTCTTTTAAATTTAACTCTACAAACATTTGTATTTAACTAAAAAGAAATTTTTTCAAGCTCTATGTAAAAAACAAATTCATTTAATATGAACACATTTTCACTTTATTTTAACTCAAAATACCATTAGTGCATATATAAATTCTTAAATACACTTCTCGTGTTAATGTTTTTAAAAATCCCAAATAATAAAAAACTTGATGTTTGCTTAATAGGACCAATTTTTTCAGAGTTTTCTCTAGTAAAAAAGAAGTACAAAATCTGAGTTCAATAGTACAAAGCAGTACGAAAGAAGTACATCAAATGAAAAGCAGTACAAAAAAGAAGTACAATCTAAAAGAAATCAAATATGTATAAGACAACAATTAATACAAAAATTTATATAGGAAAAATCTTAAATTATACTAAACAAGATCAAAGGCATATAATTACATTTTTTATAACAAAGTTTTAAATAGTTGAATAATCTTTTTTACAAATATATAACTTCAAATCGTTAAATTAAATAAATGCTTTATAAAAGCTACATGAAGTCTTTGTATTTAATAATAAAAAAAAAATTATATTGAGAACAATATGACTCAGATCTTTAAACCTACGTTTGGCACATGTTTGGCGAGTCACATTACTACCTCATGGGTCTGGCCAGACCTACATACAGTTTTAAGCATTAACATGAAAGTATTGAGTTTCTTGTAATGAATTGAGATTTATTTATATATAATTTAGATATATATTTTCAATTTGTTTTTGTTCTCGGTCGTTTTCGCATGTGTGGAACTACCTGCGCAGGCAAAAATATTGAAGAAAAATTTTTGGAATGTTAAAAAAAATAATTTTTTTATATTGTATGTTTTATTTTTAAGAATATTTGCTTCGCCTTGACAATCATATGTATAATGTACTGTCGAAAGCAAGTTTACAGACTTATTTTTTTTGGAACGTAGCTGCAAACTGAATCTAGATTGTCATGAAATCCAGAATAAGAAACTAGCTTGTCAACAAATAGAAAAAAAGCTTTTCTAGTAATTGTAATAGAATAGAGAGTGACATTTTGTTTAGGCTTCTTTTCTCTCGAGCTTGAAACAGGGTTGACAATTCCAATTTTCGGTTTGGTACTTAGCGGATTTTAAAGAGTACTAAAAGTACTGAATTAAGAAATAAAATAAAAGTGTGCAAGAAGTTGTAAAAGCTTGGAAGAGTTTTCAAACGTGAAGTTTGTAGTGCCTGGTTACAATACCGTTGAAAGACAGTTGAATTACATTTAACATTTTTTATCCATTTAAACTCGCTTTTGCAACTGTCGGAACTTCTTTGAAGACAGTTCACGAGACACTGTTGTGTCAATTGTCATGCCAACTGCCTGGGGTTTTTCACAGAAAAGTCAACCGTGACCAAAAAATTAATAATTTTTCAAAAAGTAACTGTTTGATAGTTTAAATTATACTTGATTTTAAATGCGATTTTTAACTATCAAACAACTAGAATTTGTGTTTAAAATCAAGTATGATTTAAACTATCAAACATTTAGAATTTGTATTTAAACCATATAAAATCAACATAATAAATAATAAGGTTATTTAGAAAAAACTTTAATTTTTCAAAAATTTATTATTTTATGATATTATCCAAGAGAAACATTTTAATTAAATAAATTTATTTTTTTATTAGGTAATTTTTTTGTTTTAGTAAAAGTGGAAGGCATTGGCTAAAGACAATGGAAAAATGGTTGAGGCAAGGAAAAAAAAAATATATTAAATTTGTTTTTACTTACAAAATTACATAATTTCTTAACAGCCTAATTATTTTAGTACCCAATTGAACTACAATGGAAATTTAAGGGCAGGTTCTCATCTCGAGCTCCGAAAACACGGTAATGTTCTTTATTTTTTTTTTAAAGAAGGAAGTAAATAATTACCTTGAGTTTTTGACAGTTATTTATTGATTCTTAAAGTGTAAGAAAATATTTTTTGGTGCTTAAATGCGTAACTTGATGTGTCAATCGCAGTCAAACGTCACGTTGAAAAAGAGGTACCCAAACGTTCTCCATCCCTCGGCACGTTCATGTCATCTGATATAAAAAAAGCAAACAATTTTATAAATTGTATTATATTTATTAAAGCTTAAGCCTATAATATCAATAAATAATTAAAAGTGGCAAAAATGGCAAACATTTCAATTTCAAGTAGCGTTTTTCACATTTTGGGCTCCTTAAAGTTCTCTAAAAGAAAACCAGCCAGTATTATCTAAATTTAGGTTTTGGATCCAATAAATGTTATCTTCTCTAAGAAAAAAATCCAAGTTAATCCACAGAGTAGTTCTTGAGATATCGTGGAGACCAGTTTGTAAGGCACGATTTTTCAGAAAACGCGTTTTAAGATTTGGTTAACGATTGTTTCGAGTGCGTTAATGAAATTATGGGTGCGTTTCGTATGCGATAACTTTTTTATGCAATTGTTATCGGCCAAACCGCTGTGTTACACATCATAAGCTATCGAAAAAATAAAAAAAAAAAATAAAAATTAAGTTTTTTGGTCGAGCTTCATAAAAACCTGTTCTTAAGTAACATTACGCCAGATCAAAAAGCCTAATAATCCAGAGATGATTTTTAAATTTGCTCACTTGGAAAATAAATTTTTATATTATTTCAAAGCCTACTAAAAATACTTGTATACAAAAAGTCTTCCCCAATTCAGAGAGTTTTGTCAAATTTTGTAATCCATGTCAAAAATCACTTCTGTGTTTTGTAACGCACGTCAGCACATATTTTTGCTGTACTAATTTATTACTATACAAATTAAAAATATTATAAATATATAATTAAATCTATACTATAAAAATATGAATTTGAAAAATAAGACTTTTTTATTTTTTTTAACATTCTTTTCTTTATATCATACGTAACGGTAGTTTGGAAATATTGACTGTTTTAATAGTAATGCCTAGTGTAAACTATGTGTAAGATAAAACAAGTGAAAAATGTCTTTTACAATATTTGTAAAAAGTACTGAAACCATTGCGGGGGTACTGCAGCACTTTTGAAAAGCGAAAAGTACTGAATTCAGTACCTTAGTACTGAATTTATCATCCCTGGCTTGAAAAGTATGTAGAGGAACGCGTTCAAGTAACTTCAAGTTACTTGAAATGAGTACGGAAACAGACCTTATATTAAGAATACTTATTGAATTAAAAATTCAAAGAGAATAAATGGCAGTTGGAATGGAAAATATAAAAAAGAAAGATCAAAAGCAGAGCAACTAATTCAAACTGCATTATTTTTCAAAGAAAACATTTGTGGGTCTTGCCAGACCCATGTGGTATGAATACTATGAGTACACCATAAAATCCATATAATTATTCTTGCATTGGTTTTTTCATACTGATTGTTAGATAGAACGACAGCCAATGAAATTTTGGGACTACTTGAAATTTCAAGTCGTTAGCTTAATTAAAAATATACTTAAATTGAAATAAAAATCAAAAAAGGTCTGGCCAGACCCATTTGCGAAACGGAGGGTTAAAGTAATTACAACATAGGTAAATATTAAAAAGTTTTGCAGCTTTATTTTCCTTTATTAAATGTTAGGATATCAAAGTAGTTCAAGATATTACAAGATGTAAAAAGCAGTACAAATGGATGTACTACGTAGTACGCGATACAACGGGCGAAAAAACAGTATTGCACTGCCAAAAGCAGTACGGTTGGTCACATTATATATGCTAGTTATGAAATTACAGCGTTAAGGTTAGAAATTCCTGAATTGCTTGATATATACTTGAAGGTAGTTTTTCTGTTGACAACTGGCCAAAGTAATGACATAACACAAACTCAGTATTGAACGAAGTAAAAATAAAATTTGTATGGGAATTTGTTTAAGGTCTTGGTAACGAAAAAACTGCAGCTATCTTATTGCCGTCCTAAGAAAGAAAGTCACAAACGCCAAAATTCCAAAACGTAGAAAAAGGCAGATTCGCAACCGTGAATGAGTTTCTGATTTTAGTGATTGGCTAAGATTACCCATTTAAACACCAAACGACTGAAAAGTTTAAGTAAAGTGGTTACTTCCCAGCAAAAAATTGCTTCCAAAAGAAGGTTAAGTGGAAAGCAAAGTCTTGAATTCCATCGCTTCCACTTTCATACCCAGTAGGCATTCTTTTTACATATGCATGTCATTGGGAGGAATGATTCCTAAGTCTTCTCTAGAAGTGCTTCCAGAATTTTTTCAATTTAAGATTTCTTTGAGCCCTTAAGTGAAAGGATTCTAGTAGGTGTTTTTGAGGAGAGCTTTAAGAAGGCATTCCATGGAATGAAATGGTTTTTGTAGTTAAGGGGCTTAAAAAATTCCACGGAAAATATCTCTTTTCCCGATTTTCACGGCATGTTGGTGTTTGAAGTAGCAAGTGGTTGCGTTCTGTAGGAGGTTTGAAAAATCCCACAGAAAATGAAAAAATACATAAAAAAAAAATAATTGAAATAAAATGCTATTTAAATGTCTTTGAGCAGATGTTTATGAGAATGCTGCTTGAAAGCACTTCTTGATAAGGCTTAGAAGAAGCACAATTGGATCTATAGAATGTCTTCTGGAAGTAGTGGCCCTAAGAATGCATGTCATATTTATAGCAAAAATTTTGCTGGGTTCTAGTGTGTTTCTTAGAGAGATAAAAAAAAGGAAAAAGCTAAATATTTCAAAGCTAGTCAAATGGAGATATGACTTTTTCACTTAGTGTTAATTAATATTATGCTTAGTATTAATTTTTAATTTTTAATTTATTAAGAAATAATATTCACATAAAAAACAGAGTCTTTTAAATGCAGTAAGATTAACATAATAACAACAATTTATAAACAACTGATAAATACATATAGTTTAAAACAAATACTTAAGGTTTTAATTAAAATTAATAAATTTATTTTAAAATTAATTAATAATTTAATATACTATTATCAACAAGAAGATAAGCAACTAAATAAAAATATTTAGATTAATACAATTATTTAAGTATTTAATTAAAATTATCAAATTGATCAAAATATTATTAACTAAAAATTATTCTTATACCAAAAGATGGAGAAAATAATAGTAGTTATTAGAAAAAGTGTAGTAAAATTTCATACTTAAAGTTGCGATAATTTTGAATACATTTTATTCTTAAAGGCAGCGAGTTCCAAATTCTGAAGGCGTTTACAAAAAAAAGTCTGTTGGAGTTTACAAAATTAAATAATGGAATTATCAAGTTCATATTTCTGGTTGATCTACAAAATTGTAACTTCTCAAAAAGGCATGTAAGTGTCTTTGTGTATAACAGTTTATGCAAAAATATGCAGTTCCTCGCATCAAGGTAGTTGAAAATATTGCAACCGAGTATTTTGCTGCTCAAGTGACTGATGCGGTCAAATTTACGAAGGCCAAATACATATCTTACGGCGTTATTAAAAGCTTGTTGTAACTTAAGTTTGGACCTGGAATCAAGTTTGCTATAGACAATATCTGAAAATGAAATGATTGGTACTATAAGCTGGAGCACTAATTTTTTTCTAGTATCAACAGGTACAAATGACGCGGTCCATCTTAAGCTCCGAAGGGCATAGTAGACCTTAGAAACTACAAAATTAATGTGATCCTCACAAGAAAGAGACGAGTTAACAATATATCCTAGATTTTTAACTTTGCCAACAAAGCTTAGCCCAACACCGTTTAAATAAATAGTTGGTATATTGGAAGCAGAATATTTTGCTTTGGAAATAGGCAAAACATATGATTTAAGTGGATTTAGTCTGAGCTTATTTGTATCAGCCCATTTCATTATTTCTTTTAAATCCTCATTCATCCTAACACATAAATTATCAACAAGGTCAATAGGACTATCTAAATACAGTTGCAGGTCATCAGCATATGCATGCATGGTAACATGACGACATATGATGAAAATATCGTTGATAAACATTGAAAATAACAACGGACCAAGTACTGAGCCTTGAGGCACTTCACAGGATAAACAACAGAAAGCGGACAGACTATTTCCTACCCTAACTCGTTGAAACCTTCCAACCAAGTAACTTTTTAACAGACGGACCGCCATGCTAGAGAAACCAAAGTTAACCTCAAGTTTTTGACACAGTATTGAGTGGTCAACAGAATCAAATGCCTTGGAGAAATCTAAGAGACGGAGCAAGTTTATGCGCCCCAAATCATAAGACACTCTGATGTCATCTAAGATCTTTACTATTGGTGTAGAGCAGCTATGTCCTGGTCGAAAACCAGACTGAAATGGGGACAAAAGGTCAAATCTTTTTATGTGTTCCGAGATTTGTATTGCCATGAGAGACTCAAAAACTTTTGACAAGGATGTCAATAGACTTACAGGACGATAATCAGACAGATCGCAAGCATTAGTTTTTTTCGCTATGGGAATGATCGTCGCTACTTTCTAAACATCAGGGAAGCATGAACTTGTGAAACAATGATTGAATATGTGGGTGAGGGCGCTGATGATGTACGGTAAAATAATTTTAATAAACTTAATTGATATTCCATCTTCACCCGTTGCGTTGGATTTTATTTTATTAACACACCGGCCTACATCACTTTCATCAATAGCAACAAACTAAAAATTACTTAGAGATTCAGAACTTAAAGACCTTGGATTAAATGCAAGCCCATTATTTGGAGACTTAGAGCTGGCAATAAAGTATTCGTTTAGGGTATTAGGATCAATTCGGCAAACGTCGGATTTCACACTGCATACACCAGCTTGTTTTAAATTGCTCCAAAGCTTTTTAGATGGTTGTGATGAACTTAGTTTGGACATAAATGAATTAATATATTCATAGTATTAATTAATATTAGATGTATTTAAAAACATCAATTATGTATTTCCATTCCTTATTTTATGTAACAGATCTGCGTATAGAGTAAGTTAGTGTAGGCTTGTGTATCTCTTTTTTTCATTTTATAACACATTCCAGCACATCTGCCTTATTTTTAAAGAAAATTCAAATAAAATCAAATTCAAATTCAAAATTCAAACAAAAAAATTTGTACTAAACAAATGCCAGAGTAACACAGGGTATATCAGCTAATCTGTAGTAATAAAACTCAATTTCTGTTTGTTTGTTTGTTTGACCTTTATACAAATCTAAACGGCTCAACGGATTTTGCTCAAACTAGGTACACATATTAAACTTATCCCAACTTAAAATGTAACATACTTAGTTTTTGCCACGCCCCCTCTGAAATTTTTCAACTAACGGTAATTTTGTTATTATAAAACTTTTTACCATCGGAGATTTTTGTATATATAATTTTAAAAATGTTTTGTTATTTTGACATCAAAAACACTCACATATCTTCAAAATTGGAGAAATTTTCAGTACAACGACTTTTTCATGAAACATCGTTACCTAAGAATGAGAAAAAAACGACATGAAAATCAAAGTTTGGACTTTCAATGCAAATATCTCCGCTGTCCTTTAATATATTTCATTTAAATTTTTATTGTTCAAAAGTTCAATAAAATCACTTTACAAAAATAGGTTGAACTGTACCGTTAAGTCAGTGTATATATGTTTCATGAGTATGCCAAAAAAGGTCCAAAATATTGACTTTTTACTCAAAAAATGACTCAAAAATTGTTGTTGTTGTAAAAATGAAAACAATTAAAAACACCAAATCCGACTACCTTTCATATGACATAGCATTTATTTGCAAAAATTCTTCCAGCTAAGCGCAAAAATTATTTTACTGTTTTTGTCATCAAACAACAAGAAAGGTTTTGTTCAGCAAAGCGTTTCAGTACTCTGTACTTACAAACCTTACTTTAAATTTGTAGAAAAAAACTACAAAAAAATGTGTCAAAAAGACAGAAAAATTACAAAATATTATTGTACACAGTACCAAAGCACTAAGCCAGGGAGCTAGAGACAGGATAAAAATATAAAGTTTATTTTCTGTGGCCACTATGTCTCTGTCACGTCCGTATGTTTGATTTTAATTTTTACTCAATTTGAAGAAAATAATTTCTTCTTCATATTGAAGTATTACAATATTATAACAAACTGTCCTATTACTTATAATTCCTAATCTAATTTTAAGAAAACATTTTTATTTCTTAAAATTCCTACCTAAATATGATCATGTTGCATAGTACAGCACTGATCATAATATAAAATTAAACCTACAAAAACAGGGAAAATAATAACCTGAAAAAACTAATATATAAAAAGAAAATCGTTCCATCTATATTAAGTAAAGAAATCAACCTATAAACCTAATCAATTGCCGTGTAGGCACAAGGGCTACCTTAAAACGTTTTTCGATAACCGCCAAGTAGTCTCATCAGAAGGCTTTTAAATAATTGACAAAAAAACTAACCAACCTCTAATTCTGAATGCTATGCATTCGAAATAAGCTAATCTAAGCAGCACATTAACACATTCAAACATTCACACATTAGCACATTCACGAAAACCTACAAAAATAAAATCCCTAAAAAATTAGTAAAAACCTAATAAAAAATAAAATAAAATAAAAAATAACAAAAATTAAAAATTAGTATAACCTTCCACCAAAAACGGTCAACAAATATGAACCGTCCATAGCGAAACCCGCCAAAACAATGCCTAGAAAGGTTAAAAAACTTTGTACGAAAGGCAATAGATTATTGCTGGAGAGCATCGTACTGGTTCTCTCCAGCCGCCTTCTAAGTTCCCCAAAAAAAACCTACAAGAAAACAATTAAAAATGGGTAAACCACCACTTTCCCTATATGATTATTTGTCACTAGTTGACAAATAACCATTTTAAATATTTTTTGCCTCCAAAGCCACTCACAAGCATGCGGTGACTAATGGATCAGAGGAGGATGTGTAGTGACCACGGTAACGTGAGTCTACTACGGATATGTTAGTAAAGGTTTGTTAGTACACAATCTTAATTCTATGTTATTAGTACAGACCGTCGATCATTCCGAATAACGAACGATAACAGAACGCTCACCAATAATAAATTACCAATGAACATCCCACCAACGCACATACATCCAGAAGAAAGTGAAAAGCAACCTCGGTCACCGTCCAATTCTAAAACAACCGACGTTCAAAAAATAACGTTTAAAAATTAGGGGTAAGTTGTAGCAACTACTCTTGAAGAACGCACAATTTCAAAATTGCACATATGGCTACCTTTCATATGGCAAAGCATTTACTTGCAAAAATTCTTCCAGCTAAGGGCAAAAATTCTTTTACTGTTTTTGTACCCCCTTTGATTTATTTCGCGAAATTTATTTTTTCCAAAATGTTGTTTTTATATTTTTTACAAAAAAGTCAAGTCTCAAAAATTATTTATGTGAAAAAATTAACCCAATATCTCTTTCCAATCAAAAGTTATGGCTAAAAATCTATTTTTTCATACCAGACTATTAATAAAACTTGACTATGTATTAAAACTCTCTATATAGTTTGAACTTCCCCATTTATCCCTTAGAATGCAGTTGTGTGTCTTAAGTAATAACGAACATTTTGGATTCTATAAAAGTCTTCTTTATAGTGATCTACTTATTTTTAGCCTCCCCCCTCCTGTTAAATTTGTTTTGATGGCTCTATTTTTTCTCACTATTGTGTCACCGTTGTCACTTAGTTCTTTATCAATGGTACTTTAAATGTTGTATATATATCACAATTTTATCGAAAAGATGACTGTGAATAAGAATGCTGTAAAAGTTAATATTTTCATGTAATCAGTTTCAGCTATATGGCGATATAATAAAACATATGCTCATCTGGTCAGCACAATTATTTCATTATTTTTGGCTTGTGCGTTAAATTCACAGATAGATGGCGCCACATTTGTAAGATGTGTGGGTACAAACTATACATACACCGTGCGGTGAAAAGCTGAATAATGTTTTTTCAAAAGTTTCTTCAAATTTAACCCCACACGTTTGGGATTACAGACAGGTGGCGCTATTTTCTGCTTACAGAAGTATATCTGATGTTCTTATGCAGCTAGCAGATAAGTTTTGCGAAATATTTTGCGAAAATGCTATTGCTACCAAACTTTTAGAAAGTAAAATAATGCAGTACTGCCAGTTTTTTCAGTCGCAGCGTCATCTCGCGTCATAAACACTTAAAAACATAGAATTGGATCAATTTAAATGTCCAGCTCACTTGCTGGACTTTTTGTTGTTTTTGCTTTGCTTGCAAATGCGATTATATGATCCTGATCTCCAATGAAAAAACGCAGCTTATAGAAATTTTAGTAGGTACAATCATTTTTAGCACAACGAATTTTCATAAAACATTGATAGCTAATAATGAGAAAAAAATTATATGAAAATCAAAGTTTTTACTTTTAGTGCTAATAACTCCGCTGTTTTTAATTTATTTCATTAAAATTTTTTTTGTCAAATAGTTCAATATGTTTTTTAATATAAATCTTTGTTTAGACGTTAAAATGTCCATATCTCAAGGACGCATTGAGTCCCACCATAATTTTTTTGAAAAGGTAATTATGCTTGATTTAAGATTAAGTAAATATAAAAATTCTTTTTAATTTTTAAAATATGTTTTTCGTACCCCTTCTTTGAATTAAATTAGCTCACCGCAAGAGATGGAACCACCAACAACAAAAATTTTCCTAAACTTTTTTGGATTAATGTTCGTTCAATTACCTTTCTAACGGTAGATAAATAAAATTAAATTAAATAAAATTCAAATAAAATTCAACATGTTTTTCATTATTCCCGATTTTAAAAAAACATTTAATCGAGAAGTGTATGTTAAAATGTTCACATAAATGACTCTCGAGTAACACCGGGTATATCAGCTAGTATATTAATAAATTACTAATGTCTTGTAATTGCTCTTTTCTAAGATTGCTTTTTGTCTCTTTGGGCTCTTTTGTATTATAGCATAGTATAAATACACCTTACAGGTGTTAAAAAGGGGAACATAAGTGCATTACCATATTTCAACTTTCATTACAAGCACTAAAATTAGTCAAATGATGACAAGTTGTTCTGAAAAAAAAGCAAGTTACGTTGTGTATAGAATATAATTAAAATAAACATAAAAATAGACCAACTTTAATGTAATAACAGCTTATAATGTAAATGTGTACGAAAGTATGTGTTATACGAAGTCATAGCCTCTGCCAGTGAATTAGACAGACAAACAGTCCATCAGACACTCTATGATTTAGAGCATCAAAACACTGCCAAGTCAAGTCAAGTCAAGTCAAGTCAAGCCAAGTAAAGCCAAGGCCAGTCACAATATCGCAGTCAAGTCCACAGATGCCGTTGAATTCAATTTACCACATTTCAATCAAAATTTATGTCGGAAATGTCAACAATTCGTTGCGCCTATTTTTCATCTTTTGCT
Organism: Dichetophora obliterata; assembly: GCA_963920525.1. Taxonomy (NCBI): domain Eukaryota; kingdom Metazoa; phylum Arthropoda; class Insecta; order Diptera; family Sciomyzidae; genus Dichetophora; species Dichetophora obliterata. The sequence continues at coordinate 24,738,338 of OY986435.1, read as the reverse complement.
GCTGCTGCTGCTGCTGCTGCAGCTTCTTCAACTCTTTCTTCAACTAGCCATTTGAATGCCGGCTGCCTGCAGCTGAGCTCACTCATTAGTATTTCGAGTTATACGCGTCGAATTTAAGCCGCTTCACAGCCGGCAGCAATCGTGTTCTAATGCCGTTTATTTTGATCGCTCTCCACAAAAGCTGAAGTCTCGCTGAAATTAATGCAAAATATTAGAAAACTCAAGTGCAAGAGACCAAGAAGAAGCAGCAACAGATGCTGCAGAGACCTTAATTGGATTAGCCGTTCTCATGTGTAAGCTGTCAACCAATACAACTCGTAGCTGTGTTCAGTGGACACACTTGAATTGCATAATATTATTATGGCTGGCGGAAGCTAGAACAAGATCTTGTAGCAGATCTGGTTGTTTGTTTGTTTGTTTGTTTGTTTGCTGTGTTGGAACCAGTATAAGTGTCAAGCATGTTGTTGACACAACACATACAAGTTGTCAGTGTTCATCACCAGAAGTGCAGGGCAGCAACATAAAATTGACAACTGTTATTGTTGTTGGTGGTTTGCTATGCGTTAATCTCTTAAGTACGCATGGGCATGCATAACGCCCACATGTAGTGAATGTTTTTATTCTCTCCGTAAATACTAAGTAAGTGAATATCATCATTGATCTTGTATCACAGCGAATTGTTCTCGGCTTATTGATCAGTTATGCGCTGATTCAATTACAAAAGCATTTTGTTTTCTAATCATGAACATCGTGATCATTTTTGAGTGCATTCTAGCGGAACAGTTCTAACGCTAAACTGGGTCTACGTGCTGAACGACACATGCCAACAACAACAATAATAATAATAATACATGCCAACAACAACAACTAGCACCAACCGCCAACGATATGATTGCATTTAATTTTATTGAATTTCTTAGCAGTTGTGATATAATTCTATCACTTATTTAAAAAAACACATTTCTATAAATTTTATATTTGATATTTATGCATCCGTTAGAAATCATTGATCATGCTTTGATGACACTCGCTTGGTGTTGACTCACCGTTTAGTAAAAACAAATTATGTGGGTTGTGTTAAAAGACACTGTTTTTAGTTTATCGAAATTTTTGTAGGTCACTTATTAATGTGTCAAACTGTAGATGCGTGAAAACGATCACCAGCAGCAATAATATCAATATTATCACTTATGATAATTAGTCGACTTCTGAAGCGAACTTGTGGGATACCTATTTATTATCTTACAAAATCAACAATTAGTAAGATTTTGCCACGAATTTATGAATGATAAATTAATGTGGAACAAAGTGGCAAATAGAATTTTTAAAATTGACACTAGACCTAGTGAAGGTAGTAATCGTCAAAAAACAAGATTTATATTTTGTAATAGCAGACCACATTTGTCCACGCACATTTTTTTATATCAATTACTTTAACCCATTTATGACAACGTAATAATCATACACGATGAAAGCATTTTTCAAAAATCCGCATTCACTGTAAAGCTTTTCCTTCCAACAGTGTCAGAAAGCTAAGAGTATGCGTTTTGCAAAAAATGTTCTAAAATTGACATTTAAAGCAGGAGTGCGCAAAAGGCCGCCTATGTGCGAAGAGCTTTCACACCAATGTAGGCAGGTGCCTTTCACCATTTACCCCTAGATTGGATTTCAAATCCCCCTAAAATTCCCCTAAAATTTTTTTTCGGAAAACATACAAACATTTCATATGGGACAACTGAAAAGTAGTGCAACTGCAATGCAAGTATTTAAATGGCTGAACTGTTGGATGTCTTTATCAAGGGCAAAAAGTTGCTATAATAGTTATCAATTGTCAAATGCGAAATTAACATTAAAATTAACTGCATTATTCTGTATCACGAAGCAGCACACCAACGACAAGCAAGACACGAGAAGCAATACTTTTTTCTATACTAAATTCTATTGCTTCTCGTGTCTTGCTTGTCGTTGGTGTGCATTTTCGTTATACAGATTAAAGCAGTAAGTCTTACTTTTGAAAGGAGGCTTCGTCACCTACTTATTGATATATATTTGGGCATATCTTTTTTTCCAATACTTTTTTTTTTGTTTGTTCTAAAAGATCATAGAACCAAGGCATGCGCCTTATAAAAACAACGTTTGGTCTTTGAATTGAAAGTAAAGGGATAGATTATTAGAAGAAGAATTGATTGGAACCATACGTGAATTATCGATTAGGCGGAACAAACTTTAAAGACAATTTGAATTGCTTAAAACAGAGGTTAGTGTTATGCCTTAATCTCGGCAAGTATTTCCAGCCCTCAGTTGCTCCTGTCCTTTAATTCAATATTTTCCATAATTTAGTTGTGGATTTTTTGTTTCAATAATTCTTAAATGTAGTAAAGAACAAAGAAAGCGAAAAGAACCATGCCTCAGCTCGGATTCGAACCGGGGACCTCTGAGTTGATAGTCTAGCGCACTCGTCACTAGACTACAAAGGCTTACTTGTTTTGTTATTAGTTTTTACACGGAATCAATCAATTGCAAGTAAAGCGCGAAGCAAGTTTGAAGTGAAGTGGATAATGATTGGTAATTAATTTTAAGTTCAGCCAATTCAGATGATTTTATAAATTGTTGCTGAAATACCCAATAAGTCAAATATCTGCTTTTTTTTCTTATTCATTTAAAGAAAATGTTCACAAATAAGACAGAGTCTTTAAAAAGCAGTAAGAATATAGATGCAATACATAACAAAATAACAAGTGATAAAAAAAAAAAAATAATTAAAAATTTAACTTAATACAATTAATACCATTTAACTGAAAGATCTTATCAAAATAATAATTAATTCAAAACAAAAATCGAAAAATCGACAAAATCAAGAATAACAACATATAAAGATTAAGTAATTTTCATTAAATTAAGGTTTTTTTAAATACAATTGCATAGTATTAATGAAAGAGAGATACTTAAAAGAAATGTTGGAAAATTACATGCATAAAGTTGCGTTTAGTTGTAATACTTTTTATACTTAAAGGCAGTGAATTCCACAATCTGATGGCGTGCACGTAAAAAGTCTGTTAGAGTTTAAAAAATTATAAGTTGGGAATAAAAGACTCAGATTTCTAGTTGACCTACAAAATTGAAGCTTTTCAAATAGGTAATCAGGAGTGGAAGCGCATATCAGGTTGTGTAAAAAGATGCAGTTTCTAGCATCCAAATAGTTGAAGATGTTGCAACCGAGTACTTTTTTACTCAAGTGACAAATGCGGTCAAACTTTCTAAGACCAAAAATGTATCTTACAGCATTATTAAACACAATTTGTAACTTAAGCTTATATCGGGATCAACTTTACTATACACTTTATCTGAGTAGGAGATAATTGGCACAATCAGCTGAATTACTAATTTTTTTCTAGTCTCTACAGGCACAAATAATGCAGTCTACCTAAGGTTTCTTAAATTTTTACATTATTTTAAGAAAAAGTACGAAAACTTTATTTCCAAAGGTAAATTTTTCACATACCCCTAAAAAACCCTAAAAAACATTATCTCCCTAAAAAAACCCCTAAAGGTTCATTTCACCTAAACTCCTTCAACACAGTTAAAAAACCTCTAAATATAGGGGGAAATCCCCTAACCTGGCAACACTGTTTCACACGCATTTGCTGACATGAAAAAAAAGCTTTCAGTAGCTATCCAGACCATGGCAGAATAACCAGGGCTCTCATCACGTATGACGACAATCGTTTGATGATATCGTTTCAACGATACTTAAACATCACGTAGCCTTTAATTTTATGTATCTTCTAAACGATATCGTTTTGCTAGCTTCATGTATGGCAAACAACTGTCAAATGATATCGTCGAAACGATTGCTTGGCGCGAAAGTAGTTAAATATGGGATAGTATCGTTCAAACGACAGTCGTTTTAAAAGTTACGTGATTAGAGCCCAGGTAGGGTAAAGAGATTCACCACACCGACAGCAAATGTCAAAATTATTTTTAGCGGTGCCACTTTTTAGTATTGTTGATTATTGTGAGACAAATGCTTTTAGGGGAATTTATACTAGGGTAAATGGGATAAAGTAAGAATAAATGTATATTTAATGAAACAATTAAGTTTTTATATGATTTTAAAGATTTATTTTAACTAATTAAGTATTGCCCATTACAATGAAATTAGAGCGAATATCTCAATCTACCTTGTTACATCAGCTAATTCTAAGACACTGCTCAAATTTTGCTTAAAAATAAAAATTTGTACTTCCCCGTTTTCCAGTTTAGTACAAAAAATAACATTTAACAGATTCCGCTCTAAGTGCGCATAAATGTGCAGCCTACTTCACATTTGAAAATACATGCCCACATAAAACACATACACAACTAATTGGCTTATTGGAAAACAAACGAAATACGAAGAAACAGTCAAACTGCCCTGTAGGAAAATCAACTAGTTTAAAAGTAGTTTAATAAGTAGTTTTTTTTTAAACCACAAATAGTTGAAATTCTGACGTTTTCCGCTAAATAAGTCCATTGACTTTTGTTTGCATATGTTTTCAACTACTTGTTAAATTAGTTGAATTTAAAATATTTTTTAACTACTTTAAAATAAACCAATTGAAAACTGCATATATTTTCAACTACTTGTTAAAGTAGTTAAGTTAAATAATTTTTTTTAATTACTTTTAAATAAATCAATTGGAAACTAGTTCATATTTCACCTACTGAAGATGAAATTAAAAGCATAAAAATTTTAAATTTCTATACATCAAAGAGACCATTTATTTTATTGTTTTGAAAAAATAATACATAAATTCATATTAGTGAAAGCCTAAATTTAACAATATTTGATGAAATAGCATAGTTAAATATATATAAACTTGTAATCTAATAAAAATTTGCAATAAAAACATGTCAAAATCAGAGTAGTTGCCGCCTTAATATAATTCAAAGTAGTTTTTAAACTACTTGTTTTGAAGCAGTTTTTCAATTACTTCATATATAATGCCATAAAAACTATTCAAAATTGAAGTGGATGCCACCTTAATACATTCAAAGTAGTTCATAGACTAGTTTATTTTAAATATGATTTTTAATTAGTTGTTTTTAAAAATAAAATATTTGTTCCTATAGGGTGCTGTAAAAACACATAAAGCAACACCTGTTTATGGAACTTTAAAAACCACGTTCATCAAACATATCATTGGGATACTTAAAACTACCAGAGTTTTGGTTTGTAGAGCTTTCATGTAAAACAACAACATAAGTTTATAAAAACAGGTTGTTTAAGTGTGGTATTAGTACTAAGGTGTTTTTTAGCCACACTGAAAACCACGCAACTGTGAATACCCTTATTGATACAATCATGGATTTTTCTTTGAAGATACGGCAGCACTGTATTTTGTGATTTTGACATGATTTTGACATTAGCTGTCGGTGTGGTGAATCTCTTTACCCTACCTGGTTATTCTGCTATGATCCAGACTTCAAGCAGGCAACTTGGGCTTGATCGCTTCTTAAAATATACTTATTTTTACGTAAATTATGCTAAAAAAAAAAAATACAAACTGAACAAAGATGAAAGGTTAAAAATGCTTTTTTACTGAAAAATAACATAAAATATTTTTTCTTTTTATTTTTTTAAGCATATATTAACGCAAAATGAAAATAATAGTGTCATAAATGTTGAAAAGTAAATTTATTTATTTTTTATTAGGGCTAAATAACTGTTAAAAAACCCGAAAATAAGTCTAAACAATTTCAGTTCAACAACTCTTGTATAGATAAAAATTCAAAATATTTTAAAACATTTTATTCTTGGTTACAAAAATAAGAGTTACAAAAATCTAAGCCCCAACAAGAATTAAATCCAAAATAGTTTTTGAGTTTAATTTTCACCTCATTTAGATCGCGCATACAAAAAAAAAAACGGAACAGCAAGCAACTGACAGCTACTGAAAGTTTGTTGCTTTCGTTTTGTTGTTGAACTCTTGTTTTTTTTAAGTGCAAACTTTAAAAGCAAAAGCTTTTAAAGCACTACGCAAAGATAAAAATGTGTATGTATATGTGTGCGCACCACTGATTTAAAGCCTTTTTCGCAGCAGTTTGTGCAGGGGCATTTTATTGTGACTACTGGGACATTTGACTACAGAATTTGACCAACTATGAGTTGGAACGATGTCTTCATAACTTTTATAACAGTGAAATTTATTTTAAAACAGAGATAAATAACTATTGTGTAACATTCCTTTAAAATAAAAGCAAAACAGTTTCTTACATTTTGCGTTACTAGTTTTTGAATGAATGTTACCACTGGAACACTGAAAAAAACTACTCATCTAACTTTAAACACTCAAAGAAGAATTTTAGCCAAACCATTTAAATATTTAAGTCAGCTTCTCTGTGTTGTGCAACATATACTATATGCTTCTATTTTCATAAAGAATAAGAATGCTAACCTTTGTGGAAAAAGTAGAAAATATTGCAAATTGTGACTACCAGGACAGGTATGCGTGACTTGCGGGACAAGTAAAAAATTTGTTTTAATAATGAGTTATTTTAATCAGTTTTATTGTTGCTTTAAACCCAATTAATGCAGTTATTTATATCTTTTTCTGCAAAACATAAGAAATAAATCAGAAGCTACCAAAAATATAATTACCTCTAACTCCATTATTAAAGGAGACTGTTGACTTTTTCTCCAAATTGGTGAAATTTGATCTATCAAGAGTTTTAGAATAGGACATAAGACACATCCGTCTCTTTTGTGGTGAAAACTCTGCTACATTCGGTCTTAAAAACCATTTATTACTTCGTCTTTTTCATTTTGGATTTTCCTTACATAAGACGCCTTGAGAGTAACTTGCAGTACCTGAATTGGCTTTTGCGTCTATATTTGGCCCAAGCATATCTTTTGATTCAATTTCTGTTCGCTGTCTCTTGACAAATCAAATAGCATGATTAATGCATTTATCTTCTTGAGATTTAAAATAGTGGTGTCTCTGTAAGTGTGGGTTTTTTCAGCCATTTTACACTCATGTTAGACATAAGGAAGCTTTGACTATTTCATTTTGGGTCAGAGAGGTAAATTTAGCTATACACAACCTCATTAAAATAAAAAAAGGCTGTTCATCGTGACTACTGGGACAAATTTTAAAACTGTCTAGAAAGCATAATATGATCACCTGAACTATTAAAAGAAGTTTAAATAGTACACCACATATTTATTATTACTTCTAGGAAGTATTTAATTTATAGAGACGTGTTTCTGGTTAGAAAAGCAGTTTTTATATATTTTTGCGTGACTACTGGGACATGCGACTTTTATCTGTTCAAAGAAGAAATACATAAAAACCAACATATCTTTTTGCTTTATTTCTAATTAAAAATTAGTTTTTTCCAAGCTTTCTATAGAAGACACACGCCAGATTTCTACAGTTGACAGAATGGCCGAAAACCGTGTTGCAAACATAATCAACATTTTATTCCCTAGCAACTCTGTATGAAACAAATTTTTGCAAATCTTTTTCACAGGTTAATGAAGTAAAGGCATTTAGTTATAGATTTTTACCAAATAAAAAATAACACTGTGCCACACTGAAAATGCTGTTGGCATAAGACATGGTAGGTGTTGTAGACATGATAAAATATAATATTTCTGCATACTTGATTTTTCGCATACACCCTCAAAATATGGATTCATGGTCGAAAAACCGATTTTTGATAGGTACATGTATAATTCATAATTCATATGTCGAGTTCGATTTCAAAACTGAAAACTGTGTTTCACCTAAGAAATTAAGGGCTTTAAAATAATATGTAAACAATTTTAGTATCAAACGAATTGACAGAGTTATAGTATAAAATATTCGGAAATTTTGTGTTTTTTTTTCTACATTCTTCAAATTTAGCAACATTTTGTTGGCAATTTTTGTAAAGCACTATCGCTAATTAGTACACGATTCTAAAATCTTTTTTAATTCTGCGTTCAAATAATTAATTACTTTTTTATTTGGCGTCCCTAAATTTAAAGTGTGGTTGCTTAAATTTAAATAAAAAAAAATGAGCCAGCCAAATAAAAAAGTCATTAATTATTTGAATGCAGAATTAAAAAAGCTTTCAGAATCGTGTACTTATTAGGGATAGTGCTTTACAAAAATTGTCAACAAAATGTTGCTAAAGTGGAAATATGCATAAAATAACACAAAATTTCCGAATGTTTTCTACTATAACTCTGCCAATTCGTTTGATACTAAAATTGTTTATAAACTATCTCAAAGCCTTTAATTTCTTGGATGAAACACAGAGTTCAGTTTTGAAATTGAACGTGACACACAAGAGTTACGTTATGAAATATATATGTACCTATCAAAAATTGGTTTTTTTACCATGAATCCAGATTTTGAGGTTATATGCGAAAAATCAAATCGAAATTTTATATTTAATCATGTCTACTTTGTGGTTTTACAAAAGCATCAAATTTTTACATATTTGTATCACCGTGTAATTAATGGAAAACCAAAATTTGTCATTTCTTTTACGTGGAATGCCACTGCAGAATTTAAAAAAGGAGAAAAATGCCACTCAGGTGAGTTATTTCTTTTATATAAACATCAAGAAAAAAGGAGATTTAATAAAAAATGTGCATTAGGTTAAAAATGAATGTCTACGCTAAGAAATTAAAATTTTCTAATTTCTAATTTTTCTAAATTTTTTTTTTATTTTTCTTCTTACAGACCTCTTATACATTTATGATCGATCATACGCTGCGCCACACCCAAATCCTTTGAACTTTTTTTAAACTTAAATTTTTTTGTCTAATATTAATACAAATTTATGCTGAAAATTTCTAAAACTAAAATAAACGGGTTCTGGTGGTGATCATTAATGGGTTAAGCTCACTCATACCAGAGAACTGCACATGCCTACTTGAAGTTCAAGTCTTTTCAAGTACTTGAATTCTTGAAGTACTTGAAGTTCAAGTCTTTTCAAGTACTTGAATTGAAGTAGGTATCCAAACTTGTAAACAGATACAAGTCATATTCATGCTTGCTCGTTGGCTTGGCTTGTTTAGACTTACTTTGTCGGGGAGAAAGTTGAAAAGCTTGAAACGATCGGCAAAAGCTTGTAAGGTCGCAAGTATCCAATTAATTGAATTAAAGCAAGTATCCAAAAAATTCAATGAGCTTGTGTAGAGAGAGCTTAAGCGTTATAGGACTTTTAAGGGTTCTGTAGACTCCGTGGTTGGAAGTTTTAGGCGTAGATGATTTCGGATCTGTTGTCAAAATTTAAAATTTAAGATAGCGGATAGAGTTGCCACCTATATTTTTTTTGTATTTATGCGAATTCTTGTAGTTTTGATATTCTGACAACGGATTTGATTTCGATAATGCCACAGTTTTAAAATTTAGGATGGAGGTTAGGGTTGCCACCTTCATTTTTTATTTTTACGAATCCTGGGCTGGCGCGAACTAGAGGGTTAAAATGGGTCGCTGAATCCGAATCCGTTGTCAAAATTTCAAAATTATAAAATTTTGAAATAATAGGCCTGCCACCTAATAATATGTATTTTTAAGAATTTTAGACATCATTTAACAATGTTAAGGAGCCACTAATTTCGAATCTGAAGTCAGAATTTTAAAATTCAAGATAGTGGATAGGGTTGCCACCTTAATTTTTTGTATTTTTATGAATTTGGGGCTGGCAAAAAAAATAGCATAATAAAAATGGATCGCTGAATCCGAATCCATGGTCAGAATTTCAAAATTATAAAATTTTGTAACCATACGGCTGCCACCTAATAATATGTATTTTTAAGAATTTAAACATCTTTAAAGAGTGTTAGGGAGTCACTGATTTCAAAACTGAAGTCAGAATTTTGAAATTAAAGATGGTGGATGGGGTTGCCACCTTAATTTTTTGTATTTTTATGAATTCGTGGCCGCCACCTAATAATATGTATTTTCAAAAGTGAAAGCAATCCTATTATTTCAAAATTTAATAACAATGTGCACCAGTTTTAGTGCATCATTTTTTTGTTGCCAGCCCCAAATTCATAAATATACTAAAAAAATTAAGGTGGCAAGCCTATCCAACATCTTGAATTTTAAAATTCTGACTTCAGATTCGAAATCAGTGACTCCCTAACACTGTTAAATTATGTTTAAAACTCTTAAAATACATATTACTAGGTGGCAATACTGTGATAAATATTTAGGTGGCAACCCTTACCTTCATCTTTAATTTTAAAACTATGACATTATATTCGAAATCAAATCCGTTGTCAGAATTTCAAAATTAAAAGAATTCGCAAAAATTCTCAAAAATCTAGGTGGCAACTCTATCCGCCATCTTGAATTTTTAATTCTGACATCAGATCCGAAATCATCTACCCCCTAAAACTGCCAACTACGGAGTTCACAAACCCTTAAAAGTTTGTACGCTTAAGCTTTTCCTTACAAGCTCATTGAATTTTTTGAATATTTGCTTTAATTAAATACTTGCCTTCAATTTCAAGCTTTTCAAGCTTTTTGCCGAAGGCATCAAGCTTTCCTTTACTTGAAACTTCGTGCCGTTCGCTTGTAAGCTAGCATACTTGCAAGTTGCAAGCTATAGTGGGCTTATTTATATTCAATTACAAGCTATACTTGATTCAAAATTATCAAGCTCAAGCTAGCTTGAACTTGTATTTTAAGCAAGTACTTGAAATAGACTTCAAGTAGGCTTGTGCAATTCTCTGACTCATACTACAGATTTTTAGTCTCCCGATAGTTTGATGCTCCAATGGTCACAGCCCAAAAAAACCAACAATTTAGTTGGTGTAGGTGCGTATGTATTATACTGCCATATAATTAGCAGCAATTCAAGTTTTGCGCCACAGTTTGCAAACTGTTTATATAAAATCAAAACATCAAGAGCGCTCTATGATTTTTTTAGTCAAATTTTGTTTTTTCCAAAATGTTGTTTTATATTTTTTAACAAAATAGTGAAGTCTCAAAAATAGTTTATTTGAAAAAATATTCACAATATCTATTTCCAATCCAAAGTTAGTGCTAATAATCTTTTTTTCCGTACCATCAAAATTCATTTTCTGTTTGTTTGTTAGTTTGTTTGTTTGCTTGTTTGTTTGTTTGTGTGTTTGATTTTTATACAATCTTAGTACACATATCCTGGATTAGATATAGGCATACTTCGTTTTGACTTCGCCTCCTTCGCCCATTTTCAACTATCGTAAAGTTTGTTAAATTGAAATACTTCTTACCATCGGATTTTTTACAATTTAATTAAAAAAATTTCTGATATTTTGACACCAAAAACATTATAAACCATTGTTTCCTAAGAATGAGAAAAAAGACTTGCAAATCCAAGTTTTGACTTTCTCTTTTTTACTTTAGTTTTTAAATATATTAAATTTTGTTTATATATTTTTAAAATTTTGTTTTTATATGTATTTTGAAAAAGGACCGCATAAAAAGGAGACACGCTGAGTGCGTTTGCAGAACCTTTTATTAATTTTCATCAGAGTAGACTCTAAATTTGTCCGACAGTTCAACAGCTACTGCAATTTTCAAATGTCTTTGAAATTGGTTTTTGTACATACTAAGCAGTGGTTTGTTTACATATATTTGTTTTTTTTTTAATGTCATTTTTCGTTTCAATGAGTTTCGAATCACATCGGTGCTAAAGAAAACTACACTGTAGATTTGCTTGAAATGTTCACAAGATGTTCCCAACACTATATAAATATAGTTGATATAAAAAAAAATTGTTGACAAAAAAAAATTTTCAAGATGGAAGGTGGCCAAAATTTCCAAAAGGAAATAACTTTACTTTTTACCAATCAGCTGTAAATGTCATGTTTTGCAACAAGTGTTGCAAAGTAAGCCGAAAGAGACTTTAAACAATCAATGGACAATTTTACAATTGCACAAATTTCCAAATCGCAACAAGTGTTGCAAAGTAAGCCGAAAGAGACTTTAAACAATCAATGGACATTTTTACAATTGCACAAATTTCCAATCTCAAATACACAAGATTGTGAACTGCCCTAAAGTTTGCCTCATATAATATCCTTAATAAGATGGAAAATTTATCTTCCATCGTCCAAAACTTTGCGAAATCATACAATATTTTATCTCTCTCATCTGAACTCGTGCTCTATGTCTTTGCTAGATTTGAATAAGCACACCCTCATAAATCCCGTCTTTAAAATGTACTCTGAAGTAACGTGTTGGTAGTACAACGGTCAATCCAATAAACTTGACATGTGATCTTAATAGCCCAAGTTTTTGAATAGGGCTCAAAAGCAATAAAATAATTCCAACAGTAATAAGAACCGTAACCGAAACACCATTTGCAAGTGTTACACACGGGAAACAGTTGAACAGCTGAACGACCATACGGTGCAGCAATAACCATACTGAAATTGGCAGCATCAAGGCTACAACAACAACAACAACAACAACAACAACAACAACTGCAGTCAGCACTCAAAGCCACGTTCAAAGTCAAGTCAAAGTGTTTCAAATGATCGTAAACGATCGCAGCTTCTGTGGCTGCAGCATGGTACGCCTTTATGACTGGCCTTGTCTGTAGTTGCCACCAGTTTGATAAACCAAAGTCAAGTCACAAGCACATACGCGCACACACACAAACACACACATACAGTCGTATGCGAAAAGTGACATCGAATACTTTCTAACTTAAACATTATCAACACTTGTACGTGTTGTTGTTGTAGTTCCGAAGGAAGTCATGAATGAAATTGCAACCATGTTCTGGCGCATATTTAAGCGTTCATTTTTGGTTTTGGCGTTTTTTTTTTGGTACCATTTTCTAATTTAATGTGTTTGTGTTGCAATAAATTTTATGTTGCAGCGCATGTTGCTTGCAATGTTGATGTTGCTTCGTCTAGCATTCCAAAGTATTCTTTTCAGTCTACAAAACTATGCAATGTTTCTTTATTTATCCATGTTTTTAATGTTGTATTTTTTGTTGTGCTGAACTAGTGTGTTTGGCACACACACAGTTTTTTTTTACTTTAAAGTGGAGCGTGGTAGAATTGCTCACAGCTATCGATTACATATGTTCTCAATTCGGTAGAAATCGTTGGAGAATATATTTAACTAGTGTGAGAAATAAATGGTTCCATAATAACGCATTATGCAAAATAGGACACCATAATGCAAAATTACACACTCACACTAGTAATGCTGGAATAGAATGAAGACGGAAATAGAACAAATAGACAAAATTTCAAATATTTTTAAAAATATAATAACTAGTAGGGCTCTTCATAGGGAATGTTCCATAGAAGTGTTGTACGAGGACAATTTTATGTCAGTCAGTTTGAATAAAGATATTTTTTAACAAAAAAGCGTTATATTCCTCAACATAGGTGGTCTTTCTTTAGATCGATACATTTAGCCCAGCGTTTTTCCAATTTTTTTAATTCTTCCAAATAAATCGTTTCATTTCAACTTTTCATTTCAAGATCCTCAAAATAGGCGTTTGTGTTAGTGATGACACCTCTTCAGTCGACCCAGACTATTACCGCCGAGCACTTCTTTTTAGGTTTGAAAAAAGGAAATAGTTGCAAGGGGCTAAACCTGGAGAATATGGTGGATGGGGAAGTAGTTCGAAGCCAAATTTATTGATTTTTCCACAGCGACTACGGACGTGTGTGTCGGTGGATTTCATGATGGAAGGGAACTTTTTCCTTTGCCGAATTCGGTCGTTTTTGCTTCAAATCAATGTCAAATCTGTTCAAAAGATATTAATAATAGTCGCCGATTATTGTTTTTCTCTTTTTAAACTACTCGATGTGAATGGCTCCACATGCATCCCAAAAAACTGTCGCCATAACCTTGTTGGACGACAGACCAACCTTGGCCTTCTTTGGCGCACGTTCACCTGGAAAAGTCAACTGCTTTGGCTGTTCCTTGGTCTCTGGTGTCTTGTGATGTATCCATTTTTCGTCTACGGTACAAAATGGAGCAAAAACTTCTTCGGACTGCGGTTGAACATCACCAAATACAATTTCGAAGTGGTAACACCGCTGCACTTATGGTTGAGTGTGGGCGATCCCGGCACCCATCGAGTGGGTAACTTTTTCATGTGAAAATATTCATGTATAATGTGATGTATCCGCTCAATTAGGATCAGTGTTGCCGAAGCAAATTTTTTTGACGTAGAATTACGTCTTACAGCGCGGTTTGTATGGGGGTAATTTTCACAAATTTTTTCAAAGTGATATTTGACACTTTGGGGTATACCTACAGCCTTTAATATTCATCGTACAAAGAAAAAAAATTGCCAAAATATCAGTTTTAGTGGGAATAAAACGAATATCTAATAAAATAGCAAAATCTAAGGAGATGAAAAATTCATATATTCGTATGAGAAAAGCACAAGCTGCTCAGCTGCAGAAGCTGCTTATGCTGTTTTTAAGGTTCTTGTTGTTGTTGTGTTTGCTTGTTTGGTTCGTAATCACGTCGTTTGTTGTTGTTGTTATTGTTGTTGTTATTTTTTATTAATATTTCTGTTCAACATATATTCAGTATTTTTTGGAGAACGGGTGAAAAAGAGAGGGAAAAAAACAAGAACAAACGACACATCAAGCGAATATGACATAAATTTCAATTCGATTCTTGATAAATATAAAAAAGGACTTTACAATTATATAGAGAACGGTTTAAAGGTACAACCAGCAAATCAGACGCTGCCGTTTTAAGTACACTCTAACAAAAATTCACGAGAATTAACTACAATAATTGCTGGCAACTGATTGTCTACATTTATTGTCGTTGAATCGCATAGAGCAAAGTTATAAATATTTATCGTTAAAAATGAGTGAATCCTCTCACCTACAATTATTTCTTTCGCTCTCTTGTAAAAACTCTCTTCTAAAATTATTTCTTCCAATCTTGTCTGTGCTTATAAAAAAAAGCTAGAAATGCGTGAAGTCTCTGAAATAAGTTTTGAACATGGCAAGAACAAAAACTCTGTGTAGAGTCAATAACTCAGCAGAAGGCGCTACTTTCATCTACTTCAGTAGGCTTGAGTTATTAAGCTGTCACCAATCTACTGTTTAAGTTGTATATAATTTGACATTGTTCGAATAAACTCTTTGAAATCATATGACGTTAAAGCAGAGGTGTTTATTTAAGTACAAGCGTAAAATACCGCTGCTGGAGCGTTTTTAGGACTATCTGAGCGAGAACACGCTAAAACAGTGTGAAAAGTAGAAAATATACATATTTTTAGAATACTCTGAGCGAAAACACGCTGAAATAGCGTGAAAAGTAGAGAATATATATTATTTAGGGCTCTCTGAGCGAAAACACGCTAAAATAGCGTGAATAGTAGAGTAAATATACATATTTTGGAAAAAGACGCTGATTTTCAGACAAAATTGAAAAAACTCACTGCATAGCGTGGTTTTTTTACAAAATCGCCAATAAATGTCGTGAAATTGCACAATATTTATGGTAGAGATTTTTCAATCAGTTTTTGGAGTGTACCGTTTAGCTGGCAAAGTAACATTCATGGCTTGTTGGGTTGTAATGCAATAGAGAATACAGATGCATGTAGCTAGAGAGCCAGTATGTGGCTACAAAAAAATGTACTACTACTAGTCAAGGTTGCCAGTTAAAATTTAAAACAATTCTGACAAAAAGTTACCTTTTTCACAAAAACATTAGTTAAATACAACAAAAATTACCATTGTAAAGATAAACAAACAAGTTTTTACCGCAATAAAAATATATCAAAAAAAAAAACCTCACGATCATTAAAAATTACCACAAAATACAACGTGTTTTAAAAATACCACCACAAATTCCATATGCTTTTAAAATTGAAACAAAAATCTCATTCGTATTAAAAATACCACAAAAAGTCACATATGCACAAGCATTTAAAAAACATTTAGAAATACCACAAAGAAACTATGCTTACAAAAAAAAAAAAAATGTAAGAAGAAATTACCAAACTCCCACGGAAATTTAAATAATACCCCGCTGAATTTCCACGCCAATTAAAATATCCACGCAGAATTTAAAAATTTAATAGAAATTCCCAGAAACAAAAATTCCAAAGGGCAATTAAAAACTACCACGAATGGGATTTTTCCAACATAACTGGCAACGTTGCTACTGCTGATATTGTTGTTTTGGTTCTGCATGTGCTGCAAAGGGCCGTTTTTCAATCGGCAATTCTATGAGCAATAATTGCTTTCGCCGCAAGTAGTTTGTGGACTACTCGGGCTTAAAGGGGACTTTCGAAAGCCCCTCATGGGGGCGAATAATCCACAAACTGCTTGTGGCAAAGGCAATTATTGCCGAGTGAAAAGCGGGACAAAGAGATCTTGTTTTAGCTTTTTTTTCTCTACTTTCTACTTCATTCCTCTCCGAGTCGTCCTTACCTGGTTATTTTGCCATGAGTTGGAGTACGAATAAAACGAATGCTTATTTTCAGCATTTATGTATACTACTACGCAAATTTTCGCATGCGTTGTGCTTTAAAAACTACATTTATTTTTTAAATACCATAATAAATTCGAATTATTTTTATTTTGCATTATATTCTTTCCATATTAAAAATTTATTTTGTTAACTAAAATTGTAATTTTAAATTACTTTTAAAATATACATAATTTATATGCTCTTTACTACAGGAAAAATAAATAATTCAAATTTACCCATATTTAGTTCCATTAATTAAACATAACTTTGAATTAAATTTAGCTTTAACCAACAAAACAAATGAAAATGAACAACAAATTCATCACCATATATATCAAACGAAAACTTTTTATAAAACAAAACAAATTTTTAAATGAATTTAATTGTGAGCTTTTTATATCAGGTAAGTTTAAAGACGGACAACAACAACAAATTTGTTTTTGAATAATTTTTATTTAGAAGATCAAATACTTTAAAAAAGTTTTGAAGAATGTACATGAAAAAAACCAGAATTTTTCTCTATTACTGTATAAAAAGGAATTCTACGTCTATACTTACGATACTATCGAAACTGTGTCTTTTTTTGTAATCAAAATGCAAAATGAAAATAGTCAAAATGTAAAATTGTAGCCAAAAAATTTATTTATCGTATTATAAAAAAAAAACAAAACAAACTTACATACCTATTTGTACTAACTTGTTGCAAATAGATTCTTACTTTTGCATGTTGATTCTTAGTTTGCTTTTTTTAACAATTTTCTCACAGTTTACTTTTCATGATCAAAGTTATCTACATTCGAGGAGGCTTCGAAAAGGCAGTCTTTGACATTTTTTTACACTATTTGGTTCGCACAATCAAAAATACGTTTCTCCCAACCGAACGTGGTTGTCATGAAAATTTATCAGTAATGCTTGGTGCATATGCGTGATTAGACGTGATTTTGTATATCTGCAACGTGTTGATGTAACATTTTGTTATTACTTTTGATGTGAAACTCACTTTTGAGGTGAAATGTAATTTTCAACTTTTCGTTTCTTTTGTGCAGTTACTTAAAAACATATTATTGCTGCTTATACACCATTTAAGGCTTGTTAAATGCATAAAAAGAAAATGCTAAATTCTACGATTTGTGAAATAATTGGGCGAGGGAGGCTTCGTCAAAGGAAAAAGGGAGGATTCGATTCGACATAGTGTATTAATGATGACACGATGATACCTTTAGAATTGCTGACTATTACAAATCCCTAACTTTTGTTCAAGATGAAGACGAAGAATTGTCTCAACTGATGATGGGCAACGTTCCTGCTGTGGAAAAAATTACTTTATTTGTTAAGTTTAAAGCCAATTTTAACAGAGTAGTATAAGAAGAAACTATCAATTCGTGCAACTTAAAGTTCTTGCTTCTACGAACCATTTATTGACAATACACTATGAATAATTTAAAAAAAAGATATTGTGTGCATTCTGTCATCTCCTTATAGATGATAAGGAGCTTCTGAGAACTGGATAAGGAACCAGGAACTTCTGGGACTCGTCTTAAATACATCTTCAAGATTGTACCAACATAAACATACGATATGAAATAATAAAATTTCGCTTTTCCACTCACTTTTTCATTTTTATATAGTCTATCTATATAATATAATACCTTAGTATAATTAACTGATCTTACATCAAAGACAATTTATAATAAGAAAAAGTTAGGAAATTTCCAATAATATATGCACTTAAATATTGAAATATTCGTCAAACAAACCAAATGACGAAGCCTCCCTTCCTGTGTCTAAGCCTCCCTGAAGACTGACGAAGGCTGCCTTAATGAGGGAGGTTTCGACATTTTATTGAAACTATGTGTTTTTGTTCACAGTTTCGAAAATAACAAAAATCTTGAAAATTGTTTTTTTCTAAGAGTGTCACAGCCGCTCCCTTCTACCCTACTCTTTAGTGACTCGTTATTTGAGTTGTGACATGTAAAATTATTGTATATTCTGGCCATGTGCTGCACGATTGGCATCACTGGGAGGTCGAGTTTACATGAAGAGAAAATTCCTTTTTCTTCATGCAACTTCTCCAAAACGGCAACACTGGTTGCCGACACAAAGGATACCTACAGTATCAGCTACCTCACACCTTTTCATTCTTCTTCTTCCACTTCACCCACTTCTTTGGCTGTCTTTGAAGAACGTACTCCCAGAGAAGTCCACTGCTTTGACTGTTTCTTGATCTCTGGTGTGTTGTGATGTAACAATACTTCGTCTATGGTTACGAAGCGGCGCAAAACTCCTTCGGATTGTGGTTGCACATCGCCAGACATTTTTTTGAAGTACTCACACGACTGCGCTTGTGGTGTGAGTGTAAGCAATCATAGCACCCATCGTGCGGATAGATTTTAGATGTCCAAATACTCATGTAAAATGATATGTACCTACTCAGTTAAGATGCCAACAGCCTCATCAACCTCACGCACTTTCATTCTCCGATCGTTCAATATCATTCCATGAATTTTTTATACTTTTTCTGACGTAAAAACCTCTTTTGGGCCACCAGAACGTTCAACGTTACTTGTGCTGGTACGACCACAACAAAATTTAGTAAACCAATTCTTAATCATTAAAATTGATAGTGCAGAGTCCTCATTGTATTTATCAAGCCTTACCTTGGTTTCGGTGATGGTTTTTCTACTCAAAAAAATGCTTGATGAGTTCAAGAAATTCAGTTTTTCCCATTATCGTCGAAATTCTCTAGGTTTTCTGCTTTCAATGGATGTTAAAAAAAAATTAAATGACTCAGCCTGCTAAAAATTTGATAGTAATCTATTTAACAGATGCTAGTTGACAGGACCTGTGTTGTATTTAAAATTACTACACAATAAATTAAAAATCTCAAACTGCCTACGTTTATCTGAATTTTAAAATGTTAGTGTGTAAAAAGCTTTTCCGAATACAAAAAGAATCACCGACACATCATTAACCTCAATATTTTCTATTTCTTTTTTAATTATGACGTTATCCAGTTGCTTTCAACAACTCCAGCCTGGAAGGAATTTGATGATTACATAAAAAATTCTTTATTCTCCACATGCGGGTGCATAAAAATGTCTATTCCTGCAGATGCAAAATTAACTTCCCGTTTAATTAATGTTTCACCCAATTGACTGGGTGCCCCAAACAGAGAAAGAATAAAAACTTCACGAAAATAAATAACTAACTATCTCCCAACTTAATTACTTGCCGGTCATACTAGTTGCTACACTGAGGAAAAGTGTTTATTTCTATCAACCAATATTTGGTATATAGTTAAACACGACTTATCGCGGAGGAAATATTTGTTAATTAAAAATAATAATGTATTTGAGCCTTTTTGTTGAGATAAATGCTTATTTGGTTATAGCTTACACCTCGATTGCCACCTCAAATTCCCACGAAAAAACCTTTTTTCCAAAATACTGACTTTTTACTCAAAAAATTACTCAAAAATTGTTTTTGTTGTAAAAATTAAATCAAGTAAGAATTGCACAGCTAACTTAATTTCATATGACATAGCATTTATTTGCAAAAATTATTCCAGCTAAGCGCAAAAATTATTTTACTGTTTTTGTTAACAACAAGGGTACCTACCCCTTTTGATTTTTTCACGAAATTTTTTTTTCCAAAATGTTGTTTTTATATTTTTTTACAAAAATAATTTAAGTGAAAAAATAACCCCAATATCTCTTTCCAATCAAAAGTTATGGCTAAAAAACTATTTTTTCATACCATTAGCAATCAATCCCATAGTAATAAAACTCATTTTCTGTTTGTTTGGCCTTTATACGAATCTAAACAGCTCAACAGATTTCACCTTTCATATTAAGTGCATTCTAGATTAAATTGTTACATACTTAGTTTTTGCCACGCCTCCTCCGTAAATAAGTATTAGAATCATTTGTAAATGTTACAAATGTATTCGTACAATATAAATTTGTTTTTGTGAGAATACGAATAAAATATTTGTAATGTGTAGCAAACTACGTGCATTCTACTAATTCTCTTCGTGATAAAATTTTTAATCTAAGAATACTTATTGCAACCATTTACCATGCCATGGTCTGAAGTATTTTTTTATTTGAAAAACCAGGGTAAATGAAATGGTATTGCAACTTATTACAGCAACGTGTACAACAAACTATTTAAAAATGCAAAATTTGGCAAAGGGAATTTGGACAATATTTGGACTCAGTCTAAAATGAAGTTTGTTTTGTCAAAAGAATATTTAAACATGTTTTCTTAAATTCATAAACTGTTTCAGAGAAGCGTTTTTGTCCAATGCAATTTTGGAAAAAAATCGAAAGAGTTTGCTTTGTTAATGCCATAGCTATCTCTAAAAGCTAAAAGTTGGAAAAAGTCAACGATTATGCTTCGAAGCCTTTTTATTATGTACTCGTGTAATATATGTATTATTAAAAGCCTGGAAAATTTTCTTATCTTGAAAGAGGTTCAGTTTTGCCAAATATCTACAGATATATATTTTAACCTTAAATGAAAAAGTTACCCTGAATTATAAAGTTTTTATTGTCTAAACTCAAGTTTTATTCGATAGCATCATAAGCCCAATATATGATTTATTATTTATTACTAAATCTACTTTAATTGTTACTTATTCTTAAATAGTGGATAATAATGTATGTCAAACAATATTTAGGCATGCCAACTAAAAGTATATTCGAGCTTAAATAGCTACAACTATACTTGGCAATGCTTTCCAAAATTTGTTCGTCGTTAATAAATATTGCTAGACGTTAACTGAATATGTACATTTAGTTAATTAACCCACAGCTTTTTCTCAGTGTACATAAAGTAGAATATCTTTTAATTGCAAGATTTATTTGCTGCGAAATAAATGAGCAAAACTAATATTTAGTCAAAAACACCTCAGAACAGCGTTGCCATATACTTTACCTAAACGCATGGTGAAGCATTTAAATTAGTTTTGGCTCAA
This sequence comes from Dichetophora obliterata, assembly GCA_963920525.1. Classification (NCBI taxonomy): domain Eukaryota; kingdom Metazoa; phylum Arthropoda; class Insecta; order Diptera; family Sciomyzidae; genus Dichetophora; species Dichetophora obliterata. Next base: position 24,716,918 of record OY986435.1, on the reverse strand, counting down.
GACGCTGCGGCGGCAGGCAACACTATTTTGTATTGGCACTGTTTAAGAAAACAAGCAGCAACAGCAACAGCAGCACCAGCGGCTCTGCACTTTGCACAATCTGCTAAGGCATTCATTAGAACCACTTTGTTGTTGTTTGTGTTGTTGTTGTTTGCACAGCGCGCTCTGGTGGCGGTGGATGACTGTTGTTTTCTAACTGTCAGTGCGTGTCAAAAGTCAGCGTTGATAAATTTATCTGCTGGCGGCAGCTAATTGTTGCGGTTATGAAGTAGGTTGAAGAAAATTTGTTCAGATCGTAACGAGAAACTTAGGGTTCATAGGGAGCTTCACAATTTTTTATTTATTTCTACTTACTTTTTCGAATTTTGACGAAAGACTTCCAAATACCATGTTGGCAGATGCTTTTCTAAATGAACTCTGATGTTAACAAAGACTCTGTAATGAGGAAATTTTTATAAAAAGACAAACAAGAGATCCTAACTCTACAATAATCGGTAAAAAGTTCCTACACCTGTCAGATTTTCTTTAATCTACTGAAGAATAAAAAAATAATTAAGCATTTTAGTGCTCTAAAGAACTTTGTCCGTCTTTTGGTCAGTTGTGTTGAGTGTGCTATAAAATGATCCAACACAAATTACCAGTAACTGTACCTTCACGTCTTTTATCAACTCCTATCGTCTAATGTTCATTATTCCAAATATGGAATATGGAATATGGCATTATTTACTCTTTAAAATTTCTTAAAATAAAAAATTATTGTCTCAGCTGGGAATTTATCGTGGAATCTCCGGACTAGAATTAATTAAGGTTAGGTTAGTTAGACCGGATGCCTTCGTGAGGCTCACATAGACCAATTCAGGTCCTTAGTGGTACCGGTAGCGAGCAAAGAACCTTTGTGTTTGTTTTAAAAGTCTTTAAAGATTTGCGTTGAGTTCGCAAACCTTAGGAGGGATTCTAGGGACACCCTGGCTACATCTTTAAGTGACGGGAACGTCGATGAGCCTAGGTATTTTAGTCTCGATCTAAGTAGGGTGGGGCATGTGCATAGTAGGTGCTCCAGGGTCTCCACTGTGCCCAGTTCTTTGCACTTCCTGCAGTTGTCATCCGTGGTGATGCCGTGGAGAATTAATTAATAGAACAAGAAAAATTTTCTTGTTACAAGAATTATTTTGCTTGATTAATGTAAGAATATGTCAAATTCGTCTAAATTCACTTAAAACAAGCTTCATAAACTATTCACTTGGAAAATATTGTAACTATCAGTATTTATTTTTAATAAAAAAATATATAGTGGCTAATTTCAATCCTTGAAAGGTTTTCTTCGGTCCTCCATCGGGCTTCTATTAATCAATTGTGTATTACGTGTTAATAAATTGCTTGAACACAAATGATAGAGAACGGAAATTACAACTTTAAAAGCCGACTCCAAATCTTATTCAATGTTTCTTACTCTCTGAGGTTTGCTATTGGCTGCAGATGGACCATTCGGTGGCGGCCGAACAGAAATTAATTCAATCAAAACTAAAATTTGTCTAAGGAGCTGGGAATTAAATCCGGGCTACAGCAAATTATTTGTACACATGCCACGCTCTCTAACCAGTAATCTGCAGCAACTATTTGTAATATTATCTTATTATATTAAAAAAATAGAATTTATACTTCAGGGTAATTTTTTCGCTAGAAGTTAAAATGTTAAAATACGTATACATAAACTTTTTGAAAGTTTAATACATTCATGATTCTTCATATCAAATATAATAAATAAAAATAATAAATATAAAAACACTTTTGCCTTAAAACTATCTTTGAACTTGTAACATAAAATAAATTAAAATGAAATGAAATTAAATAAAATGAAATGAAATTAAATGAGATGAAATGAAATGAAATGAAATGAAATGAAATTAAATAAAATGAAATGAAATGAAATGAAATGAAATGAAATGAAATGAAATGAAATGAAGTGAAATGAAATGAAATGAAATGAAATGAAATGAAATGAAGTGAAATGAAATGAAATGAAATGAAATGAAATGAAGTGAAATGAAATGAAATGAAATGAAATGAAATGAAATGACATGAAATGAAATGAAATGAAATGAAATGAAATGACATGACATGAAATGAAATGAAATGAAATGAAATGAAATGAAATGAAATGAAATAAAATAGAATGAAATGAAATGATATAACATGAAATGGAATGATATGATATAAATGATAACTGCAGTACTACGATTTAACAAGTAAACCATTACGAATATCTAGGGGTACATATTGATGATACTTTCAAATGGAAAGTACACATTAATGAACTACAAAAGAAGTTACGTAAAGCAGCATTTTCTTTATACCACCTAAGCTACTCAGCACCATATTTTGTACTACGACAAACGTACTTTGCATTAGCGGAATCGTATATAAGGCATGGTATATCTGCGTGGGGCAACTCTTCCCATTGTAAAAGATTGCAACAGACACAAAACCGTGTCCTTAGAATCCTATAGATGAAACATATGTATCACAACAACAACAACAATGTATCCAGCAACAACAACAATTTATCCAACAACAACAACTACAACATTAGCAACAATACACAACTTCGAATTAACAACAACATAACAAACAATAATCTCACAAGCAACAACAACAATTTTTACATCAGGAACAACAACATTAGCAACAATACACCACTTCAAATTAATAATAACGAAACAAACAATAATCTCACAAGCAACAACAACACAACTTCAAATATCAGCAATGGTACCATCAACAACATCAATATCCTTTTCAACAATGACAACAATATAACGTCAATAAACAGCATCAGAAATAACAACAATCAACAATTACTTACCAACAATCCGCCAGAAAACAACACAACAATCGAAACCAACAACAACAGCTCAACAAACAACAATCTGCAAATACCTACCAACAATCTGCCAGAAAACAACACTGCAATCGAACCCAACAACAACAGCTCAACAAACAATCATAACACAAGCAACAACAACGAATCAAAAAACTTACCTCGTGAACTAAAAATACTTAACGTCAAAAACATATATCGTCTAACGATATTAACTGAATTTAATGAACCCGAACTTTTAGAGAGAATCAATCACCCATACAATACCAGACTTCGCACATCTGGTAGATTTAAGGTCGAAACTACCAAAAACACCTATGGAGATCGAACACTGAAAGTCACCTTACCTACAATATACAATGAACTGCCAAACAACTTGATTAATACCACAAATACGGTGAAAATTAAAAAAGCTTATAAAAATTATTTATTAAACTCACAATGAAATTAATTGAAATGTAATAAATTTAAACATTTGAAAATATTAATTAGTTTAAACATTTTTAATTAACATTTACCTGCAGACAAGCCATATGGCTTAGCAGGTTTTTATCATTAAGTATGTATTTATTATATTATATATTAATAAAAAAAAATAAAAAAAAATAAAAGTGAAATGAAATGAAATGAAGTGAAATGAAATGAAATGAAATGAAATGAAATGAAGTGAAATGAAATAAAATGAAATGAAATGAAATAAAATGAAATGAAATGAAATGAAATGAAATTAAATAAAATGAAATTAAATGAAATTTAATGAAATTAAATGAAATTAAATGAAATGGAATAAAATGAAATGAAATGAAATGAAATGAAATGAAACGAAACGAAATAAAATTAAATGAAATTAAATGAAATGAAATGAAGTGAAATGAAATGAAATGAAATTAAATGAAATGAAATGAAATGAAATAAAATAATATAATATAAAAAATTATTTTAAATGCATTAATTAAATTGTTCCATTACCAAAATTTTTTTTTAATATGGAAAACATACTTAACCAGGGTTGCCAACTTTTGAAAAGCCCAGGCCCGGAGCTTTTTTTATTTAATAATTTTTTTATGGTCTGCTTGCTTTTAATTAAAAAATTAATTTTTTCTTTGGTTTTTTCATACATAGTCATGTTTAACAATTATGTTTACAACAAATGTGATACAACACAACTTGCATTTTCCCGTGAACTCGTTTTCTTTCAGCAACTTATCTTTGTAGCTTGGTTTCGAGAGCCAATCGTTGTTAAAAGATGTTAAGTAATGTTTTCTCTTGCAACTAGATTCCATTATGCTGTTCTCTAAAATAGTTTTGTATCAGTTAATACACAAAACACAAATTATTGACCGAATTTACATAAATTGAACTGCAAACATTAATTTAAAATTCACCCGCAGACAAGGTTAATTTATAAGGTTGTGGCACTTGAGAGAAATTCACTTTTTCCCGCCTTTGCTCGAACTGTCATTGCGCTTTTCTTTGTTCTAAGCATTTATTTTCATCCATTCTGACAGTTCGACCGAGTTCGCTCTCAAGTGCCAGAACCTGATAAATGAGCCTTGGCCGCAGAACTCAAAAGAAAAAGAAAAACAGAAACGAGTTCGTCAAGTTACCAAAAGAAAAGTTACGACTGGTTACGACGTTCCTTCAAAAACGAAGTTCAAGAAATAGAAAGAACGTCAAAGTTAAGTTAGCGTTCATTAAGACAAATGGTTCAAACATTCACTAAAAAAGAGTAAATCAACACTAATAAATAAGTTAAACAAATTTTTTTGTAAGAAAAACTTGATTTAAATAAAGATTAGAGCGAAAGCCGGAGAAAATGTGCCAGGCCCGGAGCCCGGAGATCGGCCCTCAGGCCCGAAGTCTCCGGGCGAAAAGGTATGTGTTGGCAACCCTGTACTTAACTCAAAAACATCATTCTTGAGTGAGAACCGATAGCTTTCTTGCTTGGTTTAAGCATAGAATGTTTGATTTTTTCCTCTCCGTGAACTTGCTGAAAAAAGACATTTTTTATTATTTCAAAAACTCGAGTTTTTCTAAGAGAAAAAAAAGAGGAAAGAGAAAAAGTGTACCTTCCCGCTTGTAAAAACTGATCGGTAATGTCATTGTAATGCAAAACTGTATGTGGGATGTGAAAAATTGGATTTGTCTTTTCTTTTGTTAAGACAAGAGTTTACCTTTATTGATTTGTGTAGCTTCATCGTGCTTTCTAACAGGAAGTTTTGCCGCAAAGTTTATTTGCCGAAATAATTGGTTATATCATGTGTCTAATATGATTTCACTTACAAAAAAGTGAATAACGAAATAAGAATTCATTTAATGAAAGTAAAATTGATTTATAAATAAAATTTTTAATTAACATACAATTTTAAAAAATAGGTTAATTACTCATTTTCATTATTAAGAATAATGAATCAATTTTTTTATTCATATTAATACTATTCACAAAGAATGTTATTCACAAAGAATTTCAGAATTTTCCATCATTAATTTTTTATCCAATTGTATTAATTTCGTATTCACTACTAATTGTTTATTTATTATTAATTCCTTACTCATTATTAATTTTTATCGATTGTTCATTTTTTATACTCTTTTGAGTAAAATAAAAATAATAAAAAATCTTGTTATTTACTATTGAATAATAAATAAAACATAAACAATAAATAACAATAGAATAATGTATAAAAAAATTAATAATGAATACAAAAATTAATAATAAATGTTAAATGTATAAAAAATAAATAATGAATAATAAGTGAATAATGAATAAAAAATAAATAATGAATACAAAATGAATAATGAATAACAAATGAATAATTAATACAAAATTAATAATGTATAAAAAAATAATTATTGAAAATTCTTAAAATCTTTGTAAATTGCATTCTTTTTCAAAAGCACTCATACGAATAAAAAAATTGATTCATTGTTCTGAATAACGAAAATTAATATTTAAAACTAATAATTAATAAATTTTTTAAAATTAAATGTGAATTCAAAATTTTATTCATGAATCAATTCAACATTCATTGAATAGATTCTTATGTCGTTATTCAGTTGTACTAAGAATTCTGAATTTGAAAGCGAATTTAACGGCTTTGCCCTTAACCATTGAGTCCTGTGTTGTTGTAAGTAGCATACTTACTCCCATTGTCGCTTACTGTGTAAGGTAGATGTGTTCAGTATTTCAGTGGCCATGTCCAAACAAATGTAATTACGAAGTGTAAACATGCTTTGGATGCCTCACAGCTATAATGCATTTAATAAACTGGTTACGTCATGTACCATTTACCACTGGGTTATTGAAAAAAACCAAAATTGCCTAGAAGATATATATATGATCACGAAATGAATTTCTTATTCTATTAAAAAATAACCTATTTATTAGATACTATTAGAGAAATAAATTATTATAAATTAAATAATAATAAAAATAATAACATAATAATAATAAATAATATTAATAATAATAAAATAAAATTTTATAATAATTTTTAGTAAATAATTTATGAAAGAAAAATAAAACTTTTCTTGAAAAGAATCTGTATAAAATTTTTTTTTAAATTAAATTATTATATAAATATTAATTTCTAATATTCGCTATTATTTACGATTTTTATTGCAATCAACTATATTTTTTAATTTTTAAATTTAGTTTTTTCTTTAAAACTTTATATATATGAATATCTTTGTGAAAAAATTAGAAATGCTGTATCTCCGTCAGTTTGACTTATGATTGACTTGAAGTTTTAACACAATATTATTAAAATATTGAACTTTCATCTGTTAAATTTTTAAAAATTACTTTAAAAGTAATTTAAAGAAAAAATACTTTACCCCCTTAAAAAATTTGGCAAGCAAATTTTAAAACTTTAATAATTTATTTCAAATGTGTTTCTCTTCATTTAAAAACAAAAGAAAAAAGAAAGAGAACAAGAAAGGAAAAGAAAAGAAAAGAAAAGGAAAGGAAAAGGAAAAAAGAGGAAAAAGGATGGGGAAAAATGTTTTGTTATTAATCCTGAAAATTTTTTTTTTTTTGTAAATTTACTAACTTTCATTTTCCTTTCGTTGCTACTGCTGGTGTATTAAAATGAAATAATGCAATGTTTATGTTTCGTTTTCTTTTTGTTGCTGTTTCTTTAGCAAAATTCGTGCAGGGCGGATTTAGTTTAAATATTGTTACTTCGATTTTTTTTTCCATTCATCTTTTAGTTAAATTTAAGTGTATAACATTGATTGAATAATTGAACTGAACGTTGGATTTCTAAAATTAATTGATTTTTTTATTTTTATTAGCATAAAAATATACATAAGAGACTGATAATTAATTAATTATTGACATAAATTAGTTTTGTTTTTTGCCATTTGAATTTTCCCTGTACAATAATTGGGCCATTCTAGTGGCTCATAATTGTATTATATAAAAAAAAAAATTAAAGAAAAAATTAATAAAAGATAATATTAGTGTAGCATTTATAAGAAAAATTTAAATTTTATTTATTTAAAAGTGATTCAAAGCATTAAGCCTACTCTCTCTTTATCAAAAAATCGTTTTTATTAGTAAGGTAAATTTTCTAATTTTAAAAAATGATCTGCTTCAATAATTTTTCGGTAGATAAGAAAATTATTGAATAAAAGAATAATTTGCTTAAACTAAGCAACTCTCAATACATCGCTTTACCTATATGCACTCAATACTAAAAAATAAAAAAATTATTTAAGTTTTTTAGGAATGAATCAGAACCGAGCCATCCTGCTTGCTTCGTGCTTGATTTTTTTCTCTCCATAAAATAATCAAAAATATATATGAAAATAAACTTTTGCTGTAAAAATAACACTTAAGAATTAACTTCCAATGGAAAGGCGGAGTAGAAACCGATTGATATAAAGTAAAGAATGGAATAGGGTATGATACTGTAGAGTTCGCATATAATTAATTATCACAACATTACAGAAGTTAGAAAAAGAATAGGAATAGTAATAATAAGTTCCGAAGCCACTCAAAAATCATTCGTTATTAGAATTAACACGAATATATTGAACAAACCCAGTGTCTTCTATTGTCTCCAAATTTCGGCTTGATATAGAGGTCTTTAGAAGAATCAAAGAAAACTAATTCATAGAATTATTTAATTTTCGAGTTCTTTCATTTGCTATAACAACAACGTGACTATCCGCTACTCTAAATTGTATGGAACAACAGAACTGCGTTCATTAATTTCATGCAGTTTCTGTTAGTGTTATTAACAGTGAGGTATTAAAACTGTTGCAATTAATGTCAAAATCAAATCGAGAGTAAAGTTGTTGTTAGCATATTGTTATTGGAGCATATGATAGTATTCCAGTATTAAAAAACACAATTTAAAAAACACAATTTAAAAAACTTCATTGGAGATGCGGGGCATCGATCCCCGTACCTCTCACATGCTAAGCGAGCGCTCTACCATCTGAGCTACATCCCCATGTTAAATGTCGATGTTAAGTTTATTTCTTGTCATGAGCATATGCAGTATGGAAAAAGCTTTCGCTTGTGGTAAAGTTTTGTGAGTATGAAATGCTTTTATTAAAAAGCTTCCGTCAAAGAATGAGTGTGACTAATTCACATGTTGTTTATTTATGGCCTATCAGTGGTTCCCAAGTCACTAGATTAAAAGCTCTTGCTTAAAAACTTTTGCAATAAAAAAAGAAATCAATTCACTGTCGTAATAACAATAAGGCACAACAGTATTGTTATTGCAAGCTAATTGAACGGAACGACTGAAAATTGTTTAAAAATATAAGAGCGAATAAGAGAAGGAGAATCATATAATTAAGTTTGTTATTAAATGCTGACTTATAAAAAATATCACATTTTTGTGAACTTTTCCTTGTAAACTTTGAAAACTTAAATAAAAATTTATGCAGTAATGAATTCAAATCAATCATACGAGTTATTTTAACAGTTTCCGTAGTGTAGTGGTTATCACGTGTGCTTCACACGCACAAGGTCCCCGGTTCGAACCCGGGCGGAAACAATTACAGTAGTTTCATTAATGCTTTTTTACATCTTTAAAACTGAAAAAAGACTTGACCTTTGTATGATCATAAATGGCGGCATTAAGTACGTTTTTTAGTGTGTTTGAAGAATTAAAATTTTATTAATGATTACATATTTTAGGAGTGAAATTTAATGACATTTGTTTGCTTATTTTTTATAGATGCAATACTTACTTTTATTATTAAAGTTAAATATGTATTTACAAAAAAAAATGCATATAAAAAAAACTAACTTCTCGTACGACGTTAAGTTCTTGTTTCCGCCCGGGTTCGAACCGGGGACCTTGTGCGTGTGAAGCACACGTGATAACCACTACACTACGAAAACGACAAATTTTAATGAGAAAAAGCAACGTTTTGTTACCAAAGCTTTAGCTAATAGAATGTATGACTAGTGTTGCCATATGAGCATATTTATCTGTGTTTGCCAGTTTTTTTGAGCATATTAGTAGATTTATCTCATAGTAGTCTTCATCTCATTTCTTAGTTTGTTTTAGAAATTTTAGTTTTAAAGTTTATTTACTACAGTTTTTTATTGCTCTCTAATGTTTTGAATAGCATAAGAAATTTAAATAATAATTTGTGTTACAAAAAATTTCTATAGAGAAATTTAGAAGGTTTTTGCTACTCCTGTCAAATCACGAAAAGTGCTGTCTTTTTACATTTTAGGTGACGATATGTATTAGAAAAGTTTTCGGGACACGTTGATTTCTGTTTCTGCTCTTTAAAACATGAATTTTGGTACAAAACACTTTAGTATTAACTAACGGTAAATAGTCGCGTAATCAGATTAAAGGCTTTTTGGCTCAAAATTAGTTTTTTTCGAAAAAACAAGAAATTTCTTCTTCAGTATTTTGCATATAACTATGAAACTTATGAAACAGTTTTTATCAATTTATACTTATAAAAAAGCTTATAGAATTTTCCATCTTATGCTTTAAGAAAAATTGCATTTTGTTCAGTACATATTTTTAAAAGCTCTGCAAAGTGAAATTTTGACTAAAATTTTTTCGAAAATTTGATAACTTCAACTCACATTAACCCGCGTTACACGAGCATGAGAAAAAATTTTTCATTATGTAAATTTCGTATTTTGAGGAATTTTACAGCAAAAATTTTGGTGTATAATTCGAAGATAAATGATACGGTATTTTAACCAAAAAGCAACACAACTGCACAGTGAATTTTTTCGAAAAAAAATTAAATTTTACTTTAAGTAAACGTAGCTACTACATAAGTATTTATGTAAATAACAATAAAAAAATTATACGATTTGCGCTTAAGTTGCGAAGCATTGTACGTTTTCTGTTCGTAATGTTCAATTACTTAGATAACACAATTTTGCTGTCCTGGATCCATTGTCCACGTATTATTTAACATATTTTGAAGCCCTATATCTCTTTCTGCTGTATCATTTAAAATAGCAAAATTATTAGCAATTTTTTTTGTATCAAAAAAATTTTCATTTGTACTCAATCCACAAGGAAGGATGTATCTCAATAAATTTCTTACAACAAAAAATATTGAAAAACTGTATTGTAAAGCCAGTGAAGATCTCAAAGGCCAACTCATAGCAGAAAAGCTGTATAACAACAAAAAAATATCAGTAGAACGCAATGCAATGCATCGTTATGCTGAGAACATACTAGCGCTATACAATCCAGTGCAAATGGTCTTGCACCATATCATCTGCAAAATGGTAAAATACATTTTTACTCTACACTAAGAAAATAAAAAGCAATGCATTAACTACGATATTGCATATATAGAATACCTTAATCCATAGCTAAGATTTACTACTATATGCAATACTAAATTGCAAACTGACTGCTGATTATAAAAAAAAAAATAAATATTTTTTTTGCTCAAGGTTTTCTGAAAGCTAATGTATGGGGTAATCTAATTTTGAGATTTTTTACAGAATTTTTGGAAAAGGTTTAGAGGTCGAGCTAATCGGATTTTAATAAAAAAAAACTGGTTTTACGGAGATTTTTCGAGTTCCAAGCATAAGTTGGTCAATAACAGGCATTTTCTAAGTCTTTGAGTCATCATTTCGAAAGACAAATATCTAAACTTTACTTTAAGGGGACAGTACACACCTGCATTTCTAAAAAATCCAATTTTTTTATGATTGATCTTTGTTCAAAAGACCTCAAAGAATCTATTTTTAGTAATATAAAATAAGAAATTAATTTCTATGTTGTAAAAGTTCTAAACCTATGGCAAAAGTTTTAAACGCAGAGCGCCAAGGCCGTATAATCGGTGTTAAAAACTTCAAAGCGCTTTTTCTAGAAATCATATTTTTTGCGTTGGCGAGCGTGATAAAAATAAAACTACTGAACTGATCGTTCTGAAATTTTAATATGTTATTGTACACATATAAGTCTATAGATTGAACTACGGATAGAAAGATCGGTAAAGTATTTTTGGTTTTCAATGGATTTTTTGGTCAAAAAAATTGGCTAATTTCGAAAAACGCCGTCATTTTGTCAATTTTTAAAAAAAAATTCAGTTCAATTTATAGTGGCTTTGATGCTGATTAAAACCTCGTAATTATTTTTTTTCATACGTTCCAGTGAGCCAAAATCATGCCCGCTGTGATTTTTTGATGTTATTTTCAAAAACCTGCAGCAGCCAAAAAACACGCTAGAAAAATCAATTTTTTGTCCAAAATCCATTGAAAATTTTTGTATACCATTTTTACATAAAAAAATATGCAAAGTTTCAATAAGATATCTTGTTCCTTTCTTAAAAAATAAGCATTTTAAAAATTTCATTTTAAAAATCCAGATGTGTACTGTCCCCTTAAAATGCAGAAATAAGAAGTATTGGTAAATTGATTTGTCATTTGGTTGTCATATATTAAATTTTTTCGTAAAATTAGATTAAATTTTTTTAAAAAACGCTTCATAACTTTTAAAAATTCCATGAGAATGAAATCTTATGATGTAGTTTGAAGTATGCTAAAGTTCTCAGCAGTGTAAATATAAATTCTCTTTTACTGAATTTTACTCTTGCCGTTGCAAAGTTATAGCATTTATAGCTTTGTTATAGTTGATTGAATCGATAAATCGTTGATGGATGTATCGATTACGAAATTGCTAAAAATATTCAAGAGATTTCAAGAGAATTAACATAGTGGCGTTAGGGTTTGCCCTAGAGCCGCCTCCTGATGTAATACAAGAACCATAAGTGACCCGAAATGACTGACTTCATATTCTCGATAAACTCGAACAAAAATGAAAACAAATATTTTATTAAAAATTTTATTATCATATAAAGTCAACATAAAAAAGAAAGTTAATATATTGTAATATACAAAAACCATAACATTCATATGGGAGCCACCTAACGAGGGCTCGGAGGGGATAGGTCCAAAAGGAAAAATGTTCATCTTGAAAAAGGAATGGGTGAGTCAAACCCTCTCCGGCCCTCCCTTAAATTAGAAATATGATTTCATTACCAGTAGGGCGTTGGCGTTTGCCCTTAAGCTGCCTCCTAATGTAGTAAGGTTTTAGCGCCCTCCAAAGCACTGAACAAAGTCGTTAAACCCCTCGGGTTTTTTCTGTGTTACAGTGTTATTAGAGCAAGTTAACACTTTGCATGCTTTCCCCCAGCTGTTTGAATGGGCAGGTTTATACGATGCATTTTTTAGCTATTTCGTAATCCAACAACCAACGATTTAACGATTACACTAGCGATCACGAAGACTTAAAAGCTATAACTTTGAAACGACAAGAGCAAAATCGTTCTTCAAAAAATTTACGCAAATTTTAGGAAAAAATGAGATCTGTGACACCCGAATGACTAAAAATGGCCTAAATTTCTGATTTATGTACGTAAAATTCTGACATTTGTCTTTCGAAATAACACCAAATATTGGGTCATAAAATATTAACAAAATACTAAATAAATATGCATTACACTTACCATTTTGGAATAACTTCACTCACTTGAATAGCACTTTGAAAAAATCAAAAAAGTTTTTGCAATCGATTTTGAAGCACGATGTCTGTAGCTGCCACAAGCAATACATCTGTACATTAAGGTGTAACTACAAAAACTGAGTCATTTCAAAAGACAAACTTGACAGTTAAAAGATTGGCGATATGTCAATAAGGAAAATAAAAATAAGTAATGGTTTACAACTCAGCCTTTTTAAGCCCTTTTTATTAAGCGAAGTATATGAATAAATAACAGATTAAATTTAAGTGGGTACTTCCCACTGAGCCATATACGGAGGTTTTGAGTAAAGTGATAGTTTTGAGTGCATTTTTGGGTAGAAATTCTTTTTGTGAATTTGTTCTTGAAAATATTCTAACTAGAGAAGATTTAACTCGTGAAAATTTGTCCCATAAAAAAAATTTCAATGCTTTTGCAAACTTATAAGCAACTTTTTTTGAGTCGAAAAAGAAACATTCTTTTATCTTTTTAGCAGGAAATAGTTACTTATAAATAAACAATTTTTTATTCATAAGTGCGCTCAGAAATGAGTAATAAATGTTACTCTTTCACATTCTTAAATGAGTTCAAAAAAGGATCATGAAATTTTTCCTCCTTTCTGAACAACAAGTGTAACGTCAGAGTTTTGCGTACGTTTTTCGGTAGAATTTGGTTTATATATGTTTTTTAATTAGTAGGTTTAAACTACATACTTTATAGGAATGAATTTATATTAATTTAGATTTTACTTAAAATTGAAATTTTATAATCAGTGAAGTATTTCTTTTTTACCTTAGTTTTTGCTATTATTATTTAATACATTTACTTTATATTAGTGTTTATTCAGGGGCAGAACTACGATAAAAATTAGAATAAAAACGAAAACTTTATGGTGGGGGGGGTGGTCATTGAAGTAAATTTTTTCTTATATAATTTTTGTGATCATTAATATCAAACAATGTGCATTAAATTCATCGTTAATTCATAAAAATATTTTTGGACGTTCAGAAAAGCCTATTTATGAATAATATATCTGTTTAAAAAATATATTTAAAAAAATCGATTTTGAAAAACTGTAAGTTCTATGCCCCTTTAAAGTTTTCGTTTTAATTATAATTTATTGTTTTCCAATTTCAAATAAATTAAGCTTTGCGAGCAATATTTCGATGGCTACGGCCCTAGATATATTGCTACCCAGTGAACCAAAACTATCTTTTTTAAACTCATTTATGAACCTTTTTGGGTAGAAAAGTTCATTTTCGAGACTCATAAATTAATTCTTTTGGACTCATTTTTCGGACTAAAATTCCTCTCAAAATGGAATCTTTTTTGTTCGAAAACGAGTTAAGAAACGAACCATAGAAAACCAATTTTTCGGTATTCACAAATCAAAGTTTTTCAATCATAAATGGTCTTATTATTGCATATCGATAATATGCTTTATTTGAATATATTAAGTTGTAATTTATCCAGGGCCATCACTCATTAGAATGTGAAAAAAATTACATTTAATTTTAATTTCTGAACTTATTCATGAATAAAAATGGTTCTTTTATAATTAATTGTTTCCTGATAAAATGATAACAGAATGTTTGTTTTTAGGCTCAAAAAATTTTGTATATAATGCAAAAAATGTTCACGAATTTATATTCTCTAGAAAGATAACTGATCATACAAATTAAAAAAACCAAATTCACAAAAAAAATGTCTACCCGAAAACGTACTGAAAACTATCACTTTACGCAAAACTTTCGCATGTGGTTCAGTGGGTACTTTTTTCAAATAGAATGAAAATATTTTGTTAACATTATTATTTATTTTTTAACATTTTATCGATATACAGTAATAAGACAGTTTATGATTAAAAAAATATTCATTTCTGAGTTTCGAAAAAGTGCTTTTCTTTGGTTCGTTTCTTAGCTCGTTTTTGAACAAAAAGGTTCGTTTTTGAGAGTTAATTCAGTTCGGCGAATGAGTAAAAAATAATTAATTTCTGAGTGCTGAAAAATAACTTTTTAAGATTTTTTTATATCAACTCATTTCTGTCCAAAAAAAAAATACAATTTATGATTTTTTTAACTCATTTCAGAAGAAAACAAGGTACGCTTTTGAGAGGCATTTTAGTCCGACGAATGAGTCCAAAAAGGTTAATTTATAAGTGCCGAAAATAAACTTTTCTACCCGAAATGGTTCATAAATGAATTAAAGTAATATGCGTTAAAATTTGTAACGCAGTGTTATTAATTTAATTTTAAGATTTCATTTGAAATTCAATCAAATACACACAAGTTTTAAAAACCCATATTTCTAGTCTTTTTTTTTTAGTGATAGTTTTTTTTTCTCCAAAAAAAAAATGATATTCTTAAGAAAATGACAAATTTTTCGAAAAAAGCATATGGCAACACTGCTTATTAGCTCAAACTGATTGAATTTTTGGGGGTTGCTAAAAAAAAGTATTTTCTCATCATCTGTTTCAACAAGTTCATACAAGAGTGGAAAAATACTTACTTACAGTTTTAATAGGTCAAGAGTTTTAGATGTTTTAAAAAAATTATACTTAATACTCATTTAATATGATATAATGCTGAAGAATAACATAGCTTTTATAAAACAATTTTCTCAGTTAAGAATAAAAGAATTTTTAAACTCTTTAGCATTGAACACTATGCCCAATGGATCATATTTTTTTCATAGAGAAAGCAAAATAACGTCTTTTTTTTTATTAAAAATATTTTTACATCGTTACCAACGCATCAATTTTGTAGTCATTACAGTCTTCGTAAAAATCGATCAAAATTCCGATGCCACACAGAGATACCATCATCAACAGTTTCAACTTCAATTGTTGATTTCCATAGAAATTCTATTCATATTTCTTAGCGTTGCCAGGGTTGTCATAAAAATGTCAAAATATTTTTGTAAAAATACCCAAAAGCTGTTCTTTCCTTTACTTACATTGTTGTGGAATAACAACTAATAAGAGGCTAATAAAAATAACAACAACAGTAAGAAAAACGAAATCATTAAACCAATACCGTCAGCAACTCATGTAAAAAAAAACAATTAACCTTATGGGTGGCATCCTGTAACTCGTCGAACACAATAAAAAGGTTGACTTTTTATAGTGCAATCAAAGTGCGCCCAATGTTATGAAACACATTAAATGTCCATAAAAATCACACTCAATAATGTCATAAATCAATGTGTTTTCATTGTGATCTTGTGTAAATTGCACCCACACCACGTCTTATCGTTAAACAAACAAGCATTAAACTCGTACAAACCGAGAGCGGATTTTGAAGTTCAGAGTGTTTATGGCACATGCTTACCCTTGAGTGACAGTTAAACTGATCGACATTGTTTATTTGAGTAACAGGTCTCATTGAAAGAGCGTTGGTTTATTATGATGGCAAAGATTGTTGAAGTACATTGTGTTTTATATGATTCTTATGTCAGAATTTGTCACTTATAACAAAACGTATTGCGTACAGGGTCATCACATATAAGTCGACTCTTAATTAAAGTAGTCAATTTAAAAATTCATGTGATATGAACATTTTAGCTTCTAAGCAAAAATAGAAATAAAAAAAAAATATTTTGTGTAGATGTTAAATCTACCATATCTAATAAACCCATTCAGCCACCACCACAATTTTTATAATGTTGAAAAGGTAATTTTGCTACTTTTAAGATAATTTAAGAAAATAATTTAAATTTAATTTAAATGGTGTTTCTCACACCCTTTTTTCTTAATCAATTACCTTACCGCAAGAGATGAAACCCTCAATCACCAAAATTTACCAAAACTATTTTTTGGATTGAAGTCAATTCAATTAACTTTCAAAACGGTGCTTCAAACTTAAAATTCAGTTCAGAAACTAGGTTGGTCGTCCACAATAAACATTCTCCTTCGGCAATCACGTCGGCTTCTGTCAGCTTAATAGCCGATACACATTGACTACAACTGGCGTCCACCGACAAAACGAAAACTTGCCGTCAGAGAGAAATGTTGCAGTATTCCCGATGACTTGATTTTAATGAACACAACAGCGACAGTCTGTATTTCATACAAAACATAAACAAACTCTAATATGTTCGCTTTTGTCGTCTCTCAAATAAGAAATAGATTGAAGTCTGCGGCAGCAACAATTGTGGTCGTGTTCTCTCTCTGTCGTGCCGTCTTCAAAAAAATACATCTTCATAAGAAAACATGCGTTCTATTTTTTGACAATTCGCGTTCGTCGCTTGTCGCAGTCAATGTGTATCGGCTATAAGAATTCTATTGTATTTTATTTTATTATTATTACCCTATCGTTATTACCCTATCGTTAAAATAATCAGTGTTCGGTGACTTGAAGAGGTTTGGTGTGACAGCGACTTCGGCAAGACCCGGCTACGCTGCGTTATCTAATATTTTATATTGTTATATATAATTTTATAGTGTAATATATATATATATATATATATAGTACACCATATATATATATATTACACTATAAAATTATATATAACAATATAAAATATAAGATAACGCAGCGTAGCCGGGTCTTGCCGAAGTCGCTGTCACACCGAACCTCTTCAAGTCACCGAACACTGAATAACACCGAACATCACCGAACCTCACCGTACACCGAATATCATCGAACCAGCCTCGGCAGAGTCACTCACGACTGTATATTTATCTCTCGTATACCTATAATATTGTGTATGGTAATAAGAAAGACTTATAGCCGATACACATTGACTGCAACAGTCGTTCACCGACAAAACGAAAACTTGCCGTCAGAGAGAAATGTCGCAGTATTCTCGACGACTTGATTATAATGAACGCAACAGCGACAGTCTGTATTTCATACAAAACATAAACAAACTCTGCTATGTTCGCTATTGTCGTCTATCAAATTAGAAATAGATTGAAGTCTGCGGCAGCAACAATTGTGGTCGTGTTCTCTCTTTGTCGTATTGTCTTCAAAAAATACATCTTCATAAAAAAACATGCGTTCTATTTTTTGACAATTGGCGTTCGTCGCTAGTCGCAGTCAATTGGTTCGCCTCGTTAAAATAATGAACATTTTGTAAATCTTCCCAAGTATTATATTTTTTAACGTTTAAATTTAGTTCTTTTGTTCGACTGTCAGAATTGCCCTCCATTTTTCGCATAATTACCCCATAGTTCTGCAGCAGCAGAAAGAAAGTTTTTTGACTTGACATTGATAAAAAAAGTTAGGAACAAGTTAGAGCATAGAACAATAATTAATAAAATGCTGGCTAAGGAATTGGCCAAAAGTAATACTGATATATACTACGTTTTGCCAGCTAAAACCGATTTTTAAATATAATATAGAAAACTTTTTTTTTTGTTATGTCCCTTTAAAAGTTTGTGTAGCTTTATGATATTTTTCTAGTCAAATGAATTAAAAGACTCGCATTTTATTTTATAGAAATAATTTTTATTTTATGTATGGGCATTTCCAGAAAAAAGTCAACCGTGACCAAAAACTTAAAACTTATTAAAAACATTTTATGTTATGATATTATTAAGAGAAAAATTTTTATTTTATTAATTTAAGAAATTTCTATATAAATCCATTAACCACGATAATCAAACCGTATGCACTGTTTCACAAATGTAGTTTTGTTTTTCGTAAATGTTTAGTAAATATTTCGTAAGCTTTTTGTTTTAGTAAAAATGGAAGGCATTGGCTAAAGATAATAGAAAAATGGTTGAGGTAAGAAAAAGACAATATATTTAATTTGTTTGTTAATTACTTAATTACATAATTACTTTACAACCTAATTACTTAATCACCCAATTTAAATTTAAGAAAATCTTGTCGCGTTGGTTATGTAGCATGAGTTACGGCAAATATTTTTTTTTGAAACTCAATATATTTTTAAATATGCAAAATCCGTAGGTAAAGTGGGTTTATTATGAAAATTCACTGTTTTCCCATTGTTTAAAACTTAAAAACAAAAATAAATTATATTAATTCGCTGAGTTTTCAAAATCTAAACTTGTTTGTAAAGCACACTTCCTTTTTTGTCGCGTGAGTTACGCCCATATTTACCACTGCCATTTTTAATTAGTTACAGGAACGACAATTTTGGTAGATCATACCATTACTATGTCTTGTAAGACATATGTACATAAGAAATTTTTTTACATTAATAACATAAGCTTCCGAGAAAACGAAGCTTTAAGTCGTACGCATGTCGCGTGAGTTACGATGGAAATGCCCATATAAGATTTTTAGCTTTTTAAATGAGATAAATATGTATAAATTTTCGGAGTTATAATAAAATGTGTATTTTTATTTATCATTATTAAAAAGACGTTTTAACAGTATTCCGAAAAGAGTATTAAAGCTTTATTTTGCTTTTGGTAGTTTTTTATTTAGAAGATTGTTTAGATGAGATTGATAGCTTAAATTTTATTTGAGTGGCAAGGAGTGTTTGAGATATTAATGTTCGTAAAAATCGATTTTCGATGTTTTTGCCGATTTTTGTCAATTCTGTGCACCCTGTAACTCCACCAAAAATCACGCCAAATTTTTTTCCTCCAAATAAAGTTTTTTATTTCCGTCAGTGATGCTCCATGCAAAATTCCACTCAAATCGGATATTCCGTAATTTTTATTTTTCCGAAAAATGGAATTGCTGAAAAGTCAAATTTCAACTTTTTTGTTATCGAAATAAAACCGGTAAAAAAAGCGATTATTTGTTGACTTTTTTTGAAAAAAATCATAACAGTTACGTTCAATGGGTGGAAATTTTATAAGAATTTATAAAACTCTGTAAGAATTTTTTTGAAATTGACAAAATGTGTGAAAACTTTCGATTTGGGAAAGAAATAGATCTTTTTCTATATCTGTAAAATCTATTTATGTAATATCTGCGCTACATACATATAATAATATATTTCATATAATAATGCATATAATAATAGTTTTTCCAGGTGTATTGAAATGTACAGTTATACAAATGTTCTACTATGTCTAACATGGTAAATTATAATTAAATATTTATGAAATAGAAACAACTTTCAACCAATTTCCAAAAAAATTGCTAAATTGCTAAAAAAAAAACTGTTTATGACCTTGGCGTAGAGTGTTTCTGTAACGAAGAAGCTCAGTTAAAATCCATACATGTCCGGAATCATTTAAGTTCCAGATGGCATAACATAAAATATGGTTGGGAGCACACCAAGCATCTGCCATTAGAAGTTTAGAAGTTGGCCATTTAACTGCAGAAACGTGTTTGTAGCATTGAAATTGGATGCTATGATAAAAAAAAATAAAAAGCACACTCAACGCAGTGATTCAAAGTGAATCAGTCGAAGATGCAAGTATGCTTGGCGACTCAAAGACACATTCACACATGCTTGCACACTTGTAATATCGTTACGCGTCGGCGTGGCTTAACGTTATAAAACGCCTGGGAAACTCGTGACGAACTTAAGAAAAATATAATGTTATCATAAAAAACTGATATGCAAATCCTAATCTAATTAAAAT
The DNA here is from genome assembly GCA_963920525.1 of Dichetophora obliterata. Lineage (NCBI taxonomy): Eukaryota > Metazoa > Arthropoda > Insecta > Diptera > Sciomyzidae > Dichetophora > Dichetophora obliterata. Next base: position 24,696,549 of record OY986435.1, on the reverse strand, counting down.
GCATTTGTGGAACATGCAAAGATGTTCTCTACAAACAAGAGATTTAATTATAAAGAAAAAGCAAGTAATGGTACTTTCAGTTAGAGATGATAGAGATTTTTCTCTTTTTCGGAATCAAAGATATGGTTATAGCTAAGATTTAGAAAAAATAAAGGCGTGTTCGTTTCTCGAAAAAATTTTGTTTTTTTTTCTGCCCTTTTTCTGCCAGGTTTGAGAAATCTGAATTTTTTTCTTCGTTTGAGGTCAACATTCTTGAGAAAAGAATACGATTCAATTTTAGGGGTCACTATTTTTTTCTCAAGAAGTCAGAATTTCCAAAAAGGGCAGAAAAAATATTGCATTTTTTCGAGAAACGAAAACGCCATAAGTTTTCAAGCTTAATTTTTAAGTCATGGGAAATTTTTGAAAATATTGTAATTGCCATCAACTACATGAAAACACGTTACAAGCAAACCGTACAAATATTCATGCAGTATATCATTTAAATTAACCGCAATGCGCTTATTTATGCAGTACTTCAACATATTTAAAGAAAATATTTTTAAAATCATTCTTCGACTGCTAATTCCAGGTAATAACATGCAAATAATGCTACTTCTGCTATAAATTATCGGCACGATTGACAAATTTATTGATTTATGGCGCATTGTGAGGGACATCAATAAATGTGTCTTATTTATTTGGGAACATTTTTTGGGTGAAGCCAACTTATGAATAATTGCCAATTGAAGGTCATAAATAAAAGAAAAATTATTATACGGTGTGACAACACAAAAAACTAAACTGCATGCACTTTAACCCATTACCGCCCTCTGTCCCCATATGAGGACACCTGTTTAAAGAGAGACAACTATGAGTAATACCGTTATGTTTCTCATTGTAAATACACATATGACTGCTGCAGGCTACGTGCGATTTATAAACAAAGACACGTGGTCCTAAGAGCCAAACAAGTGTTATTTTTAGTGGTTTGTAATCTCGATATCGATTCGGTTGTTTTTGGTAAAAAAGTTTCACTGTTTTTAATTATACCAAGTGATTTAAAGTTAGTATTTCTGGGTGTATAATATCTCGATTGCGTGTAGACAAGCGTGTAATATTTGAAATAAAAAAAGTGAAAAAATTTAAATACAAGGTAAGGTTTTATAGGACTGTCCCCAGTTGGGGACAATGGGCTGATCAGTAATACATATTATTATTTACCAGGTTCTTGAACGTCTGCAGAATGGCATATCGGAATATTTTTAAATGCCACAATGACTTTTTGCAACTTGAGGAGGCCGTTAATTACATAATGGAGAACGATGACGTTGATGATAACTATGACATATTAGTCGTGCCTCCAAACCTTGCTGTTGTAAGTGACGAGGATGAAGGAAATGAAGATGATATGATAGATGAAACTATGCCGAATGATGTGCCGGGAACTATTGAACTTATTGCAAGACCACAGGATGAGAATAATTGCAACTTGGATTGGGATGATAGTGACGATGAGCAACTGTCTAGATATATAAAACACAAAAAAGTTGATCAAAGTGAACTTGGAGCTCCTAAATGGAGATATATTTTTCCAACCTATAGCACAACATATGATTCCAGTGGTGCAGTTAGGAGTAGAGTGGATGATTTTGTAAAAGTTATGAATGATCATACACTTGTGGTTTTGTTTGAAAAAATTATTGATAACGATATTCTTGATTTGATAATCGAAAACAGTGTCTTATACGCCAATCAAAACAACAGACATTACTTCAATCTTGACCGGGAAGAGTTAAAACGTTTTCTGGGAATTCTATTGTTCAGTGGTTATAACCATCTACCTACAGAGCGATCATATTGGAGTTTGGATGAAGACCTTGGGGTCCCTTTGGTCGCAAGTGCAATGAGACGAAATAGATTTTTAGAAATAAAGAAAAACTTGCACTTCGCCGATAACAGCAAAGTCGTAAGTTTGACTGATAAAATGTTCAAACTGAGACCTCTTTGCAATCTAATTGAAAGAAATTCATGTCAATGGGGTGTTCTGCACGAAAGCTTGTCAGTAGACGAATCCATGATCAAATATTTTGGGCGCCATTCTGAGAAGCAGTTTATTATGGGAAAGCCAGTGCGTTTTGGTTATAAGAACTGGGCAGCAACAAGTTCAGATGGATACTGCTACGCTTTTGATGTTTATTGTGGTAAAACTGCAGAAGTAACCACTGACCCTTTAGGCGAACGAGTTGTTAAATCTTTGCTTGCGAAAATGCCTATAGTTCCAAAGGAGCACATCGTATATTTCGATAACTTCTTCACAAACTATAATTTGTTGTGTGAATTGAAACGGTTGGGATATAGAGCCACTGGTACAATACGAGATAACAGAACAAAAAAATGTCCACTTATACCCGTCAAAGAAATGAAGAAAAAGAGTTTGAGAGCAGAATATGATTATCGATTTGACAAAAATAATGAAATCGCAATAGTCCGTTGGAAAGATAACAATGTTGTTACGATGGCAACAAATTTTGATCATATAAATCCACTAGGAAAAGTGAAACGATGGTGTAAGGATCCAAGGGAAAAGGTGGACTTCCAAATACCAAGACTCTTTGTCAATTACAACCAGGGTATAGGAGGTGTAGATCAAATGGATCAATCCATTAGCCTCTATAGAGTGTCCATAAGAGGAAAAAAGTGGTGGTGGCCTATATTTACGTATCTATTAGATTTGGCGGGTAGTAACGCGTGGCGGTTGCATGTTATAATATGTAAAGCTAAAAATATTCCACCGATGGACCAATTATCGTTCAGACGAAGCATTACTCGGGCGTATTTACAACCTACTACATCACGACATCGCAAATCCTCGTCCATAGTAGTTAGTGACGATCGGAAAAACAACGGCCATAACCCAGAACGCATATCAAATCAATTACGATGTGTTGTTTGTCATGCAAAGTGTCGCTGGAGATGTGAATTATGCACAAAAACACTTTGTGTTGAACGAAGCTGCTTTGGGCAATTTCATAATTAATCTGCCCATTGTCCCCATGTAGGGACACCCCTTTTTCTCAAAAGTGAGCAATGAATTTTAAGTTTTTTTATGGAATCCCTTTTATTTAGTCGCTAATGAATTAATAAAAATCAATTAAAACCATTTTTGACCGACAGTTTTCTTTTGGGCGTTAATGGGTTAAAGTCACCTAGTTTAAGTAAAAAGTCTGATCGAGCATTTGCATACAGCATCCATAGTAATATTTTTAAGAAGGAAGAAATACGATCATTAGGAGCTTAATTAAATAACGGCTCACAGTGCAACGAGGTCTATGGGATGAGGGACAAAAATAGAAGGAATCATCGAAAGTATATGCAATTTAGCACATGTCATTATTTTACAAATAAAAAACGCCACACAAATTTTCATGAAGATCGATCACGCCCTTCGCCCACATTCCATATAAAATTAACAACAAAAGTGCAATATCTCGAGTTGTAGAAAGTGTACAAACCAAATAAACTAATTTTTTTGTTGAGTAGATATACAAAATTACCATTTAAAAATTTCATCAATATTTGCCACGCCCTTCACCAACCATATTAAATGAATAATAAAAGTGCAACATCTCGAGTGTTAAAAAATATTAGAAAAAAATTGAACTCAAGTCATCAAGTTCTGCCACGCCCTTTCATACAAAATTAAGAATAAAAGTGCAATATCTCGAGTTGTAAAAAGTATTTCAAAGGAAATTAACTATTTTTTACTAACATTCACATAGTTATCATATAAAAATTACATCAAGATATGCCACGCCCTTTGCCCAACTCCCATACAAAATGAAGAATAAAAGTGTTATATCTCCAGTTGTAGAAAGTATGCTAAAGGAAATTAACTTGCTTATTTTAAACTGGTTTCACTTGAGTATCATGTAATTATTTTATATGATGTTGGATATTCAGATTGGCCACGTCATTCACCCAATATTCAATGAAGTTTATTAATGAAAAAATTTTAACAGAGAAAATGATTGACTGTATCAGAATAATTCGTAAAGTTACCCGACACAAAGTCAGAGAAATCAAGCTCAGAAATGAAAACAATTTAGTCATCATTCGTATTATCTTCATTTAATATGAATTCCTTGTTTTCAATATCATTATTCTGTTTTTTTTTCAATATTTTTCTAAGAGAAAATATAAAAGGATCTGATGAAAGCAGACACCCACGGAATTGCACATATTTCATATATTGCACAGTTCTCTAAAGTTTTTACGGGTATGATTTAAGCTAAATTTTCGAAACTCTTTATGACTACCTTCTAAGGCAATCTTTTGATATTTTAACATATTTAAGCCTACAACCTTCACTTTAATTCTTACCCACGGAGATCTTAGTGGATGAAAATGACAACGTAAAGTTAGAGATATTAAATTGTAACCAAACTTCATAATTCTAGTGAATGTTGTAGTCAAAATCCTAACAAACAATTTGGGAAGAATTACGATGAAATCAGATGCGTATAACTCGAGAAATCTTAGCCCACGACACCGCCTAGCAAGAAGAAGATGCACAAATATTAAAAATAAATAAATTTTTTAGGATATTGATTTTTGTATATTAAAAAAATTTCAAGTCTCTATGCACAATAAAGACTTAAATTGAGTCCTTTTTTAAGTTTTAAATGTGAAATTTCATCTTGATAAGTATTTTTCGGTACACAATTGGTGCGCATTTTTGTCAAAACATGCTTTAGAAAAGTGGTCATAAAACCCTTATTCGAAAGAAGTCAGATACCAAATTTTGATAATGTGTTAAAAAAAGGTATATTTTAAAATATACTTAAAATAAAAAATATACAAAAATATTTTTATGTTGTAATTGCGCTTGAAACTTTATGAGAAATTTGCTATTTTTTCATATAAATTTGCGCATTTACGTCAAAAAATGCTCCAGGGAACAGGTCATAAAATCCTTAGTTTTTATTTTTGGCATTCCAAATGTCCAAATGAGAACGTGTTAAGAAAGAGTTCTCTAAAGACATATTAAAAAAGAAATAAACAAACATAAATGTCTTTTTTTGTTTGATTGCGTTTGAAACTTTATCAAAAATTTGTTATTTTTTCATATAAAAATGCGCATTTTCGTCAAAACATGCGTTAGAAAAATGGTCATAAAATCCTTATTGTAATGTAGTATTAGACCAAATTTTGGAAATGTATTAAGAAAGGCATGTTTTAATGCATACTTAAAATAAACGCAAAAATGTTTTTATTCGTTATTAAATGTTTTTAAATGTTATTGTAAATGGGCATTTCCAGAAAAAAGTCTACCGTGACCAAAAAATTAAAACTTATTAAAAACTTATTATTTTATGATATCATCTAAGAGAAACATTTTAATTTTATTTATTTAAGCAATTTGTACATATATTCATTTACCATGAAGATCAAATCGTCTGCACTGTTTTACAAATGTAGCTTTTCTTTTTTTGTAAATGTGTAGTAAATGTTTCGTAAGCTTTTTTATTTTAGTAAAAATGGAGTAGCAGTTGCTTAACAAACGCGTAAGCTGGCTTCATAAATTGGTACGTTGAATATGCATTTAAGTTGGGTCGCTCGCTCTAATAAACTTTTCCCAAGGCTATAAAAGTAAAAAAAGATATAATGTTGTGTTGTCTCAAAAAATTGACATATTTCGTTTTGTCATTGTTAGGGAGATTTGCGTAATGAATAAACTTACACGATCTCATAAACATTTTTATACAAAAAATTTTTAATTTATTTAAATTTATTTCATATTCATTAATTTATTTAATTCTTGGCGTTTCTCAACCAACCCCTTCTTGTTATTTATTTTTTTAAGCCGATCATAAGAAATAGCTGGTTCGATAAAAAGTCCACTTATATTATGAACCCTTGAGAATGCTGCATATGCCATTCCTAATGCAAATTCTCTTTTTCCAATATCAACTACTGCCTGATCGAGTGTTAATCGTCGCGATCTATGAATACTAATTGCATAAGCAAGTTGTAGTGGAATTTGCTTGCGAGTAAAATTGTTTGATCCTTTTTGAAATGATACTACAACAGGAGGAATATGAAATACATTAGAGTTGTTGTATTTTGTAAGTGCACAAAGAAAATTCTTCTATAAATCGGCAGTTTCTCAATGGTTATAAACAACTTCAACAACCTCACCGATGCTGCCATTGCACAGACCAGCTGAAGTAAAACGATTTTGCCTTAAAATAACGTGTGCACCTTGACATAGATATAACTTTGAGCTTAAGCCTGTTGCATTTCGGAGCTTCTCAATGTTATATTCTTCAATTTCAGCGTTCTTCGAGATTAATGTTAACACATTTTTATTAGAAAAAAATTAACGCTGATTGAGCATGGTCGATAAGAGGTCGTAGTCTTGTAGAGTCAGTTCTCGTAATAATACTCTTAGTAATAAACATTCCCTGAAAGCTTGTTGTTCTGGTCGAATTTATCTCATTATCTGGTTCAATACGAACACTATGCTTATTTGACGATAGACTAATTGACCTTGAGTGGCGGTAACATCACCTGACCTCGGATTCCCGCAAAGTGGGATATCTCCAACTGGGTGCAGTTGATTGAAGTCTCCGATGAACAGCACTACGTACCCTTTTTTAGCAGCATTGGCAAAGAATGATGAATGTTTTTTATGTCAAAAGTTTTGCCACAGTTTCTTATAAATTTTGTGCAGTGCAGGTTGAAAAAATTTCAGGAGATATAGAAGAATTTTATCTTGAATCCTGTTAAACATAAATTCAATTAGAAAATAAACATTATGAATATTTACTTTTAATATGAAAACATTTATCATTCTCTGCCGAAGCTGCTAAAAACTATTACAAGCAATAGCAGCAGCGTAGCGAGTGCAAACAGCTGCAGCACGACTCTGCATAAAGCACAGCAGCACCGCATGCCAAAATCGATAGCTGCTGCTGTAAAGCCTGCTTGAAAAATGTTAAAAAGCGACAGCAACAGTAACGAGACGACTTCAAAATGCGATAGTTTGCTGTTGCTGTGGCTTCGATAATGTTCCAAAATTACAGCACAACTGAAAAACCGAACGCTTGCTGCCGCTGAAACTATTTGTTTCTTTCGTAGTATGCAGCCGAAGCAAAATTTATTTATGGAAAATTGCAAAATAAATTGCTAAAGTGCAGCCAAAGTGAAAACTTTGATGCTTTTGCTAATTTCGCAGCAGCAATTTAAACCCTGAACAATAGTATGCATCAAAGTCATGAAATAACAGTTGATCCAGTAACGCCTAAGACGCCCGTTACACGTTCAATATTTATTGTGATACTTGGATCGCGATCCAAATTCATGGATTGCTGCATCGCGGTTGAATGCAACACGTTCAATATTTATCGCGTCAGTACTTTTGCTTGGTGTGTTCACGTATAAAATGTATGTTCATAAAACTTTTGCTTGGTGTGTTCACGGAAACCTAACTGCACAACTGCACAAGTTCTCAACAGCACAGGCAAGTGCACTGAATCGTGAATACCCCTAATTTTTATTTCACCGCAAACTGCCGTCTCGCGTATTCATGACTCAAAATATGCTACATGTTCAATATTTATTGACAGTTTTGCGATCCGCGATCTAGACTTCAAAAATGTAAATATTTCGCGATATTGATCACGATCAATTAATACTGCATGCTACACGTTCCATAAATACCACGATAATTTATATTGATCAATATATATTGAGCATGTAGCAGGCGCCTAAGGGTGCGAAAATTGACCCCCTCCCCCTTCCATATGGTTTTTTGCTTCACTCGACCAGCTCTTTCACCTCCGTAAATATTCGTACTCTTACACTGGACACTCTATATATGTATTTTTGTTCTGTTTATATAAAAATTTGAATGGTTCGATAAATTTTAATAAGATTTATATAAATTACTTACAATACAAAAGGTACAAAAGCGCCAAATTAATAATCAACTCACGGTTGCCACCTTTAGTAGAAAAATATCATTTTTGGGAATTTTTAATTGCCGTGGGAATTAAAAACTCCCATGGTATTTTTTAATTCAGCATGGTATTTTTTAATTCACGTGGGATTTCTTTTGGGAATTTTTAATTGCCGTGGGAATTAAAATTTCTCATAGTATTTTTTTAATTCACGTGGGATTTTTTGGGGAATTTTTAAGTTTTAAGCATTTTTAATCAATATTTGCGCAAAACTTTGTTTCCTTACAGTTTTAAAATACTTCAACACATACTTCAACACATTGAACGTATTAAATTTAAATAAAAGTACACTTAGAAACATAGCTTCGACGGATTTGGTCGCCGCTATTCTTCATGCAAAACGCTTATCACAAACAAAAAAAAAATTACAAGGTTGTATTTAACAAAAATCATTATAATTTGTTTAAAAATAATATGTACGACTTTAAACATAATGAACAAAATTAAGAAATCGACAGCTAAATGTAAATACAACTGCAGTCAAAATAATAGCAGTGCGTAAAACTAATTCATAAAAATTAAAATCAGACACAAAAACAATTATCAGGCATGTTCTGCATTCCACTTCTGAGTGAAAGTGAAAATAAATCATAGTGGAATTTGATTTTTGGTGTTCTACATATAATTTTTTTCTTTTTGTATTTTATTTAATTTATTAATATAATCAATTGTATAACCAAAAAAGTTATATATATGTTATGATACTGGACTTTATTTATGAACACCAAATAGCGAATTCAATTATGATTTATTTTAACTTCCACTCGGAATTGGAATGCAAAACATTTTTTTATGTATTCTTTTATTATTATTTATTTATATCTTTGCTGCTAAGCACGGTTAATTGAGAAATTTTGAATGAAATAACGGTCCTGTTTATTCAACCTTTGAATTCAATCAGTCAGAATAATAGTTATGTTTTTAGAACTCTATTTTGAATTAAATTTGGCATATTTTGAAAATAAAAACATGTGCGGACTTTCTTAAAAGCGCTTTAATTTTAATTTGTTTGTCTTACTGCTATTTTTGAGCACAATTATACATGTTTTATTTATTTAACTTGTAATATTTGTTTGCGTTTCAATGTAACAAGAGTATGCAATATTTACATTTTTAATAAATTTTGTGGTATTTTTAATTCGTATGGTATTTTCTGTGGCATTTTTTAATGCGTGGTATTTTTGTGGTAATTTTAAATACTTGTGGTATTTTTTGTTATATTTTTTAATCCGTATGGTATTTTCTGCGGTATTTTTTAATGCGTTGTATTTTTATGGTAATTTTAAATACTTGTGGTATTTTTTGTAATATTTTTTTAATAGCCGAGGGATTTTTTTTTAGTATTTTGGTATGGGAATTGTTGTGGTAATTTTTTTTTGTTCTCGTGGGAAAATGGTATTTTTTATGGGAATTTGAGGTGGCAACCGTGAATCAACTAATAAACTAATGCGAAATATTCTAAACACTAGCACTTTTCACTATTATTGATTCTTTCTAATTGTACACCGACAAACAAACGCGAACTTGTCCTTCCATGTCGATCGGTTTTTTGACAGATACATAAATTTGTTTCGTTTGCACAACAAAAGCAATACGAAGCAGTAAGCTGAAGCAAAGTGAATTCAGCGAACAACAACGAAACATATGAAAATATTTTTAAACTAACTTATAAACTAAATCGAATATCGAAATTTTGGCTTCGTTAAGAAATAATATTAGAGGTGTAGAACAGTTTAGAAAAAACAATTTTAAAATCGGTCAACCCATTTAGAAATTATGCTCTGTCCAACATTTTTCAAACAAGCTGTTCCATGGGACCTTCGCTCGTTCGCTCTAAAAAGAATGGTTGAAGCAAGGAAAGGTTAATATATTAAATTTGTTTTTTCATTACTAATTTACATAATTACTTAACTATCTAATTACTTAATTACCCAATTGAACTACAGTGGAAATTTTAGTAACGTAACACCAGTAACTTAACGCCATATCAAAAAGCTTAATGAAAAAAACAGAGAAGATTTTTAAATTTGATCACTTGGAAAATTAACTTATATTATTTCAAACCCTTCTAAAAAAAGTTGTATACAAAAAGTCATGTCCAATTTAGAGAGTTTTGCAAATTTTGTAATCCAAGTCAAAAATCACTTTCGTTTTTTGTAACGGAACGCCAGCCCATATTTTTGCTTATACCTTTAAATCCTTAGGGCATATTGTTGTCATTGTTTTCACTTAATATAGTTTTGCTTAATTACTACGCAAAAAACACTTTTTTATTATTATACTTTTTCATTCTATTTTTGTGGTATTTCTTCGCACAAATCGTCCGTAACGCCAGTTTGGAAATATCCATACAGAAATTTAGTTTTTTTTTATTTCTAGGACCTTTTTTGTGGAGTATGAAAATTTTTTTGTTTATATTTTTCAAATTTTTTGTTAGTAAGAGCTTTAATTTTGGCTAAAGTTTCTAGTTAAAGAATTATACTAAAATTTTTGGGATTTTGGAAAATATTCAGTACAAAATTGTAAAACTAAAATTTCGTAAAATTTTCAAGGCAGAATATGAAAATCGTAACAAACACAAATTTAAAGAATTCAAATAAGCCTTTAAGATTCACATAATTAAGACTCTTAACTGTAAATTTGCATACTTACTTTTACAAATGTATGACTATTTTTTCATACCACCTCGTTGCCCTGAGCGGCTGTAGACCGAGGGTCCTTTGATCGAATGACTTGCAAATTTATTTTTCTGTATACTATATTTGTCTTAGTTACTTAAGTTAAAAAAGTTGATTCTCACAAGTCGCTTATAACCTCCAATGCGAGGGTTTTGCCTATGATTTCCCCAATGTGCTACGTTAATTTTTTAATTTTTTTTTTCAAAAAACAACCGGCTTTTGAAGAAAGAAGAAAACTAAATTTAACTTACATCGGCGTTTGAAAAGTGTACGTTTGACTTATATAAAATATCGGTTTGAGGGCATCAAACCAGGGTGACGACGCAAAAACATCATAGTTCTTTTAAAATGTGTCTACGAAAAATGGAAAGACTAATTTATTTTAAATCTTTTATATTGATTTACGGAAGTTTAAGGAAATACATATTTTCGCATAAATTATCAGCAAATACATGCTTCATTAACATCAAACATTCAATGACTCAAGTCAAAGTTTAAATCAAAAGCTGATTGACCGCACTGAAACAAATGTGACCAGAAGAAAAGCGGCGCAGTCTGCCTGTTCTCAATCGTTATGGTTGTTTTTGTTGTTGTCCAAGTTTATCACACATGTTTTTCGGCTCAATAGTGGTGGCGCAGGCGCATTACCAAATCAACGCAGTTAAGCAACGCCTTGACTTTGACTTCTTTACTTTTAGCCTCATTGAAATTCATAGACAATCATGATGATCAGTCGATGTGATGTGATCATAAAAATAAATCAATGCATCAACAGCAGCACCTCGGGCCACACCAAACTAAAGCAAATCAAAGTCAAGCAACACCAGCACCAACAACAATTCGGGACAGACACCGCATAAGCCTTAATAAAATCGGAAAAGAAATAAAAAATAATATTTGTGGCAACGCTTGCTGGCCATAAAGAATTTCAAGTTATTATTTGAAATTTCGTTGTCGTTAGCTTTTTGAGTTATTGGTGCCGACGGAAATTCTTGTGACTTCGACAAGGCATCACAAGAAAACACCGAAATCTTAGAGTTGAGTTGAGCCGAATTCAGTTTGGATCACTTGATTCATAAATCCTGTATCTTATTATCGCGATGTTATATCAGATTTATTAGGGGAATATTTAAGATGTTTTATTGCCGGCTTGCATCGTTGTTTGAAGAAAAAAATCGATGCATTCAAGCTGATTGGAATCGGTAATTAGTTTAGAAAAGACATGAGTTGGCGTTTGTATTTTTTAGTTGTAAACATGTGTTAGCAATAATGGTTGATCACATTTTAAGCTCATTTTGAGTTATAAGCAAAACTGCAAAAGACCGAATAAGTTGGTAAACAGCAAAAGCATGATTCAGTAACTATAAATAAATAATTTAAGCATAACAGCCACAAAATGAACAATATAATTTTAAAATAGCCACACAGTTAAAAGCAGCGTTAATCATATTGTAATGGGTATATCAAGATATATTTAGGGTATTCACAAGTTGTGTTATCGTGTCATAATGTCATATTGTCCTATGATTTTACACTAGTTTAAACATTTTATTGTTGCCTTCCATATAAAAAAGTACTAATATATTGCAGCTCTGAATTGAAGTGTCTTAACCCTTAAACCACTGAAATAGAAATACGAGGTATTTTGTTACGAAAATTTTGGTTTCTGCATGATTTTAGGCTGGAAAAAATGAATCTGAAGTTTTTTTGTCAAAAAAAGTTCATTTGGAAGCCCCAGGTGAAAATATTGAAAGACGCTCTGTGAAGGGTGTTAGTGGGTTAGCCGTAAAAAAATTAGACATATGAAGTATAAATCAAAAATTTGTATTTATTTAAAGTTAACTGTTAATACATTTACGTAACAGGTAAATACTTATAAAAAACAAATTATTCGTCCAAATGATATTTTCTGAAGCAGTTTTTTTCTTTAGAAAAACACAAATTGATATTACATTTGACACAAAAAGTATGTGTAACAAATTTTAGGATATCAGAAAAATGAAAATGTATATCAAAACAAATGTTTTACCGGATTACAACATTTCCTGTTGCTCCAATGTTTGGTGTACCAGCCAAAATTATATCATCATTTTGTGATCCAGTATAAACTTCAAATCGGCACGAGTATCCATTACTGTCATGCAAAACAAATAACTTTACGCCCCATGGATGTGGTTTGTCAGGTAAATCTTGGCGTAAGTTTTTTGTATTTATTTGTATTTATTTAAAGTTAACTGTTAATACATTTACGTAAAAGGTAAATACTTATAAAAAACAAATTATTCGTCCAAATGATATTTTCGGAAGCAGTTTTTTTCTTTAGAAAAACACAAATAGATATTACATTTAACACAAAAAGTATGTTTAACAGATTTTAGGATATCAGAAAAATGAAAATGTATATCAAAACAAATGTTTTACCGGATTACAACATTTCCTGTTGCTCCAATGTTTGGTGTACCAGTCAAAATTATATCATCATTTTGTGATCCAGTATAAACTTCAAATCGGCACGAGTATCCATTACTGTCATGCAAAACAAATAACTTTACGCTCCATGGATGTGGTTTGTCAGGTAAATATTGGCGTAAGTGATGAGTCATTTTAGTCGAACACATTTTTCGTCAATACATAAACGAGCATTCTTAGGAATTGAATCGAAACGGTCATTCAAATAAGATACAACTTTTCTAATTCGGAAAATAGGATCCTGTATCTCCTTTTTTTAACCCGCTGAGATTCGTCATTGAAAGATAAATGTTTTTTGTTTGTTCAAATTTGTTTTTCGACATGCAATCGGGTATGTGTTGAAATCCGTATTCGCTCCAGTGAGCTTCAATGTTTGGGTAACGGAAAATAGACATAAAAATTAGAATTCCAGTGTATCGACGAATTCCGTAATTATCAATTTTGAATTGAGTGTTTAAATATTCCCCGACTGCAGCACCATTCGTTTCCATGCTTATCAATTCGATCAGTTTGTCGGTAAAAAAATACGAAAAAAATCTAATGGTGTTAGCAATTTTTTCACTTCACCCTGTAAATCAGTTTATCCTCTGAACGCAACCTCGTTCACATGCAATTGCATGCACATTTTACGCCAAAGAATTCCTTTGAATTCAGCCGAATCTTTGTTAATATTTACTAAGTCTAAAAATAGTAAAAATTTAAAATACAAAATTCAAATTTAATTGGGTACTGAAATACAAACCACCTCCGGTGAAGCCACCTGCTGATGGTGATATTCGTGGTCCTGAGGCTTCTACATTTGGTAATGGTGACCGAACTCTCTTTTTGGGCTTAAATGACGTTGTTGATCGCGCATGTGGTTCTGGATCCACAGTAGGCACAGCCAACAATGAGGAATTATCTTCAGCCTCGAGCTCATCAGTACGATAACCTGGATCTACGAAGATGCCGTCTTAGTCCTCAATGACATCAATATCTTCCAAAGAATCCATCACTTTAGCAATTTCTTCATCAGTCAATGAAGAAAGCTTCAAATTTTTGTTTTTTCACTATTCCGTAACATTTTTCTAAAACACTTTTGCAAACAACTATCACGCTTATTTTGACTTAAAAGTAAACAAACCACAAGCAAACTAACTGTTAATATTACAAATGCAAAATTATGTGCATACAATTTTTTTCAGCTAAGCCACTAAGACGCTCTACAGAACGTCTTCAGAAAAAACACCATTAGAATAAATATATTTGCTATAAAATCAAACTAGCAACAAAATATCACAAAAATACGTGAGACAACTTACCAAAAAAATTCCCGACTCGGTTGAGCTATAAGAAAGATTATTTTTTTTAACTTCAATCTGCACAAAAAACACAAATAATTTTCGCGTCTGTTTTCTCAAAAATCTTCACATGAATAACGGTATCTCTCAAAGTATTTAAAAAAAATGCGTTCACACTGGTAGCATTTGATAAGTAATTTTAAACCAACCATAAACTTCTTTCAAGTTTACAATGCAAAACCACTGAGTTCAGCTTCAAATTGATTTTAGTGATGCCCTTCTGTAGAGGGTGTTAGTGGTTAAAGGGTTAATCAAACAGCTGTTTGTTATTTGCAATTGTTTTTCTTCTAAATTTTATTTGTAAAATTTTAGGACAATATGACATAATAGCACACCTTGTGAATATCCTAAATATATGTAAAAAATCATTAGAATGCTGCGTTGTAATTTAAATAAAAAAAAAAATATTATGGTGACAAAATTTTTATCTTTGGATTTTCCCCAACAATATTTGTATTATTTTCGACTAATCTTGGTGCGCTGATTTCAAAACTATTATTACTTTTTTTCTAGCATCACGAGATATAATAAAAATGCACTTAATTTTTCATTGAACGATTTCACTGGCGTTTATCTCAAAAACTGGTGATGCTGGAAAAAAGTAATAATAGCTTTGAAATCAGCGTAGAATAATACAAATATTGCTGTCAAAATCCAAAAATAAAAATTTTGTCCCCCTGAGTTATTCAAGTAATTTGAGGTGAATACCCTTATTAAACTGAAAAATTTTGGGAAAAACAAAAAAATATTAACTGTTTCCTTATTCCAAATGGAATTGCATATTAAAATATTAATCTCTTATGCACTTGTGCAAACTTTAAGCCGTGTGCGCTCGGGTTTATACTCATCCGATCTTACTAAAATTTTACACGAATTTTTTTTTCATCCATTAGCGCAGTTTGAGCCCTTGGGAACCACGCTTCATGAAGTGCGTGGAAATTTTCCTCATACAAATAAGGTCCACTCTAGTGAGCATGTATGTCCCTCACGGCTGAACCACTAAAGCTATCCATCTTATATTTACACAATTAGGGTACTCACAAGGTTGCTCTCATGTCATATTGTCCTAAAATTTTACAACTAAAATTTATAAGATAAACAAATGCAAATAAGAAACAGCTGTTTGATTACGACACTTCAATAAACATAGCTTTCAGAGTTGTAATAAATTAGTACTTTTTGTATATTTAAGGCAACAATAAAATGTTTAAAATAGTGTAAAATCTTAGGACAATATGACATTATGACATGATAGCACACCTTGTGAATACCCTAAATATATTTGTATGATCCTCCGGATTGTTTTTATATGTGTTAAATTTTAAATAAGAAAAATCTTGTTTATGCATTGATTTGGCTTAAATTTACACTACACATTTAAATGAAAATAATTTTTTTAACAAAATGTTGACCCTATAGGTATCACTGGAGTGGAGATATTTACTAAAATTTATTATTTTTACACAGGGTGTCTCAGACCTAGAGAATTATAATACTTGTAAGTTCGGATAATCGCTTTTATATATAAGACCATTGCTCTGAGGTTAAACCAATGTTTAAAAAACGAAAAAAATGAGGTTATAAAAACTAATAAAAATGTTGGTGTTTTTGTGAGAAAATTGCTTTGAAAGTTGTGTTTTATAAGAATAAAACGTATTTTTAGACTTTAGGTTCTGATAACTTTTTTAGTTGTGACTTTTTGGCAAACTTTATGGAAATTTGGTAATCGGTGTAGAGGTATGCTAGTTATAGATTAAAGCCTGATTACAACTAATAATCCGTCCTAGGGCTGCGTTTGCGACCTCACCCACGCATTGTAATGCTTTCGGTCTGAGACACCCTGTAAACATAAAATCGTTGGTGCGAATGTGTGTGACTGTTGTCAAGTTAACCAATAGGGGTATTCACGATGTGATGTGACAAGGCCCTTGCCTTGTGTATTTTTGATAAATTTGATATTTGTAGTAAATTTTGTAAAATTACAAAAACAAAATACAATGTGTTTAATATGGACATTTCCGCCAAGAGGTCTACCACGACTGAAGAATTAAATGTTACTTTAAATTCGTTTAAACCTCCATAATAGAGAAAAAATGTTTAAATTTATATTGTGAGAGTACTGAGAGCTGCTCTCAGCTTAAATTTAAAAAAATGGTAGCAAACAAGATGAATGGCAGCAAAAGATAAATAGTGACAAAAGTTGAAAAATTTTAACAAAAATTGAAAATTTATTAGTATAATAAAAACTCGTATAATATAAAGTTTAATTAAATTTTTTCAGTTTTCGATTGTAACGGTCCTGAATTACACTTTATATGTTTTTCTAGTTGAATTAAGTAAACAAAACTTTAAAATATTAGCACTTTTTTGAAGAAAAAATTTGTCACATAACGTAAGGTCACGTAAGGTTACCATACTATGGTTTATATAAAAATAATTAAAAAAGATTTTTCAACGAAACAATTATGAATAAGTAGCAATATTATTCCAGATAACAGCAAAAACTTTCATAAAAAAACTCGTGCACACTTCGCAAATTTTTTCATTTATATTGATGCAGGTACAAACCACTTATATTTTATGTCACGTAACGTATCATTTTTGGTTGCTTCTATCTGAGAGCCGAACTTTTGACTACTCTTCGCTTTTACACCTTATATAGTGCGCTTAGTAAACTATTGAAAAGTCATAATAAGAAAACTGTAAGTTTAATTTTTCTTTGTTTTTCTACTCATTAAAGGCGTACGACTGTCACGTGCATAGCTACGGAAATGCCCATATACAGCCCTGTGGCAAAAATACAGCAACGGAACCCTATTTTATTCTTTGTAAATTTCGTTTTTATTAGATCAGCTGATCGCAAAAGCATTTCTACTCAGCGTAAAGGAAGTGAGTTTATTTAATAAAAATTAACATAATATAGTGTTTCGTTTCAACTTTTGTATGATTTCCTTTAGTTAAATGATTAATATTTCCAAATAAAAGTGCAAACAAAAATCAGCTTATTTTAAAAATACAATACTTTAGTGAAAAATCGTTCACAATAAGTTGTAAATATTGTAAATTTTTCAAAAACTTATCACAAATACACCACATGGTGAATACCCCTAATATTTCTACAACAAGACATATAAAACTTCACAAATATTTCTGTAAGACAGGAAGGTGCAGAAAAACGTCTGCTAGGTCATAAAGTTCCATATTAATTTTTTAAGACGAGATATTATCTGACAAAAATAAAAAAATAAAATTTTAACTTAAGAAAAATAAAATCGAATAAATATATAATAAATAGTAAGAAAAACGAATTCTTTAATAAAAAAAATATTGAAAAATTTCCAAATTTATATATACATAATTTCCTGTTTCTTAAAACTTATATTCTAACAAATTTTGTGGCACAAAATATTTTTATGTGACACACATAAAAAAATAAAAAACATTAAAACATTAAAAAAAAAAAATCAATGAAATAAATAATAGTAGCAAATGAGAATTGTTTTTATTTTCATTTTAATTAATACTGGAAAAGTTCCAAATTTAAATTTTCCAAATCCAAAAATCCAAATAAAATTTTCTGTTATTTTTTAAAATTTATTTCCATACAAATTTTGTAAAACAAAAAATTTTTATCTGACAAAATTAAAAAAAAAAAAAAAAAAATCTAAAAACCTGAGAAAAGTAAGAAATTAGAAATGTTTTTAAATTACATTTAAATTAATATTGAAAAAGTTTTACAATTGGATATAAATGACTGTTTTTTAAAATGCATTTTTATACAAATTTTGTGGAACAAAATATTTGTAAAGAGTCAGTCACACAGTAGACTAGACAGGCTGTTTCAGAAATCGCTACATTTCCTCTTCAGTAGTCTTGAGTGATTCAGCTGTGACCAACCCACTGTTTAAGTCTTATATGATGTGACACCTGTTCTTACCTCTATACCTTACTTGATCAAAATAGCTAACAATTAAAATCATGTAAAATTTCAAAGAATTGATCACAATCAAATATCAAAATATTTGTATTTGACAAAAAAAATCGCACAAATATATACATAAAATATAGTAAAACAAGAGAAGTTTTTGATTTCCATACAAATTAATAACAAAAAACAAATTAAAGTTAAATAAATCAATACATATAAAGTAAAATGAAAATTCAATTACAAATTTTATCAGAACAAGATATTTTTATCTGACATAAATAAAAACGAACTCAAAAAACCTACAAAAACAGAATCAAAGAAATCTATATACTTTACATATCGCTCATTGACTTGAAAAATTAAATAAAAAATATATATATAAACAATATTAACATATTTTGAACTTTTTAGTTCAATAAACCTTTTAGTAGTTCGATTATTATAATCTAATCAACATTTTTCTCAACTGGAAGGTTCAAATATTTTATGTATTTATTTTTAAAAACAAAATATTTTTTTGCTGTAAGCCGAAGAATGTCATTTGCCAACTGTATCCAAATCTTGGTTGATAGAAATACACTTTTTTCTCAGTCAAGAAAATATAATTTGAAACCGATAATTCCAATTCAAATTTATAAAAGATCTATTCAAATTCTAATAATATATTCTTATTAGCTTTAATTTTTTTAATGGCATAAACTAGTGACACTTAAACTTTTTATAGACACAGTCAGTTAGTTATTCGATAAAACAAATGTATCACTACTAAAATCAATTTTTATAAAAGTGTTCGTTAAAATTTTAAACCAGCAAGCAAATAGAATAATAGCTGCCTTCCTTTCGCCTTAATATATTCGCATTAACAAATTTTCTCAAAGGAACGGCAAGAAAAACGATTCGTAGAGGACACTGCCGTTGCAGTCAAAATGAAATTCAAGCAAACAATCATGATACAATAACTATTAGGTGTCATGAGAACGTGTGTCGTTCACAACTGTTGTGAACTATTATGCTCGCTATGCCTTAGATGTTTTTCTCTGAATGTGTTTTACTCTAAACGTCAGAAAAATTTTAAATTATTTAATATAATTATAATTATTATGCAATTATATAATTAATTGAAGTCCAATTGTTGGCTCCGCTAAATGTGGTTAATGTGTGTAACACACGCTGTTTATTTTGTTTTCTTTTGTTTAACATTCGATGGTCGCAGCTCGTGAGAATGTAGTTAGCTGCCAAGGCTACCTAATAATGATTGTATCATGCAAACAATTAATTCAAAAAATGAAATGATAGCTCATAAAAATATACAAATGCGGCACCTGTGTTTCAAATTTTTTAAAAGCAATTTTTTGAAAAAAATCTATAACAATTTTATATGGATAGCAAAAACAATCCTATTTGTTGTAGGACTATTATTTTTGTTTTTGCTTTGCATGTTAAAAAAAATTATCTGGATTATTTTGAAGTGAAGGGAAAGCAGCTAATATTAATTTTTTGGAAAAAACAACAACAAAACTCATTCATATTACATATTATTCCAATGACTCAAAAAAATGTTCAGCAGATATTTTTCCAAAATAAACTTAAACAGCACAAAATTTGTATGAAGTCATAATTTATAAGGCTAAAACACATAGGAGGCATGCATGCCTCAAGCATCTGACATTTGTCATTGAATGTACGTATTCTTATGAAGTAGTCCACATCAAAAACATGCATGCATGCATGATGCTTGAGGCATGCCTGAAGTTGATCAACTTTTAACTTTTTACAGGCATCAAAGCATTGACAAAAGAGACGTCAGATATATAGTTGCTTATTTGAAGTTTATTTGAAGTTCGCAGTAAATTTTGCTTGTGAATTTAATTTTTTATGTTGTATTTTGCATATTTCATTTAAAATGAGTGAATTTGAAGAAAAATTAATCAACGAAATATATAAGTACCCATGTATTTACAATAAAAAAGACATTCGCTATAGAAACAAACTTCAGCGAGAGAAAGCATGGGCTGCAGTTGCTGCTGTTTGTCAGAGCTCAAGTAAGTTCGGACACTGAATCCTGACCATCGAACAAATGAACCAGCAGCTAAGTTTAATGTTTATTTTTCGCATTATTAGCTCATCATTGCCAAGGGCGCTGGAAGACATTGCGCGACAGATTTGTTAAAGAAGTTAACAAAAACAATCACCCTTCTGGAAGTGGTGCTCCAAATGCAGTTAGTTCATGGAGATTTATGACTGCAATGGAGTTCATGAGGATCCATGTTGCTCCAAGGCCGTAAGTCGAAGATAATTTGTTATTATGTTTATGTATCTTGTGCATTTTAAAACTTTTTAGAACGATATCAAACATTCATGTATCCGAAGAAGCAGATGCATATTATGAATTGGATGAAATGCAAAGTCAACAATTCGAAGCTGTTTTACCAGAGCCAGCAACTGCTAGTAATGAGCCATTACAATCTTCATCATCAGTATCAGCAAGGAGGAAGGCTATTGAGGCTGACCACGAAAGCTTCAATGACCTGTGCGGGACAGTCAACAACATAATTAAGGAGAAATTAGACAACACATCAAGAAACGAAGCATTTTATAAGTTTTTAGATACAATTCTTACCAAAGTCAACGAAAATGAGCAAGATACAATAAAATTACAATTGATTACCTCATGCAACTGTATGGTAAATGAAATTTTAAAAAAGAATTGAGTCGCATTTAAATGCAACATCATCTTATTCGCTAACTTTGGTAAGAATTGTATCCAAAAAGGTATGTTCTGTAAATAGCTTTAATATAATAACTGAAGTAATTGAACTTTAAAACTTAAAGTAAAATGTATCGGTAGAACTAATAATTTATTTTTATTATGAATAGAATTTAATGATAAAACATTTAAAACTTCGAAATCACTTAAACACGGCTGTGGAGGTATTTGAACTTTGATTAAGTTGAAGATAGATCCTTACTAGTATCAAATATAAGCCAAATGAACCAAAACTATTTAGTAAGGAATGATCTTTGACAATAACGAAGTTAAAATAAATAGTTTATAATGGAACAAAGTGAAAAATATTTTGTTTCCCCTCTGTAATTTTCAACCTATTAAGTTGATTTTTTTGAAAAAATGTAGATAATTATGACGCGAAAGTTATAGGCTAAAAAAAGTAGGGTTGCCAGGTAGGCTGTAGGGCGCACACTAGGTAAAAATGGGTCACTAAAACCTCTACAAATTTTTAAAAAATCACTACCGCTACAGTTCATATAGACAGACTTAAACCAGCTTTTATGAATATAGAAACTTTACACACACTTCCGTCTACACATTAAGCGGGGTCGATTTGCAAACCTATTTGGTGCGTATGTATTTTTGACCATCACGGCTGAACCACTGAAGCTATCCACCTTGATTCACAACATATGTTCGTGGGGTCCTCCTGATTTTCATGTCGTTTTTTTCTCATTCTTTGGTAACGATGTTTAATGACGAAGTCGTTGTACTGAAAGTTTCTACAGAGTGTTTTTATTGTCAAAATAACAAAAAATTTTAAAATTTAATACACAAAAAACTCCTATAAAATAAGAATTATAATAACAAAATTACGGTTCGTTGGAAAATTTTTGAGGAAATGTGGCAAAAACTAAGTATGTAAAAATTTAACCTAGAATACACTAAATATGTATCCTTAGTTTGAGCGAAATCCCTAGAGCCGTTTGGATTTGTATAAAGGTCAAACAAACAAACAGAAAATTATTTTTATTAATGTATATATTAATTAATTTAAGTTTTAAATAAAAAAGTAAAAAGTTTTAATAAAAAGTTAAAAAGTATGAATTCATAAAAAAAACAGAAATTTTTCAAAACAAGTTTTCAGTTATACATCAAATAATCTTTCAATTCATCCCTTAATTGAAATGCTCTCTTGGAAGCGTTGTTAGTATGGAATCGTGGAGCTCTTGTAAGAGGTTCGGTGGTTTGTCGCCACAAACCATAACTAATGTTTTCATCATTAACTGAGTGTGAATATTCAGGTGGGCAATAACTTCCGTCGCTCATTTTTACAAAATTATGCAACAGTACTGTAGCCTTCACAATACATTCAGCAGACTCCGGATTCATGTTCAGCGGACTCAGTAGCACTCTCCAACGTGAAGCTAAAATACCAAATGCATTTTCGATGGTCATCCTTGCTCTTGAGAGACGTTTGTTGAAACGTTCTCTTTCAAGTGGAAGCAAAGTGCCTGGGTATGGCCGCATGAGGTTGGTTCGGAGTGGAAACGCTGCATCACCAATAAAAAAATATGGAAAGTTTATGTTGGAATGTCTTAAACAAGAATTTTCAGGTATCTTTAATCATCCATTAAAAAGCCTTTTTCCAAATTCCGAATACAGGAGAACTCCACCATCACTTTGTGAGCCATACGCACCAATGTCCAGTGCCGTAAATGTATAATTGGCGTCACAAGCAGCTAATAAAACAATCGAGTAACTGCCTGCATATAAACAATACAAAATAATTTATAAATCTTATACACTCATTTATTACCCTTGTAATTATAGAAAGCAGCTCCAGAATTAGGCGGGCACACAATTTTTATATGCTTTCCATCAACTGCACCTACACAATGAGGGAGGTTCCATATGTGCTCATAGTCCTCGGCAATCCTTTTCCATTCATGCTCATTCGGAAGAGAAAGATATGTTGGCATGAGTGAGTCCCACAGCACGGAACAAGTTTCCTTTCTAATTTTGTGAACTGTAGAAGCTCCCATTTTAAAACTTAGGGACAAGAATCTTGTTGAATCTCCATGAGCCAAATATCTGCACAATGTTGGAGTAAGCGTAATATCAAACTAACACAAACTCTTTTAACTTACACCAGAGTTAAAAATAGCCTGCATTTTGCAGATATGCAAGGCCTATTGCTGTTTTTGGTAAGATTTTCTTTAACCAGATTAAACAGGGCATCGAATACATCCGTTGTCATTCTAGTTGCGATCTTAAATTGCTCCTTATCCTGTGAATGCATATTATATATTTTCAGCTATTTATTTTCATTTATAAATATAAAATACCTGAGAATAAAGACGATCAAAAGTAACAGCAAAGAATCCATCTATATTTCTTGTTTCAAACAGTGGCCTAACCCACCACCTGCGGCTACTTTGCATATCAGCCAATCGTTCCCTTGCTTCATAAAGCAATGTCAGCACAACTAATAACCATAAAATATCATCCAAGTCCATTTTAAATAATTTTTTATTGAATTGAAAGTATTTTCAGTTATTTTCCATTTAAAATTCTGTTCAGTTTGACATATTTGACATTCTCCACATATTTGATGCCTGCTTTCTATGTGTATTAAACAAGCATGCTTCAAAGGCATGATGCATGCTTGAGGCATGCATGCCTCCTATGTGTTTTGGCCTATAAAGAATTGGTCGACATATAATTTTCATAAACTTATTTAATTTGATGTCAAGAAATTGCTTAAATGTTTCACTAATGATATTTTCGTGATCATTATTATAAATGACAATCTGGTGTACAACTTTGTCATGTTTTTATCACGCAATGTCACGAAATTGCAATTCATTACAAAAAAAAAAAAAAAATTCTCATCACTTGTAAAATGATAAATTAAATAAACTTTATGTTAACCATTAGTTTTAAATGAATTTTTAAACATTTCCCATCAACTGTCAACTCGTTGATCGAAAAAAATTAAAGCAATTATAAATATTGAAATGTGTTTGGGAACATAAAAACTCAAGCATTCCATGGGAAAAGTATTGCGCCAAAAATAAGCGCCACAATATGATAATATCACAATTTGTATAAATAGCAATGAGCTTCTACTAATAGCGCCTTTAGAATAACTCTTGATAATAAATCATTATTGCAATTTAATTGCGTCTAGAGCACTCATAAATTAACTCAACTCATTAAAAAATCTTCTACTTGGATTTTCTTATAAAATGCAAATAATAATAATTTTATCCCAACAAAGCTTATCGCTTATTCATTGAATAAATTTCATTCGAAGTGAGCACGCGCGCATTTGTTGTTCAATCTTATGGATAAAGATTGCTTTAATTAATAATTACTTTATCTTAATTTTATGTATCTTTTGAGGACATGATAAATCGTTGGAACATTTATAGTTTTACGATTTTATTTGTTTTTTTTTTTTTATGCTAGACTGGTAATAATTTATGGCTTTGAGGTATTGTAGTAGATGTTTTGTTGTTGTTGAGATATATGTATTTAGGAAAAAATGGATGGAAATGTTAGTTTTTTAATAGTAAAATAAGTACATTTTACACTCAAATGAGCTCATAAAAAATAAATTATAGCATTATAAGTCGAGTCTGTTTCCGCACGGGTTCGAACCGGGCATCTTGTGCGAGTGTAGTAAAGGTCTGCAGCGAACCATCCATTCTACTTGCCCAAACAGATATAACAAAGAAGAACCAGGGATGGAATTGGACCTTTTGAGATTCTGCCGAGTTGGAGATAAAACTAGTGCCGATTTGAAGAAAATTCTATTTTCTGAGAGTTTTGGCACTAATTTTGTAAACATGATACACACACTACACCGGCTGACACACGCTTGTACACATTTCATAAGAAAATCCAATATATTTTAAAAATGGGGTAAAAATCTTTCTCGTATCAGCTCGAAATATTTTTAATAACTTTTTTTGCAAAACTAAATAGTCTTATATGTTTAGTTAAGTAAATAATACTGTAGGGACGTTAAAAAGACACATGAAAACATCGAGACACATAAAGTTAATTCTCGGTCTTAAAATTTAGTGGCGTGCTCAGTTCTTTCCAATCAGGTCAAAGTCTCGAGATGTTCGAGATTGAAATTAAGTCACTCTTAAACCCATTTTAGCTATATTTTCCTTATTTTAGGAGACGAAAAATTTTGACCACCTCCGATTTTCATTGAACTTTTAGAACTGAACTTTTTTATGAAGTAAAACACAAGTTTTAGTAAAAAAAAGATGAGTTTTTACGAAACATTGAAAATTGTTCAAAAAGGAAGGAAAAAGCGAATTTGCTTAACTTTTAAAAAA
The DNA here is from genome assembly GCA_963920525.1 of Dichetophora obliterata. NCBI lineage: Eukaryota > Metazoa > Arthropoda > Insecta > Diptera > Sciomyzidae > Dichetophora > Dichetophora obliterata. Next base: position 24,671,045 of record OY986435.1, on the reverse strand, counting down.
ATCATAGACTCACCAAGGTTGATCGATTTTCACGTTTGAGGTATTTTTAGAAATGCAATATAACTTCATTGTTGAAATAAAAGTTTTCATTTATTTAACTTTTTTTAGTTTGAAGGTCAATATTTTAGTTTGAAGGAGATTTTGAGCTGATTGGGAAAAACTGAGTATTTCACTAAATTCTAAATTCACTAAATTGGGCGTATTTGCGTGTCTTTTTAAAAGTTGAAAAGTAACCTACGATGTAATGTGAGGACTCTTTTATCCTAAAATGTTAAAATTAAAGTGCATTAGTTACTATTGATACCCCAAGTTTTCAACTTTTCTAATAAGAACACAAAAATTTCACAATATTAAACAATAATTTTTTTAAACTAAATAAGCAATTGCATCGATGTCAGGGCCGTAGACAAGGGGGTTTTAGGGGTTCAAACCCCTCGAGAGGTTCGACATATTAATAAAAATTAATGCATTTTAGCAATTATTTCATTAAATATCTTTAATATGTTCTAAGAACTTAACAAGTCATACACTGAAGTTGCATTTACGTGTAAAAGTCTGTGTTATGAGTTGAATCGTCTTAACAAAAATAGTGAAAACCAATGTATCGTTATTTATCGGATCAAACGTGATACATTAACAATTGTCATCACTTCCCTTCGGCACTTGTAGATGATGGTAATGATGATAACAGCGTATACTAAAAAAACCTTTCTAATTCGAGAGAGTTTAAAGTATACTTCAGCCACCAAATGATTTTAATTTTCCCTCGAGCGGTTCTCGAAAATTTAAATTTCAGCACCCATGGTTTTGTCGCTGGAGTTTGTTGGCTTAAGGCCTGTTTCCAGCTCTCAAGTAAAGCTTATTTTCATACATAAATCTGAAAAGTAATCGAAAAGTAATTTTTCCTTCTCAAAATTACTTGAAAGAGAATCCAGCTCGTAAGAAAAATTTTCTGTTCTTACTACTTTTTTTTCATTGAAAAGTGACAACGGTAACACTGTGAATGTCAAGAAATATATGCAAGTTATATTATTACTTCAAGTAAAATTTTGGCAACCAACATTCAAAGGTAAATAATTTTATTGATATCATTGATTAATTGATTTAAAATTAATAAAAGAATATTTTAGACATGCACATGAACATTTCTACGGAGGGAGAAGAAGAAGCAGTCAATTTTGAGGGGCAGATGTCTTCCGAGAAGCGGTCGAAAGCTGTCCGGAAGAAGCGGTCTGCCAACATGTAAACAAAATGTAATAAAATGTAAACAAACGCTTTTCTCTATTACTTACCTTTGCAATTCAGCCATTACTCATTTAATGAATTATTTCAATATTTATTGCAACAAATTTATTTCAATGTTTGATGAAAACAAATCAGCCTAAATTTTCAATACAAAGTGATACAATGCTGGAACTGTCAAAACTCTCGCCGTCAAAATTACTTGTCTACTACTTTTTTACACTCAAGAAACTTAAGTAACTTTTTTCTTGAGTAATTACTTGAGAGCTGGATAGAGACCTTTACTCTAAATATGCAAATGGATCCTATTGTAAGTTCTGCGTTTTCTTTAGCTCTTCTTAGGTCGCCCGCATAGCAAACGCCGAAGCAGGCAGGCAGACAGGCAGGCCCTGCGAAGAAACGAGATAGAAATAACTTTTTTCTCTCTTGTTCACATAGTTTTCCTGTGCCTGTCTGCCTGCCTGTCTGCTTCGGCGCTTACTCTGCGGGCAACCTTATGGCGGCATTGCATCACAGTCTCTTCGTAATTTTCGGCACAACAAAAAATGTTTGTATTTTATAGTCAAGATTTTTTTTTAATTAACTTTCTTATTCAATTTACTTAAAAATTGGAATTAAAGATTTGAGTCTAAGCCTGGTTTAATTTTTAAGGAAAGTGTTAAGTTATTTATGCGTTTTTCAAAGTAGATCTTAACATTTTTATTTTTCAAAGTTGATTTTTCAGAATTCTGACCTGATGAAAAATTTTAACTCAATCCTTGAAGTCATTTATTTTGGTTTTATGATTTATGAAGTTTGTGTTTAATTAAAATATTTGCGATAAATAAAATATAGTTCTCATATCTAAAATTTCTCAAAGCATACATCCATAGTTGAATGGGCGAGAACCGTTTCAGCGGATGTGCATCCCTTAGCATACACACTGACCGCACAGTAACAGAGCAGGTCGTCCTGGAAGAATTTGCAAAAAAAAAAAAAAGATGACTAAATTTAAATCTCTAGCAAATAACTTTTAAAATGTTTAACAATGTATACAAAGATAACTAAAAATATTTATTAATACATATAAAAATGTAACTAAAAATGTATATACATTAGGGTGCCTCGGAAAAAAGTTCCATTTGTACCCCCTTAAAAATGAACCTTTTTCTATTTTATAACGATTCCCAAAATATGTTGGCATTTACGCCAGTGAGCTAAACCATTTTGCAAAAACCTCCAAAAACCATGTTTTTCGTTTTTTTATTGGCTGGTGTAATAGTGGTAAAAAATAAACAGCCAGAAATTCTAAGCTGGAAAAAGTTTTTCAAATCTACATCAAAAATTTTATTTTCTTATATTAAACCTTATATTAAAAACAAAACCTTTCCAACGATATCTTGAAAGTGAGGATCGCATTAGAAATAATGAAGTGTTTTTCGATTTAAATGAAAATAACTTCAACATTATCAATTTTCAACAACATTATCTTTAATCCTATCTCAAAACTTGTAATTTTTTTATGAAGATTGAAAAAAGGTTTCCCGGCCTTTACCTTCTGGCAGTTTATTGTTCTTACAAATTTTACACCAGCTAAAATATATAAGATATTATGATTTTTTTGAGGTTTTTGCGAAATGGTTTAGAGTTCACTGACGGTTATCGTAATAGCCAAAATATTTTAAGAATCGTTATTAAATAGACGTAGGTTGATTTTTAGAGAGGTAAAAATGAAGCTATACATCAGTCGAGGCACCTTAATCTATATACAGTGTTGCGCAAAACAATAGCAACAAAATCGATAAGCTACTACAAAATCGTGTGTCTTTTTAAATATTAGGGACACACAAAAATGATTATAGGAACCAAAGCATATATTCATACATCATATTAAAAAGAAATCATATTCCAATTTAGTTTTGTTTTCTTTATTAAATTTAAAATTATGTGACTGCATCCAGTTTGTTTGAGAGCAAAACAAAAGCAACATAATTAATATTTGGTGTAAGATCCATTATTCTTGATAACCGCTGCACATCTGAGCGGCATCGACTCTATAAAAGTATATATGTTAGTGTTAGTATATGTTCCCAATTAAGTTTCAGCGCTTCATACAGTGCAGTCTTATTGATCAGAAACTTTTATCTTCAAAATCCCAAAAAAATTTTCAATGGGATTTAAGTCATTGTGACTGTGCCGGCTAATCAAGGACTTGAATCCCATTGCATCTAATGTAATCTTTGATGAGCTTTGAAGTGTGCTTCGGGTCTTGATCGGGCTGAAACGTTCACTGTAGCGACATATTCCACTCTGAATGTGGTCGCATCTTGCTTTCTAAAATGTCATTATATACAAATCGATCCATAATTCCATAGATTTTATGAAATGGTTCAACTTCTTTATGGGAAAAACAAGTCCAGACCATAATACCATCGCCCCCATGTTTAAAATTTATTTTGCAGTTTCGGGCTTCAAGTCGTGTACCTGTGTGGCGCCGTACCGTGCACATCCCATCTGTATTAATCAAGTTGAACTTTGATTTATCGCTAAAAAAACGGTTTTCGATTTTTGAACGGTCCAATTTAGGTGCTCTTTTGGAAGACTGAGTCTAAAAAACAATAAATTTCAACTAGTTGTCACAATTTCAGACAGAATTGTTTAAATTGTAACACCTCACCTTGTTTTTTATGCTTAGCGGTAAGCAAAGGTTTCTCTGCCGGTCTGTAACTTCTTTAATCGTTCTCAACGACTCGTCTTCAAACAGTGCTGTGGTGGATATCTAAATCAAGTGTCCGAACAACCTCTTTGGATGTGGCAAATGCATTTCGTTTGAACACACCACAAATGTTCCTCACACCACAAATGATGTTTTCTGCGGTCGCCCTTTTTAATGTAACTTTGTTACGTCTTTTGTGAAGGTATATTTCTTTATTAATCTGCAAACTATTGAACGATTAATATCAAACTGTTTCACGTTAGATATTTGCGAATTTTCGTTTTTATATTCGGAAATAATTTGTAATTTAAGAGCTTCACAGTATTTAAAACGTACCATTATAAATGGAACAGTCAATGTCACAACTAGCATAAAAAAACTAAACTTAAATGTTTATGACTTACAAACAATACGTGCTTTACAATAACGGAAATTTTACCAATAATTCTTCGAACTTGTGTTCTCTTTTTACATTTTTCAAGTTTTGTTGCTATTGTTTTGCTCACAGACAAATTGAATGTAGTCACATTAATTTTAAATTTAGTAAGAAAAACGAAACCAAATTTGAATTTGATTTGTTTTATATACGATGTATGAATATATGCTTTGATTCCTATAATCATTTTTGTGTGTCCCCAATATTAAAAAAGATACACGATTTTGTTGCAGCGCACTTATTTTGTTGCTATTGTTTTGCGCAACACTGTATATAAAATGGAATGTGTGTTTGTTTATTTGTTTGTTTGTTTGTTTGTTTGTACCTTATAGGAGACCAAACCTCTGGACCGATCTTTCTGAAATTTTCACAGCATTTAACTGGGACTCTGGCATGATTAATAGGGTACTTTTTTCGACCACGCCCACTTTTACGCCCACTTTTTAAAATTATGTAATTGCTCCCATATAGTTTTTAACAGATTTACTTCAAATTGTATACACATTATACTCCAGGCGAGGTAGAAATAAACATTTCTTACGCCACGCCCCCTTTCACGCGCCTTTTCACGCCAAATTTAAGTTTTAAACTTTTTATTCTCTGTACAAATTTGTTCCTTCCAACGGATTATTTTTTATTTGGTAGTATATTGCTCTTAATACTGTTACCGTCGCCATATTACTATGAACCAGGAATACGTACCAAGAGAAAAGTGGGTGGACCACGCCCCTTTTCAGGAAAACTAAAAATCGTAATATAGTCTTAACTACTGGACCGATCGCCATTAAATTTTCACAATAGGATATTCTTACGAAATAATTAATTCTTGACTAAATAAAGTTGTGAGTGGACAAAGGGGCGTGGCCTTGCCCATATAATCCAAAATTTAAAAACGTCATATCTTAATAATAAAAAGGGGGAGCATAAAGCAAATTACATGCGGTTCAGTGCTGAATTATAATTGCATTACAACAAAAAAAGGGGAGAAGCATTGCAATAATTAAATTATAATTAAATAAATAAATTTCTGTAAATATATAAATACTTTTAATATTATATTATAACGAGGGGGGTAGCGAAGCACACCGGGTTCAGCTAGTATACATATATAATAAAGGGTGGTTAAATTTTAAGGGCCGATGTTGATTTTAAATAAAACATAAATTATTTAGGAAATTTTTATCATTTCTTTTTATTATGATAATATTGGTATGGTTCAATTATGTATGGAACAAAATATCGGCCAAATGGCTGACACGACCTTGGCGGCACACCTCCATCCGATGGTCCAAATTTTCGATGACGCATAATTGAGGTTCTATGCCGTTAATGTACCGAATTATCTCATCCTTTAGCTCTTGAATTATTGCTGGCTTATCGACGTACACCTTTTCTTTCAAATAATCCCAAAGAAAGAGGTCCAACGGTGTCAAATCACATGATCTTGGCGGCCAATTGACATCGCCACCACGTGAGATAACACGGCCATTGAATTTGTCTCGCAAAAGAGCCATTGTTTCGTTAGCTGAGTGGCAAGTGGCAACGTCCCACAGTGGGAGGTCTCCATATAAGTTTTGGCCATAATTAGTAAAAATTAACTTAGGGCTCTAAAACTTGGCATAGCTACGTTTTAGGGTAAAAAATACATTTTTTTGAAATTTTGAAGAAACTGGTCCATGGAAACGCCTATCCCCTATACTTTTTTTTTTTTTTTTTTTTTAAACACATTCAAACTTATAACTGAGTATGAGAAAATAATTTTAATTAAAGAAAAATTGATTAATTCTGAAAAAATATTTTAATTTTGACCTTTGGGTCCAGTTTAGGGCTGCCGACTGATACGTCCAGTTTAGGTCTGGATAAAATCTGCCGACAGATACGTCCACCTCCCATTCAAGTTTTTTTTGGCAACGCCCACTTCCAGTACAGAAAGTTTTGACGAAATTTGTAATTTGATTCATGAGCACTTCGAAGTATTTTTCATATGGTTCTTTGGTAATTAAAAAAATATTTAAAAACATTTAGAATGAAGTTCAGTAATGGACACGCCTTTTAATATACATCCACATTTCTTAATTCGTTTAAGTATACATCCGCTGAAGTTTAACAATATCCTAGGAAATTTTTGATACTAACCATTAAACAATTAACTTATGAAAATAAAAGACATTTTTGTGCTTTAACAGTTAAAATTTTTTACTGCTCATAAAGCTGAAGCTTTAGCAAAAGTTTAGCTTCGCCTGACAACTCTTTGTATTTTTTTTCTTTCTTCAGTCTAAAATGGCTGATAAGAGGATCAGAAGATATTAGCAGATGGTGCATAATATCTTCATTATTTGCAGGCCTTGAAAAGCATCTGCTATTGTGTAGGCGTGCATTTTTAAAAATTTTATTGGAAGCTTCTTGTGCTTCTTCAGAAAAGCGTCCAATTGGAATGCTCAACTCCTTTATTATTTCACCTCCATGAATAAGTACTTTGTGCACAGATGGAGGCATATTGTACCACTTATACCACTGTACGTAGAGATCAGCTGTTTCTCTGGTGTAAATCTCAAATTTTTCTGCATCTACTTCCAATTCGCTAGCAATTACCTGGTATATGTTCGCAAAACTTTTTATTAAGTCCTTATTATCTCCTTCAGTTAACAAAGCTTAAAATTACCTGCAAAATGTTACCGAACCTTTTTATTAAGTCCTCATTTACTCCTAAAATCAAAGAGACTTTTTTGGGTTCTGCAAAAAATCGTCGGGCTGTGTTACCATCGTTTGTGGTGCTATAGCCAGGTTTAACACAGTCCACGCTAATTGAAAGTGTTTTTTTTCAATTCGTTTTGTATTTGTTGTTTTCTATTTTGTTTCTTAATTTTATTTTCTCCTGATGCAAATCCTTTTTTAAAATCTAAATTATATGCGATATGCAATATGCACTCCATAAAACGAATCCAACAATGTAAGGTGGATAGCCCAAACTGGTAATTTTCTGTTCTTACCTTTAATAATAACATATCTTTTAATTTAAGTTAAATAACTTTTATTTACCTATATGTATATATTTACCTCAAACGATTTAAGTTTTTCAATATCATTCATTTGAGTTGGCTTGGCTCCACAAATATTACAAGATCCTGTAGATCGTTGACCAGTTAAAATATTGCAAATCTTTCCATCGATCATTGTGCATTGCAATCTAAATTTCATATTTAATGTTATATCTTCCTTTACTAAAGATATTGGCTCTAATCTTTTTATTTCCTCTGTATAAAATTTATATTCTTGCAAGGTTTTTTCAGTGGATTCCTTTACAAATTCAAATTTTATAGGACGGCAAAATCTTATTGATGATGGACGATCATTTTTCCATAGTATATCATTATTTTCATCACATGAGATTTGAAGTGGAACAAACGATATAATAAAAACACTATCATCAGCAAATTTACCAACATTTAAAAGTTCTGCCTGCGCCGACGTTGATGGTTCATTTGCCATATAAGTCTCTTCATTCTATCTTTGTTTAAATGTTTGTTGGCCTGATGATCCATCCATTCCCCATTTACCAAATAAAGTAAATTCCTTGCCGTTAGCATAACTTAAGTTTTCAAATGAGAGTGTACTTATTATCCTTTGAACAGTATGGTTCAACAATTCTTGCAATTTCACTTCAGCACCACTTTCTTTGACAGTAATTCTTTGGGGATAACAATCTTTCTTAGCAAGTGCAATTTTTTCATAAGGTGGATAATATTTTTCACCAAGTAACATTTTATTGTAGGACCTTTGGTCTTCATATTTTGATTTTGTAAAACCTAAATCCATGTACATGGCCAAAGCACCGTTTTGCATTCTCACTTCTTCAGAATTTGTGGAGCATTCAAGTTTATATTTTTTGGTTGCTGCTTGTGCTAATGAATCATAATCGTAATTATCACAAAGTTCTGCGATACGTCTTCGTTTCGTTCTCTCAGAAATTTTGCTTAAGCGCGGACGACCACATTTTGAAGTTGAGGCTTTATAGGATAACTCTTCGTCTTGGTGGTTTTCTCTATTTGTGGCTTCTAAGTTTAAAATATAAATACCTATATATATATATATATAAATATATAAGAGTACTACGAAACAGAGATGATATTTGTAGCTACTGGGATCGAAAGTCAAAAAACACTAAAAATAATAGATTTTGGGAATTGCCAATATACTTTTAAGAACTGCTCTCACTTTTAGGTTATTTTTGCGACATAACTTTTGAGTGTGGCTGTGATTTTATATTTTCCATAACAGAAAGAATTAAAGATACCAAAAACAAAAAGCGAGCAGTTTTTCAAATTATACTTTGGTTTTTAATTTACAAAATCGTTCCACTCAAATGTATTCAAACTAGAATGAAGAGCAGGACTGAGATGGAAAGGTTTAGTATATTATTTAAAGTTATAACATACCGAATTGTCAACACATCTATTAAGAGAAAAACAAGATTCTAGAAAATCCGAGTTTTTCTTTTTAAATATGTTTTGTGTTCGATTGCTTGATTTCCATAGAGTATGTAACTTTAAATACAAGTATTTAAGTTCTTTTTCCAGTGCATCATCATCAAACTTTTGTAAAGAATTATCTTTTACAAATTGCATCATGCCATCAATTTTTTTGCTACGCTCCAACTTGCTTGCACCAAGCCACACTTCAAAAAGATCAAGATTTTTAATAACACTTGCCACTATAAAAATTAAATTATTCTTTATTGAACACAAACATTTATAGTTAAAACACAAATAATTCATACTTTTATAAGTCCAAATCCAATTTTGTAAAATAATTTCCAAAACCTTGTTTCGATTATTTAGTTCAAGCGTCTTTATTTATCAGCGGAGTGATAAAATATTGTTTAACACTTAAGTACTGATGTGAAAAAAAAATTAAGTTAGTAATGATGTTGGTCTGTGGGACCACGAGCATTTTGTTATTTGATAAATAAAACTTAGTACAATTTTTTTTAACCCATGCATGTTTACAATAAAAAGAAGACGAAGATATAATTCATTCAAACCGATCAATATACAAATAATAGACTTTAAATATTTTGATGTGGTCCCGTAAGCCAACATCAGTACTTTAGGGTTAACTAAATTAGTTGAAGCATATTTTAAATCATAACCATAAAGAGAATGCAAAAAATAAAAAACAATTCTAAGTGAGGCAAACTGCAATAAACAATAACAATGCACCTTAGTTGAAAGCTTTAACAGTAGTGGCGATTAAAGAATAATATGATTTAAGTCTATTATAATTCATTATTTATTTATAGTTTTAAATAAATACTTTTTTATGTATAAATGTTAAGTTTAAATAATTATAAATGCTTATATTATTATATAAATTTTTTTTATTATAATATGAAAAATGGTCGTGATTAACATATAAACATTTAATTACTTAAAGCGCCCTCATACGGAAGTTTTCGGAAGCTTGAATTGCTTTTGTTTTATTTTGGGGTAAGGTTAATCTTCACACAAAATTTCATCAAAATCGGTCCAGTCGTTTAGACGAGAAGGTATAAAACTTACCTGTAGCACTTGTAAATAGATGTGCTGGAATGAGCAATAATATTGAGATTGTTTGGAAAAAAACGATATACAACTGCAATAGGCAACTAAAGGCAGCTAGAAACTTATTTTTTATTTAGTTTATATATTTTTACTCAATACTTTGAAATAAAATCAGATATGCTTTTTGATGTATTTTTTTATTTGTCTGCTAAAGTTTTCAAAAATGTTCAGTTTTATACATTTAGAATGCATACACTTACAAAATCACCAAAACTTTTTTGTTGTATAAAAAATAAGAAAATATTCATTTTCGGCAAGTAAAATTCGCATTCTTTCACTAATTTTTTACTTCATTTACATTCTTATAAAAACAAAAAAACTGGAGCACTTTCACAACAGGTAATGAAATTCAAAAATATTCTCAATATATTTTCGTCAAAAAAGTGTCAACTTTGATGTTGTTTTGTGTCTAAACTAGATAGAATTTCTGAACAATTTTTATTGGTTTTTCTTATCTAAAGTATTTACTCTCGACATTTTAACTTTTTTTTTTTGATTATCAACAATTTTGTTTTTTTTTACTTATGGCCACGAATCTCCCACTGTGCGTCCTGTTGAAACCACATATCGTCCACATCCAGATCTTCCAATTCGGTCCATAAAAACTTCGTTATCATCTCACGTTAGCGAACATTATTCACAGTAACTGCCTGACCGGCCTCATTTTGGAAAAAATACGGCCCGATGATGCCGCCAGCCCATAAACCGCACCAAACAGTCACTCTTTGTGGGTGTATTGGTTTTTCGACAATCACTCTTGGATTATCATTCGCCCAAATACGGCAATTCTGCTTATTGACGAATCCACTGAGGTGAAAATATGCCTCATCACTGAAGATGATTTTCTTCGAAAATTGATCATCCACTGTTGCCATTACTTGCCACCATTCTGACCATTGACGACGCTTGAAATGGTCAAGAGGCTTTAGTTCTTGAGTCAATTGCACCTTTTAAGCGTGTAAATGCAAGTCTTTATGCATAATGTTCATCAATGACGAGTGTGAGAGGTGCAATTGTTGGGCACGACGACGAGTTGAGGCGGACGGCTCTTCAGCCACACTATCGCGAACAGCAGCAATATTTTTTGCAGTACGAGCTATACGAGCATGCACTGGTATTTTCACATCTCCTACAGACGCGGTTTGCTCAAATTTTTGCACGATTTTTCCGATTGTATGCACATTTGGACGATTAAATTGACCGAAAAAAATCACGAAGTGCACGATATGCATTTTGATTTGAACGTCCATTTTCATAATAAGCCTGAATAACTTTTACGCGTTACTCGATTGTGTATCTTTCCATGGTTCAAATTGAATTAGTCTGAAATTGAGAAATGTCAAATGAAATGCAGAAAAAACTTGACGTTAAGGTGTGGTTCACTTTCAACATCGGCGCTTAAAATTGAACCACCCTTTATATAAAAAAAACTTAACTTTAAAATGAAATGAAACAAATACTTGTATATTGTAATTTTTTAATTAAAAAAAAAAATTCATCAAAACCCCCCCATGAGCAAATCCTGGCTACGGCCCTGATCGATGTCATTGGAATAATCCAGAATATCCAGATGAGGCAAGAACATAAAGATATGAGGCAAATAGATTTAATGGCAGGTTCTCACCTAGAGGTTAAAAAGAACGGTGATGTTCTTGGGTTTTTTTTTTCAAAGAAGGAAGGAAATGAACTCCTTGAGTTTTTTCGCAGTTTTTTTACGAGTATTGATTTTTAAAGTGTAAACACAAACAAATATGATAGCAGTGGTTTTTTTCGTTGCCAATACATTAAATAAATTCCAATAAATACTGCATTTTTACTCCATGTAATACCAAATTTAATTTTTTATAACTTTTGGCAGTCGCAAAAGAAAAAGGGCACAATTTGTGAAAGAGCACAATTCAGGGCTTTGTAACTTAAACGCTGAACTTTGGTATCTCGCGGACATGTTTTTCATTATTCGGCACTTTTAGAAACATTAAAACGAGAAGTGTATGTTAAAATTTGTATATTTAACTTCTCACTGACACCGTGTATATCAGCTAGTTTGAAATAAATAAGTAACCAAAAATTTTTCATATGTGTATAATTTTTTTTTTAAAAGTTTAAATTATTACACAGTTAAAGTTTAATTCAATTTTTTATTTTTTTTTTAATTTTTTTATTTATTTATTACACAGTTGCTCAGTATCAGAATCATAAACATGTCCTTAAAACATTCGAAGAGGTTAAACTTATTTTTCCATCGTGTACACCCAAAAAAAATTTGGTTATTTTAATCAAATTTTAACTAAATTTCAGGTTAAAATTTGCCAAAATGAATAGTCAGGTTAAGATTACCAAATGCCATTCAGGTCAATTTGACCTGTTTTGTGGTTTTATGAAACTGACAAATGTGGTTATCTTAACCGAATTTTAACCAGTATTTGTGATTGAATGGAATTGAATCAGGATTATTAAACCAAACGCTAGGTTTCAATGTCTTAACCTCAATCACCTTTATGCAAATTTTGAAATTTTTTAGCAATCACATCACGAGAATCCAAATTAAGACTAAAAAACCCTCTTTTTGAGCTCAGCGGAGGCTAGAGGGAGAGCTAGATCAAATAACTTTTATTTATCACTTTATTTTTTTAGTGAAAATAAGCAAAGAATTAGATAAAATTGAAAACTTAAACACCTACCTAATACCTACCTTATACCCTATGTTACAAATTTTGCATCACTGGAGCAGAATTTGACAGCTGTCAGATTGTTTTTTTTTTCGCTGTAAGTCACCATGTTTTTTCCGCTATTTTCTACATGTATTTTTGTAAACCAGATCCGTCAGGTGAAAGTAACGTGGATCAGGTTAATACATTGTGGTTGACTCTCCTAACCAAATTCGTCAGGTAAAAATAACCGGGATTAGGTAAGAGACTTTTTCCCTGAGTGTAGTTACGTCACAATAATACATTTAACTATTTTTAGTGTGAGTAGAAGTATTAACTGTAAAAACAATATTTCGATAGTCAGATTCTTCAGCTATTTCTCTAAATTAAAAAGAAACACTTTTTAACACTCACAAAATTTTCCAAAATTTTAAATTATTTCCGTTAAATGCGATTTTTCAAATTATTTAAACTTTCAGATGCAGAATGAAATATTTTAATCCTAAGACATGCAACAAAAACATGTAGTTCATAATGCACTCGCGCTATGTTCATTAAGATTTTTCCATCATTCACAACTTATTTCACAAAAGAACCTCCCGGAAAGAGGACACAATTTGACGAAAAGCATTAAATTGAATTCAATGAACGCTTGAATGAAGCGTGCAGGCGTTGAAATAAATGCGTCATTAATCCAGGCAGCTAGTTTGAAGGGACGGATTTTTTTAGGGACAGTTCAACGATACTAATAGTTGTTCATTTTAGAATATTTTGAAGGGAAAATGCTTAAAACTGAAGCGCACACATGGAAGACACACGAAGATAAGAGAAGCTGTCAAAGTTGTTGTCAGCAATCAGTTAAGTGCGATTTTCATAGCATAGACACATAAAGTGACAAACTTAATCGTATGTAGATATTTAGGTATAGAAATGTTATATCGAACTCAACCCTAAAGAAATTGGAAAGAAATGAAGAAATAATTATTCTGGTGGAGAAGTGAAAAGTGATATGTGCCTGTGTACTATCACATATGCCAAAGTACAATATTTCAAATGACAGAACTAAGAAAATCTTGAAAAATATTGCTGCTGAAAAAATAATTTGGTTTAAACAGAGATTACCCAAAGCAACAGCTCACATAATCTGGACAGAACAATTTTTGCAGTGCTGATTTAACTTTGTTTGGAGTTTAAACTATGAATAAGTTTATGAGTAACTATGAGTAAATTTCTAACAAAGATTGAACTTATGTAGTTTAAACCTCCAAGTATTGGTAGATTAAAATTTAGTTAGCTTGCCATATAAATTTTAATTTTAATTTCTTGTCAAAAAAAAAAAAATATGAATATAAAATTGTAAGCAAGGTATATTAATCCAGGTACTATATATATAAATTGTCAGTAATGGGAGTATAATGTCAAACAGATGTCAAATGACTAAAGTCGACAAAAAAGGACATTATTTTTATTAATGGTACAAATAATTTGCACCTAATTTCAAGAGTTTGGAATTGTTTGAAATAAAATATTTGCAAATATAAAACCTTATTAACACTATGGCAATTTATATGTCCATCATTTCAAATAGTTTTTTCAATGATGTAAGTGTTGATGCAAAATGTAGTTGCTAAAATGCTAAATTCAACATTTCGCACTATTTGAGCAACAAATACTTTGGTTGCGATTTTGCTTAATTTTTTTATCAAAAGCAAATTTTAAGAAAAGTTGTAGTTACATTTTTAAAGATCCCACAATTTGTTTTTTGTTTGGGCTTGTATTACTTGGTTTTGACATAAGACTCCTAAAAGTCGGCAGGGCAGCCGCGTCTTATACAACTTGGGTTAATATACCTTGCTTGCAAGTAAAAATTCTATAAAATGTTCCCTTTTAAAATTTCAAAAACAGTTCGTGAAGAACATGGCAGAATTATCCTGGTAGCATTGACAACTGCTTATTTTTTCGTCCAAGGAAAAAAATAGCTTGTCAAAAACAGCTGTTAGTGAAACAAGGCTAAAATTAAACCAAGTGTCGAAAACTAAAGCAAGTAAAATAAGAAAACTATTATAAAGCAAGTAAAGTGCTGCCCGCTTAAGCTAAGCCACTCGAACTCGCCGTAAAATTAGATAAAATGTAATAAATATATCATGGCACAAAACATAATCTTTAGAGGAGCTTCGGTCATTGTGGTATAGGTATTTTAATTCTGCGAATTGTGAAAAACTAGAAGTCTGTTCTTAGTCAAATGTTATTTGTTTTGTTGCTTGAAGTATTGGCAACAAAATAGTATAGAATAAGAATCCCATAAAAAAGTTATAAGGGTAAGTTTGAGAAAACCCTAAAACCTCCTTTCTAGAAATTTGGAGGGTATTGTGGTATAGAACATAGATGCAATTGTGGTATACTGTCTTTGAATGAATTGAATTTGTAAAATATTTAAGAAAAAAGTTTTAAATTATATATATGGACTATTTTGAGAGGTTTTTAATTAATAAATTTATTAGAATTTAATATTTGAAGTTATCACTGCAATATTATATAAAATGTTTTACTAATGCTCAAGTTAAAAAGTATTAGTTAGAAAAATGTTAAATTCCGCCACCACATATAATATCATAATACCACATTAGCCGCCAAGATGAATACCACAAAAGCAAATTTGATATGATCAGGTATAAAAACTCTTAAATTGAATAGTATTGAGAACTAACAAAATGTTTCACTAATTAACCAAACCTTAACACTTACCTTAAATGCAAAAAGTACATAATAGTAGATAGCTCGTTGTTTTCCTTAAAAAAACTTCACTGACTTTGGAACAAAAAAAAGTCGACCAAACGCATTCACATGTTTCATTCAACTGATCGAAAACGTGTTTGGTTTTGGTGATTTTCTTGAACTCTGTTCTCTTTTTTTTGAGTTTACACGAATTTAAGTAAGATTGCGTCAAAATAAGTTTCGCGGAACCGGAGATATTAGCATATACCACATTATCCTTCTATACCATAATACCCGAAGTTCCTCTACCTTCCAAAAAGACAGCACTTTTAAGGAATATTTATTTTATTTCGGCCATATGCATCTTCAGCTACTGAGGTTGTTCTTTTTTTTCACATCAACATTTTTACATTGGTTTTGTTTTCACTCATTGGCCGCATTCAGCGCAGACAACTGTTGTGAACTGTAATGGTAGGGTAGCGCTACCTTAGTTCACGTTGTTTTTCTCTGAATGTGTTGCTGCTCTACACGTCAGAAGTTAGATTCAATTTAAATTTTATGTAAATTTAATTCAATTGCAAAGGTTTCTCATTTAAATTTGCTGCGTTCTTTCTGCGTTTATTAATTTAACAGCGTCAGTAACAGCATCTGACTGTTAAGCAAACAGTTGTGTTCATGTAGCATAGAATTTGTTCGCTCGATTAAAAGGCGTTCGCTACTTTACCAGTTTTAGTTAGCGCTACCAAATATGTACCATTCAGCGAATTTCTACACAACAGTTGGCAACTGTTGTCTGCGCTGAATGCGGCCATTGGCAATGGCCTACTGAAAGCGCTTTCTTTTTGAGTATATTTTTGACAGTACATGTTTTCCATAATAACTGTCAATGCTACCTGGATAATTATGGCATGATGGAGAATAAATTAATAAATGTGTTTGGAGACATTCTTAGCCTACGTTCTGCGTTTTACGAGAGGCCACCGTTGTGGTCAATCCAACAATATCAAACACATGTCGCACAATGTAACGAGGCGGACAAAATACAAATATTCGACTTGTTTATTTGCGAAAAAAGGATCAGAATATGTTCAAAATATTCCAACTAAGAAAACTCTTAAAAGGTCTAACGATATTTACTTCAGCTTAGCCCTGTGAAGCTTCGAAACACAGATTTTCAATAATTTTTCAACTTTTCGGTTGATATTGTATATGAAAAAATTGTCAACATAATAAAAATCACATCAGGATTAAAATTTTTTATGAAGAGTTTTGGAAAACGTTATGAAAAAATAATAAAATTGTTTTTAAGTGATTAATCTTAGTATGCTGTAGGAAGGAAAATTGTTGGGCATATAACTCTACACGCTAAATTTTGGTGTAAAGTCAAAATGTTTTGTGTGGAGAAAAAGCACTTGCTGTTCTATTTGACAGATTCATATTTTTATTGTTGCAATTTTATTTCCTATAAAAAGCAATACTACACATTAATAAACTATATAAATGCAGCAATAAATTTGTGAAATAACAAATTCAACACTTAAACATACTTAGTGCTTATTTTTTATTATGGAATGGCAAATTTCCGCGCCAATTACATGTACGGGCATATAATTGACAGCCAAATTTTGAAATTTCAACTCTCCACTCACGAATGGAAATTTGGCAACATAGCAATAATTTTCGCTTCTACAGCGCACTAGCTGGTGGTAAAAATTTCGCTGCCTGTTCGTTGTCAAAAATCTCAATGAATTTCTTATGGAATTTTTTTTCGTTCCTACAGCATACTAAGCTTTACTGAAAAATTATAAATAATATTATATATAAATCAGCTAGTGATTTTTTCCTTTTCATATTGAAAAAAACTTTGTTGTTGTTGTTTCTTTGGAAAGATTCGTTAGAACAATTAATTGTTCTCCTTTATTATAACATACACAATTGCATTACCCTGAATTATATGGAACGAAAAGACTGTGAGTCGTGCAATGCTCAGAACGGCAAAAAGAGGCGCAAAACATTCTTGTCGTGTACAACAAATTCAAAAAAGTTCACATGCCTTGAACACGATACCACGCAAAAAATTTGTCAGTCCAGCACAACAGTTTAACGATCGTTACCTCATTTGAAGTTTTTATAATTTGTGTCTAAAGGAAATATAAATAAGCATAAAAGTTAAGATAAAAAAAGTAATTTTATTTTTTAAGGCATCCTAACCTCCCCCCCCCCCACCCCCTTAAGAAACCACCTAAAAATCATGCTCTGAAAACGCTTGTAAATTAAACTTACTACAAGTAATATTATGCGAAGCTTACTTGGAACACAATGGTTAATTGGGTTATGATTAAAAAATTTTTACTTAATAAAAACCTCTTTTTTATTAGAAAAAACATGGACTGGGTTATAATTATGATAATTGCACCAGCTTAACAAAACAAATAAAACGTTTTGTTGAATTATAACGGTATTTCGAAGAGCTTAACAAAACAGGGCTGCCATCGTAAACTACTTGCATTACAGTACTTACTATTTTGTTCTTTATTAGTAGGAAACTAATTTTTTCATTTTTATAAATGAAACATATGATATCTTTTACTTGTCTTTATATGTTTTAACTTTTTTCTTAAATTTTTATACTGTGTTAATAACACCCATGGCACTTCACTTAAATATCCTCACAATCAACACGATTTACATACTTGCTTCATTTAATTTTATTTATGTACCTTCATTTCCCAGTCAAACTTTAGTCGAATTTATGTATTGCCGGACTTTTTTAATTTACATTTTTTATTATTCCTCATTTTAGGACATCGGTGAGTTCCAAAGATTTCTCCTTTGAAATGATTCGGATATTATCTGGACAAAGAACTGGAATCAAAGTTTGTCACATAAATGCTCAAAGCCTCGTAAATAAAATAGATGAGTTAAGATACTTGTTTGAAGATTCCGGTATCGACCTTTTATGTGTATCCGAAACGTGGTTCCTTCCGTGCATGCCTAGCAGTTTTTTTAATTTGCGTGGCTACAATCTTTACAGGACCGATAGAAACACTCATGCTGGTGGCATTGCAATCTACGCTAAAGCCTGTTTTCCTTGTAGAATAGTACACCAATCATATACTGGTAGTTTATGCGAATATCTTTTTTTAAATATTACTGTGGGTGTAAATAAACTTCTCGTTGCAACCATATATAGACCAAATAGGAATGTAGATATCGGCGCATTAGTTGACGTTATTGAACAAGTGTGTTTACCATATAAACACATTATTATTGCAGGTGACTTTAACAGCGACATACTAACCGAAACTCATTTACTTCACAGCATGCGTCACAGACCAGTAATACGTTGCTCGATTTACTATTTGTCAACGATTTATCAAATATCCTACTATACGACCAAATCAATGTATGTGGCTTTTCTAAACACGATCTTATTTTTCTTACTTTCGATCTTCAAACAAATTTTGCACCAGAAACTTATTTATATCGAGATTTCAAAAATATTGACTATAACTTACTCAAAACAGATGTAGAAAGTACGAACTGGAGCTTAATTTACGGCATGATATGTGTTAACGAACAGCTTTTGTTTTTAAACGATAATGTTAGACGGTTATATGACAAATTCGTAGTCTTGAAGTCTAAGACAAGTTCACTTAAGAAAAGACCGTGGTTGAGTCGTGAAATTGAATTAATGATTTCAGATAGAAATAGCGCTTACAATCGCTGGAAACGATTCAAAACTACAGAAATGTACATGAGTTTTCAGAAAATCAGACGAACTGTTAACTCCATGATTATGTTAACCAAAACTAAATTCTACGAATCCAAATTCAGCTATTTGATTAGCTCAAAGCAAAAATGGAAACTTATACGAGAAGTTGGCATTAACAAAAAAAAACACTTATCCATAGACACATGTTCAGTAAATAAAGTCAACGAACAATTTGCCAATATAAACACGCCTTCTGTCGATATTTCTGATTACACACACAACACCTTTCCAGTAAATCTACAATCTTTTAGTTTTAGCTGCGTTGACCAGATTGAAGTTTTAAGATGTGTTTTGACAGTAAAATCTAATGCGACAGGATTCGATGATATGCACCCCGTGTTCCTGAAGGCGCTTCTTCCAACCTTACTGCCTTACATAACACACATTTTCAACTTCTCTTTAACATGCTCAATTTTCCCTGATTGCTGGAAATCTGCTAAAATAATCCCATTACCTAAGAGTGCTTCTGCATATCGCCCAATTGCTATATTACCTTTCTTATCTAAAGTTTTTGAGCGCATCCTACATACTCAATTAAGTTATTTTTTTACTGAAAAACAATCAGGTTTTAGGGCCAAAAGAGGTTGCACCACAGCTTTATTACAAGTGTCAGAAGAAATTCGTGAAGCCTTAGACAACAACAACGTTACTTTTTTAACTCTACTCGACCACTCTAAGGCATTTGATACGGTAGATCACAAGTTGTTGTGCTTAAAACTTACAAACTTGTTCAATATCTATGTAACAGAAGACAAGCTGTCTGCGTAAAAGAGATAGTTTCAGAATATATCTATATGTCTAGGGGTGTTCCTCAAGGTTCAATACTGGGACCCTTATTGTTTTCTATGTACATCAACGACATAGTAAAAATTCCACAATACTCCAATATTCATTTGTACGCTGATGACGTTCAATTGTATATGAACTCTAAGCCCTCAGATTGCGAAGAATGCATTGATGAATCAACACAGATGTTGACTTAAGGAATATTTACAATTGGGCTACGAAGAATGGGCTTTGCCTCAATCCAGCTAAGTCAAAAAGCATTGTCATTCATAAAAGTCGATTTGACTTAAGCTCTATCCCCAGCATTAAAATAAACGGTACAGAAATACAATTTGTCGACCAGGCAAAAAACTTAGGGATTACGTTCAACCGATGTTTAACGTGGAAAAGTCATATAAATAAATCCATTGGCAAAGTGTATGGTATGCTTCGTAGTTTGTGGACAGTACAATACTTCACGCCTCTTAATATTAGAATGCAGTTAGCAAAAACTTACCAACTCTACTGTATGGCTGTGAAATTTTTGCAAACTGTGATAGTGTAACTAAAGCTAAACTAAACGTTGTATATAATAACATCGCTCGATTTATTTTTGGACTTAGGCGTACGGATCACGTTTCGCGACATGCGTGTAAAATTTTTCACATGCCTCTGGATTCACTTTTAAATTTTAGAACAATTCTGATGTTACATAAAATTATAAATACTAAGTCACCACCAGAGTTGTTTCAAAAGTTACGTTTTTCGCGTTCTGTTCGTAACAATAATCTTATACCAATACGTCATACTTGCCTAACGTCTGAACGACAATTCTTTGTCTACGCAATTCGGCTTTGGAACTCACTTCCCAGAGATATACAAATTACCGGCAATGCATCAAAATTCAGAAAGAAACTTTTTAATTATCTTGCAGTTTAAATAACGTACCTTCTTACGATTATCTTTTATCTTTTATTTCTTTATTTTTTTTTTCTTGCCCCTCTCTATTCTAGTCAAGTGCCCGGGATACATGACTATTAATTTTTCTCTTTTTTATAATAATAATTGAATTTTTTTAAAATGCTTTACAATGTTTGATGTTTAGATAATAAGTTGCTATATACACCTGCTATTTAAATATTGTGTTGCTAGTACTTTAAACATAAAATATTTATCTTGTTGTACTAGCATATATCTCAAACATATATAAATAAATAAACCACCAAAGCGTATTGGGTGGGCTATAAATATGAAACGCACCTTACTTGTAGCAAGTCTATTATAAATATTCATTTTTTTAGTATAAATGTTTTTGTGAGCATGGAAATAAAATATTCTCTTACCTTAATTTTCAAAAAAACTCGAAGTATCTTGTGTATCTGAGTAAGTCTAAACTATGAAAACTTTCAATTCAGCGATAGTCTCAACTTATGTATATCCTTAAGATGCACACTTTCTTTTAGCCAAAAAGTGAATCTGCTTAATTTACATTTTTAACCGATTATTTTATTGTTGTTGTACAAGTACATTCTCAAGATCGATGATTGCATTAACTAGAACTACTGCGACGCGTTTCAGAAAACAAGATCAACGACTTTAAGACAGAGAGATAGACAGAGAGAGAATAGAGAGAGAGGGAGAGGGAAACATAGAAAACTTTAACCAACGAAGAAAATCAGGAAGTTTCTTGGCAACCATTAAACATAAAATTAACATAATTATCAGAAGATTTACTCGCTCGTACACATACTCACACTCATACAAATAGATCGGATATCGAGGCAACGGTGTCAGGATGATAAGTATAGCCCGATTACCGCGTAAATTATAGACTGCTGGCATAAATCTGAACCCAACAGCAGCCAACACCAAAGAGTATGGAAGTAAAAAAAAGGAGCTAAAAGAATGTGACAACATGAAAAAAAGTGTTGCAACAAGCTTGACGCATGCGCCACAAAAATGATGTCTTCATAAAGGGAGTCCACACGGCTTTAACATACACTTACTTATAAGGGTCCCCTATGAGTTATTTAGTTATTTTAATAACACTCAATTTATGTAGGGCTCAAAGTCAAATAAATGAAGTTGCTGCGGCAAAATCGCAGGCTGTTTGCCAGATCGATGTGCAAAGTTTTTAATTTTACATATTATTTATTACCAGTTGATTAAGGTGGCGGCGGCGGCTCACAGTGGAACAATTCTGCACACGTGTAATAGTTTCGAAATTAAGTGCATTATTCTGTATCACGAAGAAGCACACCCACAATGAGAAAGACACGAGAAGCAATACAATTTTGTATGGAAGAAAGTATTGCTTCTCGTGTCTTTCTCATCGTTGGTGTGCTTCTTTGTGATACAAGATTATAATAATACTGGGCATATATTACAACAATTTTAAGTAAAAATTTTTATAAAAATTCAATGCATACCCAGAAGGGGAAATGGTCGCGACAGCTCGAAATAGTTACGAATTAGTTGAAACTTCGACAAAGTCGTCAAGTTTTGTTTGCCGGGTAAAAATTTTATTTTTTAATACAAAAAATGTGGGGAAAAAAGTAAAAATAAAAAAAAAAAATATGTGTGTGGCCCAGTGGCGTAGCTAGGGTTGCTAGCACCCGAGGCGGAAAATACATTTTGCACCCCCGAAGGGCGGTTATCCTTATCCATATCTAAAATTTCTATACAAAAAATAAAAAGTTGTAAACACATACACATATTGAGGTGGAATCGGCAGGTGATAGTTGATAGTTAATAATCAAAATCAACACTACTGCTCTACGTGATTACCAGGTGATTATCAAATTAACAATCGCTTATACCTAATGATCTCATGCGACAGGTTTTTGGTGCCGTTTTCAGATATTTGTAACGTTTTCAGTTTTTGATCAAAATAAAATAAGTGGCGAAAAAATAAAAACGAAAACAATAATTAAGTGAAATAAATAACTTCAAGTGTACTTCTGCGTATTCTTTATTAACCTTTTCCAGTGTACATATTACAGTGAAATGTTTACTTCATTGGGACTGTTGTAAGAAAGTAATGCAGAAAAAAATAATTTAAAAATACAACTCTTTAAAAGAAATCTAAGAAATAAAGGGAATATTTGGATTTCTGTGAATTAAAGTAAAATTATGAAGTAATATATGATGGTTGAAGACATACATCATACAAGGACAATTTATACAACAAATTGTTTGCAATTACTCTAGACATAAGACTGTATAAATCCTTGGAAATTTTTTGAAAACTAGCTTTGTTGCCTAAATCAATTTCTGCAAAGAACTTGTTGTTGTTGCAACTTATTGCTTCATGAACTTATTTGGCAATAAGCTCAAATAATAATCTAAAAAAAAAATACTAATTTTTTTAGACTTATTAAATTCTAATTAATAATTTGATTAATTATTAAATTATTAATCTAAAAAATATACTAATTTTTTTAGAATTATTAAAAACAATTAAGTATAATAAAAATAATTAATATATAAAAAAGTTTTCATGTTTTTGGGAGGTAATTTTTGGTGAAATTTTCTTTTTCGCTAAAAAATCGAAAATATACATCGTTCAAAGCTGAAAGCGTTAATTTAGTGCCGAGTCCAGATTATTTTTTCGATTTTATCGAGCGCTTATTTAGTACCGAGTTCAGCTTATTTCATCGATATCCAGCCTCGTTTCCGACGTACCGACCAAAAAACATTTTGATTCCGAATTTAAGTCGTTTTTGCGCCAGTACTTCTAGTTTAAAAGTAAGAAGCATTTCAAGTTTTTTTAATATTTTATATCGTTTTTTCGACATAACTCCCAATCCATATATTAAACGAGAACGACTCATGCACCAAATTGTTTGTAATTACTCTAGATATAAGACTGCATCCTTGGAAAAATTTTGAAAATTAGCTTTGTTGCTTAAATCGAAATTTGTTGGGAGGTAATTTTTGGTGAATTTTGTTTTTTCGCTATAAAATCCAAACTATGCATCGTTCAAAGCTGAATGCATTAATTTAGTGCCGAGTTCAGCTTATTTTATCGATATCCAGCTTCGTTTCCGACGTACTGATAAAAAAAGTTTGATTCCGAATTGACATCCTTTGCGCTAGTTTTTTAATATTTTGTATCGTTTTTTCGACATAACTCCCAAACGATAACATCATTCAAGGACGATTTATACACCAATTTGTTTGCAATTACTCTAGATATAAGACTGCATCCTTAGAAAAATTTTGAAAATTTGCTCTGTTCCCTAAATCAAAATTTTTTGGAAGTAATTTTTGGGGAATTTTGTTTTGTTTTTCACTATAAAATCCAAACTATACATCGTTCAAAGCTAAAAGCGTTTATTTAGTACTGAGTTCAGCTTATTTTATCGATATCCAGCCTCGTTTCCGACGTACCGACCAAAACAAATTTGATTCCGAATTAAGGTCCTTTTTGCGCTAGCTCTTCTTCCAGTTTAATAGTTAAAAGCATTTATATGAGTTTTAATATCTTATATCATTTTTTTTGATATAACTCCCAAACCACACATCATACAAGGACGATTTATACACCAAATTGTGTAAATTACTCTAGATATAAGACTAAAACTAAATAGATTGCAAAATTTTGAAAATTAGCTCTGTTGCCTAAATCGAAAGTTTTTGTGAGGTAATTTTTGGTGATTTTTTGAAGGCTAAAAGCATTTATTTAGTATCGATTTCAGCTTATTTCATCGATATCCAGCCTCGTTTCTGACGTACCGACCAAAAAATATTGTGATTCCGAATTTAAGTCCTTTTTTCGCTAGTTCTTCTTGTTTAAAAGTAAGAAGCATTTCAAGTATTTTTTTAATATTTTATATAGTTTTTTCAACCTAACTCCCATATCATACAAGGTCGATTTATACACCAAATGGGTTGCAATTACCCTAGATATAAGACTGCATCCTTGGGAAAAATTTGAAAATTAACTTTGTTGCCTAAATCGAAATTTTTTGGTAGGTAATTTATGGTGATTTTTTTTTTTACTATAAAATCCAAACTATACATCGTTCAAAGCTGAAAGCGTTTAGTTAGTACTAAGTTCCGCTTATTTTATTGATATCTAGCCTTGTGTCTGACGTACCGACCAAAAAAAATTTTGATTTTGAATTAAGGTCCATTTGCACTAGCTCTTTCAGTTTAAAAGTTAGAAGCATTTCAAGTTGTTTTAATATCTTATATGATTTTTTCGACATAACTCCCAAACCATACATTTTTCAAGGACGATTTGTTGGCATTCATCATGTTTGTTTGCCATTTTTTTCAAAATTCAAATTGAGATCAGCTCTCAGTACTCTCATAATATAAATTTAATAAATTTTTCTCTGTTATGCAGGCTTAAAAAAACTTTCAGTAACATTTTATTGTTCAGTCGCGGTAGACTTTTTGGTGGAAATGCCCATATATAGTTTCCAGGGTCACCACGTGGAAGTTGCGGGGAGAGAATGCTTTTTTGTGCTTTTTTATTTTAATTTTTTCTACTTTTTTATATATTATTTTTTTTTGTATTATTTTTTTGTTTTAATATTTTTTTTTTGTTTTTATATATTTTTGATTTTTTGCTTTCAATATTTTTTTTGTCTCTTATATATTTTTATGTTTTGCTTTTAATATTTTTTCATTTTTTGTTTTCATATTTTTTTCATTTTTTGCTTTTAATAGTTTTTTATTTTTTTTATATATCTTGCTTTTGGTATTTTTTTTGCTGTGTTTTTTTTTTTGTTATTTTTTTGCTTTATATATTTGTTTTTTGGTTTCTTGTAGGTTTTTTTTTTTTGCTTTTAATGTTTTTTTAAGCTTTTGATCTAGGTTGCAGTTTTTAAATACGAGTTTAAAGTTTAGTCAAATTAAACCGAGCTTAACTCACCGAAATTGAACGTTCAAACTCGGTTTAGTCAAAAAAGAAACACATATGATAATTTAAGTCAATTTAGCTTCAACGAATGCTAAAATATCTAGTTAAATTGAGTTTGAACGTCGAATTTTGATGAGTTAAGCTAGGTTTAATTTGACTAAAGTTTAAACTCGTACTGAAAAACTGGCCCTTAGACTTTGCCTTTGCAGAAGTTTTACTGTCTACTATTTGTTTTTTGCTTTAGATCATCTTTTTTCGATTTGAGAGTACTGCACGACGTTCATTTTTTATAAATTTTTATAAATTGTTAAACACCAAATGGTTTGCAATTACTCTAGATACAAGACTACATAGATAGAAAAAAATTTGAAAATTGACTTTGTTGCCTAAATCGAAATTTTTTGGGAGGTAATTTATGTAAATTAAATATCTACAATCAATAAAAATATTAAAACAATAATTTTTAAACACTCACCAATAATGGCTGTAGGGTGTACTGATGTTAGCGCCAGCATCCACTTAGACGACCTGCAAAATCTAGCAAATTCCAAAAACCTAAATTTATAAATTTTTTTATTAATTTTTTTTATTACAACATTCAGTGCAGCTACACGATTTTTATTATTATAACGTTATCCTTTAATTCATATTTGTATAAAATTTTCTTTTTAAATACTCTCTCTTTCAGATTTATTTTAATTCATATTTAAAAATAGATTTCTCGTATTTTTTCCAAACAACTCTTAATTAATTCCTATTTTCCTTTTCCGATTTAATTTTTAAACCTTTTCTTGATTCATGTTTATTTTTTTTCAGATTCGATTTTAAAACAATTCGTAATTCATTTCTGGTTTTTTTCTTTTCAGATTTAAATTTTAAAATAAATCTAAATTTATTTTTGCATTTTTTTCTTTTCCAATTTTTCCAATTTTTTAACCAATTCTATTTTGTTTTTCTTTTCAGATTCGATATTAAAACAATTCGTAATTAATTTCAGGTTTTTTTTTTGTCTTTTTATATTTAACCTCAAAGAAAAATCTTAATTTAATTTTGCATTTTTTTCTTTTCCGATTTAATTTTTTAACCAATTCTATTTTGTTTTTCTTTTCAGATTCGATATTAAAACAATTCGTAATTAATTTCAGGTTTTTTTTTTTGTCTTTTTATATTTAATTTCAAAGAAAAATCTCAATTTAATTTTGCATTTTTTTCCTTTCCGATTTAATTTTTTTAACCAATTCTATTTTGTTTTTCTTTTCAGATTCGATTTTAAAACAATTCGCAATTAATTTCAGGTTTTTTTTGTCTTTTCATATTTAACTTCAAAGAAAAATCTAAATTTAATTTTGCATTTTGTTCTTTTCAGATTTAATTTCTTAAGCCAATTCTTAAGATATTTTTATATTTTTCCATTCAAATTAAAGTTCAAAAGCAAGTACTTGATTTATTTTTTTTTTCTTTCTTTTCACTCCCAATTTATTTTTACATTTTTCTTTTCATATTACATTTCTAACGCAAGTTTTAATTCATTTCTATCTTTTTTCTTTTCAGAATAAAGTTTGAAAGTAGTTTTTAATTCGTTTCCATTTTTCTTTTGATATTCACTTTTCGACGCTATTTTTAATTCATTTCTATTTTTTTTTCGGATTTAGTTTTTAGAACAATTCTTAATTAAGTTTTATTTTTATTTTCAGATTTGATTTTAAAACAATTTGTATAAATTTCAGTTTTTTTTTTTTCTTTTCAGATTTAGCTTCTAAGGAAAATCTCAACTTATTTTTACATGCTTTTTTCAGATCTAATTTTTAATCCAATTCTTAAGTTATTTTATATTTTTCCTTTAAAATTTAAGTTCAAAAGCCATTGCTTGATTAATTTTTTTTATATCTTTCTTTTCACTTTCAATTTTTAAAGCAAAATTTCAATTTACTTTTATATTTTTCTTTTCAGATTACATTTTTTACGCAAGTAAAAAATTCATTTCTATCATTTTTCTTTTCAGATTATAGTTTGAAAGTAGTTTACAATTCGTTTCCATTTTTCTTTTCAGATTGAATTTTTGACGCATTTTTTAATTCATTTCTATTTTTCTGTTCGGATTTAATTTTTAGAACAAGTCTTAATTAATAATTAATTTTTTTTTCTGATTTTATTTTTAGAACAATTCTTTATGAATTTCTATTTTTAACCGACTTCAAAAAGGAGGAGTTGGTTGGTTTGTTTTTTTTAATGCATGTACATCGATAGCTCTTATAACAGATAGATAAAGCAGACGCGGAGGTGCCCGTCTAAAAAAGTGGGCGGTATTCGACACAGGGGCATGGCAATATTAGAACAACTTTTTATATCGAATTACATTTACACTATAGTACTGAAATTTAGTACAGGGTTTGGCATAATTATTAAAAGTTATGTTCAAAAAAGTGGGAGTTATTCCATAAAGGGCGTGACAATATTAAAAAAACGCTGTAACTCTAATAATATTGACACTAGGGTACTGAAATTAGATACAGGGGTAGGCATAATTATAAAATTTTACTATGAAGAAAGTGGGCGATGTTGGACAAAAGGGTGGCAATATAAGAAAAATTCTGTATCTCAGTTAATATTGACACTAGGGCACTAGAAATTGGTGCGAAGTTAGGAACAATTATTACAAATTATGGTAAAAAAGTGGGCGTAATTTGATAAAGGGAGTGGCAATATAATAAAAACGCTGTAACTCGAATAATATTGACACTAGGGTTCTAGAAATTGGTACGAAGTTAGGAACAATTATTACAAATTATGGTAAAAAAGTGGGCGTAATTTGATAAAGGGCATGGCAATATAATAAAAACGCTGTAACTCGAATAATATTGACACTAGGGTTCTGAAATTAGGTACACACGTTGGCATAATTATGAAAATTTGCTGTGAAGAAAGTGGGCGTGGCTGGACAAAAGGGTGGCAATATAAGAAAAATTCTGTATCTCAGTTAATATTGACACTAGGGTACTGGAAATTGGTACAAGGGTTGGAAAAATTATTACAAATTACGGTCAAAAAGTGGGCGTAGTCCGACAAAGGCGTGAAAATATTAGAAAAAAGCTATAACTCGAATAATATTGACACTAGGAAACTGAAATTAGGTACAGGGGTAGGCATAATTATGAAAATTTACGGTCAATAAAGTGGGCGTTGCAATATAGGGACAAAAGGACATAAGGACAATGGACAAAAGGGCGTGGCAATATAAGAAAAATACTGTTTTTCAGTTAATGTTGACACTAGAGTACGAAAATTCGTTACAACAATGGGAAAATTGTTATCGTAATCTCTAAAAAGAAGAAATAAAAACTTTTTAACAAAAAAAAACAACTTCAAAACCACTACAAAGTAATAAATAATTTTAAATTACTTTTCACATTAATTCTTGGTCAAATTTGTTCATTTTTTTATATATATTATTAGATCGGAAATCTTATTACTTTAATTTTTTTTTCTATTATGTATTATTATCATAAATATATTATTTTCTCCATGAATATAAATCCTTTAAAGTGGGCGCTTATATAATCACACTTTTATCAAATAAACGCTCCGGCTTTAAAGGTTTTATATTTATGGAGAAATTAATATATTTTTATGATAATAACACATAATAGAAAAAAAATTATAGTAATAAGATTTCCAATTTAATAATATATCTTAATAAATTAAAAAATTTGTCAAAGAATTAATGTGAAAAGTAAT
This sequence comes from Dichetophora obliterata, assembly GCA_963920525.1. Classification (NCBI taxonomy): domain Eukaryota; kingdom Metazoa; phylum Arthropoda; class Insecta; order Diptera; family Sciomyzidae; genus Dichetophora; species Dichetophora obliterata. The sequence continues at coordinate 24,641,562 of OY986435.1, read as the reverse complement.
TTAAAATTATTTTTTACTTTGTAGTGGTTTTGAAGTTGGTTTTTTTTTTTTGTTAAAAATTTTTAATTCTTACAGTTGCAGAGTTTTAACATAAAATTAAGTAACTTTTCGTTTCTTTTCCTTTAAACTTGACAAGCTTTAGTTTTCGGTATTTATGTTCGTTTCTTTCTTTTACATGTATATATATATATGTATATTAGGGCGGGTTGATTTAAAAATCAGTGAAAATCGTATTCTAGGGCTCAAAATAAGAAACTTTGCCTGAGAAACTATACCTCTAAAACGAATTCTAATGCCCCAACTTTTGACTTTTGTCCCGTACACTCAGAAAAAAGTTTATCGGAAAATGAGAAAAAAGGCATCATATTTAGTGAAAAATGGTATTGACTTTGCTCCAGAGAATGCTTTTCTCTAAATGTGATCCCAAAAATTCCCTAAAAATGGCAAAAAGCTTCCACGAAAAAGAGAAATATTTTCTCATTAATAAAAGACACCTTATCTTTAATAGAAAAATATTTCTTTATAATACGTTCAACCGTTTTCTTCATTGTGTAAAATCCCGAAAACAGAGATATATTTATTTAATTTTAATAAATGTTTTCTTTAAGTTGCGTTTATAGTTTCTCACAAAAAATAACACTTTATTTAAAAGAAAGATATATTTTCTCAACATTGATACAACATATTTCTTTATTGCGTACATTTTTCTTTAAAACACAGAAGTATATGCGCAATTACGATTTAAAAATAATTTTTGTCAAACCTTTGTTTTAACTCAGTTCTACGCAAAGTAGAAGCATTAATATCAAATTGTGATTCGGTTTTAAAAATATTAGTTAAAAATGTGTTAAGAGGCAGAATTATTGTTGTAGCATTGTTTTTCGGGACTCTTTATAAATATTCCAGAAATTTATTCTGAAAAACGTTTTTGTAAATGCATCCAAAGAAATAGAAGTAATAAACAACATCACTTTGTGTAGCTATGTTAAGTAAAAAAAACCCTTTTGAAGGAACAATCGTCATAATATGCAGAATATGCAACACTTGCTTTTCACAACATTAATCAATTGCTCTCACGCTTTCTATTTTTTCGTACCTCATTCAATATAAGAAAAATGTATCGATTTTTGAGAAGAAGCCTTTTTAATTTTTGAGAAAAGATTTGTTGTTATTGAAGAAAATATTTCACATTGTGAATAATTTATCAACAATAGAGAACAATTTTAATTTTCTATAAATTTTTCTCTATAAATGAGATTTTTTCAGTGAGAGAAAAATTATTATCATTATTAGAGACATGAAATATTTTCATTTCCCACAAGGAAGGAAATATTTCTTCGAATATGTGAAAATTTATTATAATTGAAGTAAATTTTATTTGAAATAAAGAAAATTTCTATTATCGAAAATAGAGAAATTTTTTATCACAAAAAGATAGGTGTTTTTTTCTGAGTGTCGGGTCAAATTTTGAAAAATCCCTCTTTGACCCATTTAGAGTGCCCCAATCGAGTCCAAATGTATGAGCGACCCCCACTAACTTTGGATGGCCGATCCACCCATGCCAGTGGCATACCCCCTGGTTCCCCATACAAACATTTTAAAAAATCACCACTTTTGGCACTTTACATGAAAAAGACAGCCAGGGGGTTCCAGGGGGGTGCACCACTGGCATGGGTAAATCGACCCTACAAAGTTAGTGGGGGTCAATCATACATTTGGACTCGATTAGGGCACTCTAAATGGGTCAAAGAGGGATTTTTCAAAATTTGACCCTACGGAAAAGTTGGAGCATTAGAATTCGTTTTAGAGGTATAGTTCCTCGGGCAAAGTTTCTTATTTTGATTTCTAGAATACGATTTTCACTGAGCAATGGGCGATTTTTTGCCTCCCCACAAATCGACACGGCCTAATATGTATATATTTATATATATTTATATTTTAAACCTTGCAGTAGCTGTTTAACTGTCAAATTAAGTGCTACTGGGATAATTTTAGTGTCTACCTTTAGTACTAGGCGTGTTTAATTTCCGTTTTATCAAGCTCCAAATCACAACAGTGCTAAAGAAGTTTAACTTTAAAAAAATCTGGCTGGACAGAATAAATACCTCGGATTTTTTAACCTTATGTTCAATTTTAAATAAAAAACACTTGGATTTTTTTTTTTTGTAAAATTGTTCTTTTTTCAGTAAAAACTGTGAACAATTAAAAATAAAAATTAAAAGGTCGGTCAAACAAAACGATTGTAAGTTAAAAAATTTATATACAAAATTCTGCATACTTGAATTCTACGTACAGAAAATAAATTTGGCTGGAAAATTTGTGCTATGTCCCACTGTGCGGCGCTTGTGTAAAGTAGAGCGCGTAGGATGTGTTAGCTTAAATACACTCACGAAGTTTTGCAGAGGAGGGGAAGTAGGATGAGGTAAGGCTTACCACGAAAAGGTGTTACCAAAGTCATGCCCATTAGATCCTTGATAGATGTGCTGCTTAGCCAGGTTAACATCGAATGCTGTAGCCAAAATAAGACAAAAATGCCAGCAGCACTCGTTGTTTGCATTTAACAAGCCAGTTTGGCAGCACTCTCCATGCTCATTGTGGCTTTTATCAGGCATATTCATCAAAGTCTTTAGTGATCGACATATTGCAGCGATTATGCTTAGTGAAAATGCGGCTTGCCAGTGGTTTTTTTTTTTAGTTTATGTAGCTTTGAGCAACAATTCGTTATGATGGCGTTTGTTGTTCGTGCTAATGTTGTTGCTGAGCTGCTTACAACTGACGTTCGGCTGGCAATAAAAATACTAAGTGCGAAAACCGCCTTTCGCGCTTAACACCTTCTTGTTGTGGGTTCAGGCCAGTAGAACTTTAATAAATCAATAAATTAAACATAAAAATGAACTTCAAGAAACAATTTCACAGATAATCGTTAAAGATTTTTGATGTTGGGGCAAGATTTTCCTTCACAAGCGTGACGTCATATAAGTGTTTCTGACCTATAAGTTGGGATTTGAAACGAGTTTTTAATAAATGTCAGCCAAGACGACGCATTGAAAGTGCATGCGCCATCACGCATCAGTTGTGTCAAAGGCAATTTTTGTGGAGCATAACAAAGATGCACATAAATTTTCGTGTAAAATTCCGATAAATCGACAGGGCATAAAAACGTGCTGCATGTTTTGACACTTAACATCCGGCCATGAGCAACAAGCACTACGACAAAAACAACAACTTGAACAAGCGGTGCTGATGAGACGATGTAAATAGCAACAACAACAACAGCAATGAGTGATCATCGCATGAATTATCGATCGCGCAAGGATCAATTTTTATTATATGCGGGATACCAACGCGCCATGAGTCTAGCATTAGAACAACAAAGTTTTACCCTTTGACGGGGGAATATAGCATATGAAATACTGATACCAGGACACAGAGACACAGGCTGTGTGACGTTTCGAACACCAGACTTTGTGTGGGGGGAGAAAAGCATGCATCTAATAAAGCGATTGCGCACTGATAACTTAATAATGGCTGGCTGGTGGCTAGAGTCAGAGCTAATTATAAGCCGACCGTCTCCAAAATGATTTGTAGCAACACTTTGGTAACTCTAACGTTTATGCTCTAATGGCACTTGGTTGGATTGCGGGGGTATTGAGGTCGCTGAACGAGGTCGTTTGGATCGTGATCTTGTTATTATTTTTCATTAAATTTTCAATCGTTTGTTTTGAAGAGGATTTGTTATTTGATCCTGCTTAATTTTAATTCCATTGAACTTTTTTCCAATTGCTGTTATTTTGGGGATCACGCATGCCACTCTACTGCTTGGCTACTGTAGCAAGCAGCATACCATTTCTAGTGCTCTTGTTCACATTCCATTATTAATATAAATCCACTTAAGTTGCAGACAAAACGATTTCTTGTTTTGTTTGGAGTTTTAATTGCTTCGATTTCGTTTTATCGCCTGAGAATTTGGTGATCTTGACATTGACATTGACATTGGTTTTCTTGTTGGACGCTCAATTTGGATTTGAAGTTGAAGATGAGAATATTTTCAATGTCACTGTCAAAGGCTCTGAAATATGATATATTTAGGCAGGCTTTGCAGCTAATTTTGAGTGATTTTAATTGATTTCAAAATTGTTCAACTTCAATTTGGCTTAATTTTTTTTGTAACATACAATTTCATTTTCGTAGCAATCCACATTGGGCCAGAAATTTGGAAAAGCGGCCAAAAATCATATCTTGGCGTTAAATGGACAGAATTTAATAAAACTTGGTGCAAGATACTTCCAATAAAGCATATTTTATAAGCACGATGGAAAAATTGGGCGGGATTCAACAAAGGGGCGTGGCACTATCAATAAAATACTGTATCTCGTCTAATACTGATACTAGTTTATTGAAATTCGGTATAGTAACAGGTGGAATCTTCTTCGAGCATGATAGTAAAAGCGGGCGGGATTCAAAAAAGGGTCATGGATCTATCTATAAAATACTGTATCTCATCTAATACTAGCAGCAGCTTATTGGAATTGGGTATAGGGGCTAATGTTAATGTTAATGTTGCATGGTGGAGATGCGTACTGCGACCTAAATGAGATCTATTGTACCTCCTTCTCAAAGCTCCGCTGGGTTTGCGGATTAAAGAATTTCATCCAGCCCTATTTCTCTAATGAATTTGAGAATATTCTTAGGTTCAAGGGATGAAACCTGCTCTAGACTCAGCTCATAGTTCCCCAGTGCTAGTTTACATCTGCGAGCCACGGCGTCGCAATTTGTAAGTAGGTGTATTGAAGTCTCCTCTGCTTCTTCACAAAACGGCAGTTACTATCGGTTCCTATGCCCAATTTCATCAGGTGGTATTTGAGTTTACAGTGTCCTGTAAAAAACTCCGTTAGAATCTTAAGATTCGGTTTGCCTAAGCCGAATTTTAACACTTTGCCGAGTGTTAAAATCTCTGAGAGCAATTAGGATTTTCTTAGCTTTGGGAGGCTTTGCCAAAGGTTTGAACGTTTATGCCTCTCCTTCCTTCTTAGTTCTTCTTTTATAGAATGTGTGCCCCATCCGCAGAATGGTTCTGGTCCTATAAATTTTGTGGCTGCAGCCTGTCGCGCTAGACCATCGGTTTCTTCGTTACCCTATATTCCTTTGTGTCCTGGGACCCAAAGTATAGTAGCAGTGCTATTCTTGCCTAGTTCGTTGAATTTTGTTAGGCATTCCCATGTTATTCTCGATGATATCTCACGGGAAACTAATGCTTTGATTGCTGCTTGGCTGTCTGACATCACAACTATATCCTGACCTTTGTATTTACGGTCCAGATTGAATTGTGCACACAGCTGTATTGCTAGGATTTCCGCTTGGAAGATACTGGGTGTTGTCCCCATAGCTTCAAAGTGCTTGGTTCTTGGCCCGTACACACCTGCGCCTATACCTTCCAAATGTCCATCCGTATACCATGATATACTATGTGGTTTCTTGACTTGCGATATCATCTCGCTGTCCCACTCTTTCTTGTACTAAGCTTAATTTCGAAGTGTACCTTTTTACTATATTGTAGTAAATATGTTTTTGGGTCGACATGTAATAATATTTTGGCAACAGGATCGCCACATAATTTTATTCGCGACATGGCATCGCCATGTATGCGTTCACGATTATTTAAAAAAGGACTCGCGGATTTACTATTAATATTTTAAGGTCCTGCCTAATTGGTTGCCGGCGAAGTTCGCCACTGGCGCTATTTCTGTTTTTATTACATTTACAGCCGTTCACTATAAAACGTGCAGAGGCTAAAAAGTTGAAGTCGGCAGCTATTAAAGCTCAAGACTTATTTAAAAATGAATTAGTAGGCAGCTTGTTAGAAGCTCAAAACTAATTGATTTATTTTCAAATATGTTTTTATAGTAAACATAACGGTATTTTGTCTTAAAACTAGTTGACAATTGTTTGTGTAGTTTAGAATGTAAATGGAATTATATGTTCTTTAATTAGTGTAAAAGTAATAGTAGAATATCGTAATCAAGGTTGCCAGCCAAAATTCGTAACAATTCCCACGAAAATTACCTTTTTCCCAAAGTCACATAAATTAAATACTACCAAAATTCCCATGGTAAAGGTAAACAAAAAAAATTCCCACAGCAATTAAAAAATACCAAAAAAAATCCCACGATCATTTAAAATTACCACAAAAATACCACGCGTTTTAAAATACCACCAAAAATCCCATATGCATTTAGAAATCCCACAAAAAATCCCATACGCATTAAAAAATACCACGAAAAATCCCATATGTATATAAGAAATTTTAAAAAGTTTAGAAATACCAGAAATTTTTGCATTTAAATAAGCAGAAATAAATAGACACGTCCATAGTTAAAAATTTTGCATTTATTGTCTTTGTTTAAAAACTATAACAAATAAATAACCCAAGTAGAATTTTGCGACCACAGGTTACTTAATATACATTTTTTTAAATGATGACGTTGCAGAGATACTGATTTGGATAATATTTTATGGAAAAAGTTTGTAAAAATTCCTATTTGTAAAAATTCCTATTCTTAAATAAAGCCTACAATGTGACTTTCCTTTTTAATACTATTTTACCACTAGGTCACGGAATGTTGTAACGATTTATCAAGTTTTACCTTTAAAAAATGCATCACTCAACTATTGAATAATAACTTAAGAAGTTATCATTTTGTAACGATTAAATAATTGCGACCCAAGTGTAGGCTCTTTGTATTTAAAATGGTGTCCGCAAATTATTATTATATTTTCCTAACAATAAACATGAAATTGCTTTTATATTGTATTGTTAAGCTTTTCAACTATGTTTTATTGATTGCTTACATTAAAAACTATTCCTGAAATTTGTGTACAATACTTTCTTCACAAAACTTTTTAAAACATTTTTTATTAATATATGAAATTATTAAAAAATTTCTGAATTTAGATTGCGCTTAAATTTTTAAGAAGTTTTGGCTGTTTTTTACCGAAAATCTTATTTCCCATTTACATTTAGCTCCAAAAAATATCCAAAACACCTAATGTTATGATGTACTCTTATATTTTATATAAATTCTAATTATAAAATAATTTATAATAATTATGGCTGTAAACAAAATTGGCAACTCTATAATGCATTTATACTAAAATGTAATAAGTAACTTCAAAGTAGTTTTTACTAAAACAATGTCGGCATTGTGTTGCACCACTTTCGAAAAATAGGGATCTCTGCAACGTAACCAATACATAACATCATGTCAATGTTGACACAAAAATAAACGCTACGACGTCGCTGCAACCCAAATATGGACCATCAGTTCTAGTTGGGAACATACAAATTGTTTCACATAAAGTTAATTGTTACACATATCACATGTTTTCGTCTTATATTTGAGATCGTGAATTTTATTTTTGTGTATCCATTTAATAATTTCTAAGACGATAGTATGCTTATAAAAATAAAATAATAAAAAATAAACGAAATAAAATAAAAATATTCTTTTCAAAAATATTTGTGGCTTGTGAGGTGATAAGCAATTCATTTTAACACAACATGACTTTTCAAAAATTTAGGTACTTATTTCTAATATCAAATAATAAAAGTGACTTCAGAATAAAAAATAACCATAATAAAATATGTATACAGTTTTCAAAGATATTTGTGCTTTGTGAAGTGATAAACAGTGAATGTAACAAAATATGATTTTTCAAAAAATTAGGCACTTATTTCTAATATAAAATAATGTCAGTGACTTCAAAAATATAAAATAAACAAAATAAATTAAATATTAGTTTTCAAAGATATTTGTGTTTTACTTATTTCTCATATAAAATAATATACATAAGTGACTTCAGAAATAAAAAATTAACAAAATAAAATAAATATAAATTGTTTATGGCAACTGTTATTTAATTTTGATTTTAACAGATAATTGCTGAATATTGGATTCGATAAGTAAACTTGCAAATATTGTCTATTATTGTTTTAGTAGTCTAATATATTTCACTTTTTTTTGGACTTTTAAAATAATTTTTGTAAGCTTAACGCTTGCATGCAGAAATGTGGAATTTTCAGAAAGGTCAGAATTTTAAGTTTAGAATTTTTTTCAGAAAAGAATGCGCTATTCGTTTTTATGCAATTTTGTGATGTCAACTTGTTCTTAAAACAAATATGTAATTTATTCATTTATATAAAGAGTAAGTTCGAAAAAATGTACAGCGTAAACTTATAGCTTTACTCTACTGTATATATACGTCGATCATCTAATACTATGATTAAGATTTCGCTTAATAAAAGTGAAAAAAAACTTTTTATGAAAAATTCCCAAATTCCCATGCAATTAAAAAATACCACGCTGAATTCCCACGCCAATTAAAAAATACCACGCTGAATTAAAAAATACCATGGGAATTCCCAAAAAAAAAATTCCCAAGACCAATTAAAAATTACCACGAATGGGATTTTTCCCACAATACTGGCAACCTTGATCGTAATACATATTTGTAGTTTAGTATTAATAGTTTAATATGTGTGAGTGAGTAGAATAGAAAACGTAAACATAATCATATGTTAACATATTTGTGTAGGAGTAAAAAGTATAATTTAATATAATATCATATGTTTTGTATTCAGCCATATGGTACATGTGTGCGAATGAGATAGATAGTAGTGCTTAGTATGAACATATGTTCTTATTGTTTGAATAATATATTAGTATACCGTAGAGGTGTATTACTTTAACTTAGTTTGAATATTATTGTGCATGTTCTCGAAAATTCTTACAGTAGAGGTTTTTATATTATTACTTATTTTAAGAAAAGCTTGTTTTATAATGAAATACATTAATATAAATTAAATATTTAAATAATATGTATAGGTATACTACAATATTTTCTCTTGGTAGATCGATGTAGGGAGTGTGTTTTGCAATATCCTCCTTCTCTCTGCTGCTGATAGTTTTACCTAAACCTGTCCCCTCTTTTGCAATGGACAACAGAGTTCGCTTGCCTACTCCCTCTATGACAAGGTGTAAGGGTGTTAGGTCCAGAATTACTTCTAGTGGTGCTGTAGTTCAGGTCCTCATGGCCCCTGTGATGTATACACAGGCCAGTCTCTGCACCTTTGTTAGAATATTCTTCATTGTGGTTAGCTTGGTTCTCTCAGCCCATGCTATTCCACCATAGGTGAGGATGGGTCTCACCATCGTAGTATACATCCAGCGGAGAATTGTTGGGTTACAACCCCAGCTTTTCTCCGCCAGGCTCCTACATACCATGAATGCGCGCGTTGCTTTGTTTATAGTTACCTCTGCATGTCTTCTCCAGAGAAGCTTTGAATCTAGAGTAAGTCCCAGGTACTTTACTTCTCCTTTGAAGGGAATTTCCGTCCCATCTATTCTTATTGATCGGAGGTTTGCAGGCTTCTTTTGTTAGTAAAAGGTACTATGGTAGCTTTCGCTGGGTTGATAATCAAACCCACTGTGTTGCACCATTCCTTTGTTACTGACAGTCCTCTCTGTATCTGGGTATAGGGATTGGTAGGATAATTTCCGAGCATGACAAAAAAAGTGGGCGGAACTGAACAAAGAGCGTGGTACTATAAAATAAAAACTTTAGTTATTATTGATGCTGTGGTATTGAAAAAGAGGCGGGATACGAGAGAAAATAGGGGGACGCTTTTACCGAATCTGACGTGTGATGTGTGAACTAAAAGTAAATATACAAGGCTTAAGAAAATATAACTTTTAAAACGATACAAATATGTTATAAAATCGATAAACAAAAAACCCGCAACTAGCCTACATAAATGACATATGGGCATTTCCATAGTCACGCACGTTACGTTCATACTCCTTTTTTGTTGTTACAACTTTAAAAAACGCAAAGAAATATTTAAACTTTTTTGTCCTGTTTTAATTTTTGGATAGCATTCTAGTAGTACTATATTTAGTGTAAAAGGTGGAAGCGATCAAAAGAATTGTTTAAAGATATAAGCAATCAAAAGAGGACGCGTTACGATACAAAAAATGGAAGTGGTTTTTCTCTGAATTAATATAATCAAAAAATCTGGGAAGTGTACAGGAGTTTTTTGTTAAAAATATTTTTTTATGTTTCCTGGAATGATGTTGCTAGTTATTAATAATTGTTTCGTTGAAAATTCTTTTTAATTATTTTTTATACAAGCCATAACATAATACGTGACGATACATACGTTACGATACAGATTTTTCCCTTCAAAGAAGTAAAAATTTTTTATAGTTTTATTTATTTAATTGAACTTAAAAATCATAAAAAATGTTATTCAGGTACGTAAAAATAGAAAACTAAAAAAAATTTATTTAAACTTTGTATTTTACGAGTATTTATTATACTTACAAAATTCCTACTTTTGTTAAAATTTTCCATCTTTTGTCACCATTTTCCTACTTTTGTTGCCATTCATCATGTATGTGGCCATTTTTTCAAAATTCAAATTAAGATCAGCTCCCAGTACTCTCACAATATAAATTAAAAATTTATTTTCTCTGTTATGAAGGTTTAAAAAAATTTTCAGTAACATTTTTTTTTTCAGTCGCGGTAGACCTTTTGGTGAAAATGCCCATACATAGTTTGTCACCACGTGGATGTTGCGGGGAGAAACTTTTGTTTTTTTAATTGTTTTCTAATATTTTTGTATTATATTTTTTTTATTCTTTTTTTGTTATAATATTTTTTTTGTTTTTTATATTTTTTTATTTTTTGCTTTAATATTTTTTTTATTTTTTTTTATGTTTTATATAATTTTTATTTTTTGCTCTTAATATTTTTTCATTTTTTGTTTTCATATTCTTTTAATTTTTTGCTTTTAATAGTTTTAATATATTGTTTTTTTTTTTTTTTTGTAATATTTTTTGGTATTTTTTTTTTTTGTAATTTTTTTTTTTGGTTTTTTTTTTTTGCTTTTTATATTTTTTTTTATTTTTGGTTTCTTATATGTATTTTTTATTTTTTTCTTGTAATATTTTTTAAGCTTTTGATTTAGGTTGCTTAGGGCCAGTTTTTCAATACGAGTTTAAAGTCTAGTCAAATTAAACGGAGGTTAACTCACCAAAATTGAACGTTTAAACTCGGTTTAGTCAAAAAAGAAACACATTATATGATTACTTAAGTCAATTTAACTTCAACGAATGCTAAAATATCTAGTTAAACGGAGTTTAAACGTCCAATTTTGGTGAGGTAAGCTAGGCTAAATTTGATTAAAGCTTAAACTCGTACTGAAAAACTGGCCCTTAGAGTTTGCCTTTGCAGAAGTTTTACTGTCTACTCTCTGTTTTTTGATTTATATCGTCTTTTTCCAATTTAAGAGTACTGCACGACGTTCGTTTTTTATAAATTTCTCGAAAGTTATTAAAAACGTGCAAAACTGTGCGTATCCCCTTCAAGTAAGCATATTAAAGAAATGAAAAGCAGGTAAATTATTTCAATTACCAGTGGAATCTCGGGGAATCTTCTTTAGACGTGAAATTTTTTTTAACCCCATTTTTGTGTATATAGTATGAGGAGAATGGATTAAAAATAAAAGAATATACCTATGTATATTAGGCCGGGTCGATTTGTGGGGAGGCAAAAAAATCGCCCATTGCTTAGTGAAAATCGTATTCTAGGGATCAAAATAAGAAACTTTTCCCGAGGAACTATACCTCTAAAACGAATTCTAATGCCCCAACTTTTGACTTTTGTCCCGTAGGTTCAAATTTTGAAAAATCCCTCTTTAACCCATTTAGAGTGCCCCAATCGAGTCCAAATGTATGACCGACCCCCATTAATTTTGGAGAGAAGATCCACTCATGTCAGTGGCACACCCCCTGGAACCACCTGGCTGATTTTTTCATGTAAAGTGCCAAAAATGGTGATTTTTTTAAATGTTTGTAAGGGGAACCCCCAGGGGGTTCCAGGGGGTTCCAGGAGGTGTGCCACTGGCATTGGTGGATCGGCCCTCAAAAGTTAGTGGGGGCCGGTCATACATTTGGATTCGATTGGGGCACTCTAAATGGGTCAAAGAGGGATTTTTCAAAATTTGACCCTGCGGGACAAAATTCAAAAGTTGGGGCATTAGAATTCGTTTTAGAGGTATGTTTCCTCAAGAAAAGTTTCTAATTTTGATTCCTAGAATACGATTTTCACTGAGCAGTGGGCGATTTTTAAATCGACCCGCCCTAATGTATATATATATTTATTTTTCAATATTTTATTCAATATCTTTAATAAAGTGCTAAAAATTTAAAAGAATTTTAAGAAATAGTTATACTGTCGGGTGTAAACTAATTTTAGGTGTAAATAAAAAAAATTGCAGTTTTTGACTTTAAATATGTCCCAAATTGTAATTTTTAATTTTATATTAATAAAATTTCATCTCAGGGTACCTTAATGAGTCCCATTATCAATCATTTGTATTGATAACATATTTGATTTTTGTTCACTTATTGAAATTCCTGGCCCAATGTGCAATCGTAGGATTATTTAAATGTAGTATGGGATATGTTGGATAATTTTTTTATTAGAATTTTTGAAGATTAAATAACTAAAATTTTGTTTAAGTGCATCTTTGGAATATTAGAGAAAAATTTTGTGTTCATTAATTCAAAGCACTGCTTCTTATAAAAACCCTGCAAGGTAATTAAGTCGTTTATTTCAGAGAAAACATAAGTACAGCAAGTGTAGTTTTTCAGTAATAAAAAAATAAAAAATAAACATTTTTTCGAGGACTTTTTTCGACTTAATATATGTGTTGAGACTTCAGGTTAGAAGATATCAGTTACACCTTTAAAATGTATGAATAATGAAGTCGCTGCCCAAACCATAACACTTCCGCCTCATTCGTATAAATATGATAGGTAGCTTAGAAGTTATGAGTTTATTTGACTTTCTGTCCTCTAGAAGGCGCCATATCATGATAGCACACCTTGTGAATACCCTAATTGTTTGATCTAGGATGGGCTATTCTTTTGGCATTTTTTCGTGTCATGTTTTTTATAGTTGTTGGTTTTTTGGTTGTTGCAGCTTTCATTTCACTATTATTTTAATGAGAATGGAATCGCAACAATATCTGAACTTTTTCAAAATTGTGAGCAAAGCCGCGGAGGGTAGCTAGTATAAAAAAAATTCTGAATTAAACTTATTACAATGCTTGAGACTGATGTAGTATTTTCTCCTGCAATCAACAATTATTGCATCATATGGCGTCAAACTACCACTTAATTCCGCCACTCATTGACTACCTGCTTTACTTATAATAGGATAAGACATATTCTTGACAGCTCCGAGAGCTGCCATATCTAAAACTAAAGAGATAGTTCGAACTTTAGAACAGTAATTAGCAATGCTTAGTAATAAATTATTAGTAAAAAAAAAAAAAACTGAATGTAACAAGTAATTTATTAGCTGGTGGGTTGATTTATAAGCAAAAGAACTTTGCATATCCAACTTGTTAACATTACGTTGTCATCGCGAGCGTCTGGTGTGGTTGCTGAAGGCGCCAATGTCGACAGTTAGATAATGTTTGACCGTGGAATTTAGCTTGAAACAAATGTCAATTGTATTTAATTTCAACTTAGAGATCAGCTCAGAGATGGCGCCATTTGTCTTCTAAATGGCTTAGTTTTGAAATGTTGTTGTAAATAAATACGTTCTGATGTGTTGCATACTTCCTTGTTCGAGTGCAAGTATAATAATACTATGCTACATTAAATGAATGCTTAATTAGTGGGAGATTGTAGCAAAAAAGTTGACTTAGGCAGGGTAATCATGGAGTATGGCCAATGGTCCTTCTCTATTTTAGTCAACGTTTTGCTTCATTTGCATGCAACAATAAATTAAGAAGTTATGATACTTAATTTTTGAAAATAAAAATATCGCACGTCATGCAATATCACAGCAAAATTTTTGATGCAAACGTGACATGCATTCTTAAGGACATTGCTTCCAGAATACATTCTATAGATCAAACTGTGCTTCTTCTTAGCGTTATAAAGAAGTTCTATCATGAGGCATTCTTATAACCTACTTCTGGGAGACGTTCAAATGGCATTTAAATTCAATTAAAGTAAAGGAATTATATATAATTATATATATAATTCCACGAAATATATGTTTTAGATATTTTTCGTGGGATTTTTTAACCCCCAATTAAACCCAACCACTTACTTCTTCCAACACTAAAATGCTTTGAAAATCGGGAAAAAGGATATTTTATGCGGATTTTTTTTAAACCCCCAACAAAACCCAAACTGTTGAAAAGAGATATTTTCCCAGGGATTTTTTTAACCCCCAAACCACGAAAAACATTCCATTCCATGGAATGCCTTCTTAAAGTTCTCCTGAAAAACACCTACTAGAATCTTTTGATTGAAGGGCTCAAAGAAATCTTCCATTGAAAAAGTCCTAGAAGCATTTCTAGAGAAGACTAAGGAAAGCATTCCTCCCAATGACATGCATATGTTAAAAGAATCACTTCTGGGTATGAAAGTGGAAGGGATGGAATTCAAGACTTTACCTTCCACTTTACCTTCTTTTGTAAGTATTTTTTTTGCTGGGATGTTGTCAATTGAATTAAAGTCATTGTGCTTATATCAATTATCACAAAAAATATATATCTTGCTACTTTTTTAATAAATTATTTATATTTGTACATATTTTAAACTCTTTTTGAAGTAAATATCATTTTGCCATTTTTCAACTTTTACAAAATCTACTGTCATAATGCTCAGCCAACATCTTGTATTCCAGCACCTCATTTATTAACGCCCACATTGAAGCGAGCACTTCGTAGGAAAATCTATCTGTTTTCCACTTTGTTGCTTGAAGCTCTTGACAACATCGTTAGATCAAGCTGTGCGTGTTGCACACAAAACTGAAGACACTGTTCACACGATCATCTTGCCGTCATCTAGATCGCTTATCTATGACTAGGTTTCAAAAGCAGCCTGCTGTGTTCGGTGATCCTTTGGCAAAAAATCAATGATGTTATTCCTCACCACAATTTTTTTTCGCATTTCAAGCATTCACAATTAAGTTCATAAGTTAATCAAACACTTTATTGTATCACAAAAACGTGCTCTTCTCTGAACATATATCTTAAAAAAGTTAAAAAAAAAACAGCTGTTCCCACATTGCTACACCTTAAAATTGAGGAGTTATCATTATTCATGAGATGAATTTATTGCTGGAAATCTAGAATCGATCAATCACATTAATATGACAATCATTTAAGTGACATCATTGGCAGTGCTCTCTTACAGGATACGATTAAAATCTCAAGTCAACAATTTGAACTTGACAATGAATGCAAATTAGTGTGTGTCAAATTGTGCCAGACGATATAAAGATTCCATTTGAAGATTAATTAGTTGAGAGAACACAGTCTGCGAAGGAGTGTTGCGATCACTTTCATTATTGTTCCTACACCAAAAGTATATTTGTTAGTATGCTTACCAAGTACTCTGACATGATAAAATTTGATATTATGTGAAGTAATGAATTAACTGCTCTTTGTTGTTGGTGCGAAAGACACTTTAATGTGGTCAGTTACGAATCTTTGTTATTATAAGATATGTTTAAACCGAGTAAGAATCGTTTTATAACTTGTAATTAACTATAATATCATAATTGTAATAAAGTGACTTTTGATTTCCAAAAACAAGGCTTTGTTATCAGATAAGTTCATATAGCTGAAATATGTCAAAGATGAAAGAGATGGTATCTGTTGTAAAAAACAGCTCATTGTGTAAATTTCGGCTTTATTCTTGTTCATAAAGAGTTATTTCTATTTTTATTTTTTAATATTTTCTCTTGATGTCGAGTGTGAAAACCAAGAAACCAGAATGAAAACCAATTTGGTACCAAAAACAATTAAGTACCAAATATTCTTTTCTTGAATTATAACACAGTTTGCCGAAATCCACCGAAAAAAACACAACCAAACTTCATAGAAATTCTATAAGAAGGACTTGTTGAGAGTCCATCGCACCTGATTTGACCTCTTAATTTCATCACAATTTTTTTCAAATTTATTTTTTAAGTTGAAGTGTTCGAATTTTATAGTGCCGATATTCATTGAATTTTTACAACCATTTGCGTTGTTGGAAATGAAAAATTAAATAAATTTTTTTCCGTAGAATTTGGCTTAAAATAATACTAAGGACACACATATGGTATTGATACTATAGTATTGAAATCATGCACGACTTTATACTATGTGGTATTAAAGTAGTGACACACATATCGAAATAGTTTTGTTTGACAATTGCTTCAAAAAATTATTTATATTTAAACAAAATTCTTATTTTAAGAAGAAAAGAAAAAATTTAATTAAAAATTAATCCAAGCAAACTGTTTTTCTTGTTATTTACTTTGAATTAGATTTGTTTTTAAATAAAAACTCTTCAATTTTATGACTTTTATGTAGTTAGATTTTTTGTCGCTATCGCAAAAAGGCGCTGATAACAGTTGGACTATAGTAATAACAGGGTTGCAAGATAAAAAAAAGGTATGTTAGTATGGCAAAACCATGAAAAGTTGTTGTGTTTCGTAAGCCATGAATGAGGTGCGATACTAGCTTTGTGAGCTGGCTTATAGCTAGTATACAGTGACACACATATGGTATATCCATAAAAGTTTCAATACTATGGTATCAATACTATATGTGTGTCCATAGTATTAGGTTATGTAAAAATAAATCCGATAAGATAAAAAATGAAGCGTGTAGTTTTCTTTAACTTGAAAAAAAAGATGTTTCTATAAATTCTAATTAAATAACATTCCATTAACCACTTTTGTTTTTTTACAAAAATCATAGTCTGCTGGAGGGCCTCCAATGCTCGTTAGAGGGTCATTGTGCAAAACTGCAACACTTTTGCCTTTGGTGCAATGCCCAAAACTCCTACACTGCTCATCAATTTTGTAAAATATTTGTACTTCAGCGCTCTCTTGTGTTTAAGATGGATCAAAATAAAAATCCATGTAATTTTGCTGATAAGCGAAACGATTTTTCTGATTGAAAGTGTTGATGGGTGGTGTGAAAAAAACTGAGTGAACACTCTGAGAGGATTCTCTTGAGGAGAGTGTTTCGTTCAGAGTGAACACTCAATTCAGTGTGAATAAAAATTCCTTCAAATTGCTTGCACTCACTCAATCTTAATGAGATGAGAAATGTCAATTTCAGTTATAAAATTTCTGCGTGAAATAAACAAACAGGACAGTAAATCATATAATTTGGTAAAAAATTAAATAGGGAAACCGGAGGCAAACCTTTACAGGGTAACATGTCTGACTGTCTCAACCTGGTGAGGCCAGCATAATCCTTGTGAAATCGTCTCAAGTTGATTCAAACCTCCATGTGGTGTTTCCTGGGCAAAGTCAAAAATGACAACTGTTAGTTATGCGGCTAATCTGAGTGGAGGACCCCTTAGGCTTACAACAGGTTGTGAGTCGGGTTTGAAGCCCACCCGTAAAAACCTATTTCAATGAAAACAAATAAGAATAAAAAAAACTGATCCCCAAATCTGATGACGACTACCGCTAACGAAAAGCTCTTAATGATTTACGAATATGCACCTGGAATGTACATCCGACCCCTAATTGGTTAGGTACCTCTTTCCAACTGACTGATGTCTTGGAAAGATACAAAGCTGATATCACTGCTATCCAAGAAATGCGATGGAAGGGACAGAGTTGCATTCGGCATGCACCCTGTGATATCTACTACAGCGGCCATGCGGAGGAGCACGAGTTTGGATGCGGATTTGTAGCTGGCAAGAGACTACGGCCCCGCGTTATGCGATTCGCACCAGTGAACGAACGGCTTGCCATAATCCGCATCAAGGTTAAATTTATTTAATATAAGCCTGATATGTGCGCACGCTCCGACAGAAGACAAGGACGATGAGACTATGAAATTTTCTACGAGCGCCTTGAAAATGATTACGAGCGCTGACCCCGTCACGTCTTAAAAATCGTGCTTGGTGACTTCAACGCTAAGTTGGGCAAGGAAAATATATTTAGTCCAACAGTCGGAAAGTTCAGCCTCCACGACAACACCTCCGATAACGGAATGAGGCTGATTGACTTCACCGCAGCACGAAACATGGTCGTAAGTAGCACTAGATTCAAGCATCTCAATATTCATAAAGCCACCTGGATGTCCCCTGTTCAAAAGACCGGAAATCAAATTGATCACGTTTTGATGGACGGAAGGCACTCTTCCAGTGTATTGAATGTACGCACGATCCGTGGTGCAAACATTGACTCTGATCACTATCTTGTCGCAGCCAAGATCCGTACACGTCTGTGCGCAGCTAAGAATGCACGCAACCCTACACAGAGAAAGCTAGACGTCGACAAGCTGCAATCGAAACAGACAGCCGATGCTTTCGCCACTCGACTCTCACTTCTGCTTCAAAGCACTCCTCCAATCGATGATATATGCGCGCAGTGGACACACATTTCCAACTCCTTGCGTGCGGCTGCTGAAGAGGTGATTGGCTACCAAAGCCCTCGCCGAAACCAGTGGTACGACCAGGAGTGTCGCGACGCCGCCTACAAAGCCACCCTGCAGTCGGTTGTAACGTGCGCTGCTAAGGAGCGATACAAAGAAAAGAGGAGGGAAGAGAGAAATATTTTCAGGCGGAAAAAAAGAGAGGCAGAAAAGCGCGAGCAGGAAAAGATTGAGATGTATGGTGACAGGAATGAGGCCCGAAAATTTTTCGAAAAAATAAGACGCCTTGCCGATGGTTTTAAAACCGGGGCCTCGTCCTGCAAGGATGAAAACGGGAATCTAGTGACAGATGTCCAGAGTACACTGACGTTATGGAAGGAACACTTCTCTTAGCTTCTAAATGGCGACGCTGACAACAATCCCGCCAATAGAGATGATATTCCGGAAACCCCAATTTTGGATGACATCGTTGAGGTTCCGCTGCCCGACTATGATGAAGTTCTGACAGCTATAGCTCGGCTTAAAAATAACAAAGCCGCGGGAGCTGATGGCTTACCTGCTGAGCTGTTTAAGAACGGAGGCGAAGCTCTACTTAAATGCATTCACGAGCTTCTATGCAGAATATGGTCGGAAGAATGCATTCCGAACAATTGGAATCTCAGTGTTCTCTGCCCAATCCACAAGAAAGGCGATCCCACTATCTGTGCCAATTACCGTGGGATAAGCCTTCTTTATATCGCATATAAGGTCCTGTCGAGCGTTTTATGTGAAAGATTGGAGCCCATTGAAAACAAACTGATCGGACCTTATCAGTGTGGCTTCAGACCTGGAAAGTCCACCATCGACCAGATTTTCACGTAAAACAAGTCGACACCCACCATCTTTTTGTCGACTACAAAGCCGCCTTCGACAGCCCAATAAGGAAGCACCTGTACTCCACCATGTCTGGATTTGATGTTCCTACAAAACTAAAACGACTTTGCAGGATGACACTGAGCAACACCAGCAGCGCAGTTAAAATCGGGAAGGACCTCTCCCCACCATTTGATACCAAACGAGGTTTCAGACAAGTTGATTCTTTATCGTGCAACTTTTTCAACCTAATGATGGAAAAGATCATCCGAGCTGCTGATCTGAGACGTAGTGGCACAATATTCTACAAGAGTGTTATGCTGCTTGCGTATGCTGATGACATTGATATCATTGGTCATAATATGCGCGAAATCTGTGCAGCATTTTCCAGATTAGAAAAAAAGTCAAGTCGAATGGTTCTGGCAGTAAATACAGATAAGACGAAATACTTGGTGTCAACAAACAAATAGTCCCAGCGTCTTGGAATCCACGTTACCGTTAACAATACCTCCTTCGAGGTTGTGAAGGACTTCGTTTATCTGGGATCCAGCATAAACTCAACCAACGACATCAGCATTGAGATCAAACGAAGAATAACTCTTGCCAACAGGTGTTACTTTGGGCTCAGTAGGCAATTGAGAAGCAGAGCCCTCTCTCGACGAACGAAAATCACGCTCTATAAATCACTCATCGTGCCCCTCCTACTTTATGCATCACAAACCTGTACGCTGAGCAGTTCAGATGAAAAGACATTAGAAGCATTTGAGAGAAAGATTCTTCGTAAGATCTACGGACCAATCTGGTACTCAATGGTGAGTACCGAATACGGTGGAATGATGAAGTGTATGAACTGTACGCTGACATCGACATAGTTAAGCGCATTAAAATCGAGTGGATCGCTGGCCTAGGTCATGTTCAGCACATGAAAGACGATACTCCAGTTAAGAAAATATTCGATTCGGTACCCAGCGGCGGTCAACGTAGAAGAGGAAGAGGACGACCGCATCTTCGTTGGAAAGACCAAGTAGAAAACAACCTGACGAAGCTTGGAATTTCCAACTGGTGCAGGCAAGCGAGAGACATAAATGGTGGGCGCAAATTCTTAGATGAGGCCAAGACCGACATTCGGTTGTAGCGCCAACTAAGTAAGTAAGTTACCCGAGAAACAATTTCATATTTTGTGGCAATAAAGTATCTGATATATGTCCGGAGCCCGTGTCGGTAAATGGCCGACCTCTGCACCGAAAGAAGTGCTATTAATGGAACACCTTGGGCAGGCACAATGTACGAACTATGAATGTACGAAATATAACCGCTCGTTTTTGAACACTTTATTGACATAATACAGATTTACTACGGTACTATTTCCGGTACCTTTCAAGGTATTTGTTGGGTATGTTTCGGGTACATTATATTTAAGACTCAGGCCAGTTTTGATACATATCAGCTACTTTATTGACACAATATATAAATTTTTTCTCGGGTCCTGTTCGTTAAAGCTCGTTTGCATTCGGCTTAATATCAATGTGCAATTATTTTTTTTTCATAAACTTTGCAGTTTTCCATTACTACTCGTAGCTTTTATATATAAAATTGAGTCCGATTTGAGTTTTCCGTTACTACTCGTAGCTTTTATATATAAAATTGAGTCCGATACTCTGGACTTTTGTGCCTGAGCAGTTTGGTACGGACACAAATTGTTTCTCGGGTAAATATAGAAACTTTTAAAAGAAAATAAAAAATAATATTCGACGCTTCGGCATGGCAGGCGATAACTTTAATTTGTTTACAGAAGTATTAATTTAACAGAAGGGAATGGATTAAATTTGCAATCACTTTAAGAAAATGAGAGAAGCAAAAGAGGAGTTAATATAATTCCACTGTTTTTTCTATTTGTTCTTCCATTTGAAGTTAAGCTTCTTTCTTTTTCAGCTTCATTTGAGGCATCTGGGTTTTTCCAATAAAAAAGGATGCTTCACCTACAAACTAACAAATTCGTCATCACTTACAATACAACATTTTCCTATTTTTCTACATTGTTTTCAAAAAATTCCGTATCCGCACTTTCATTAAACATTTCTGTATTCATATTTGTGAAAAAATATAACTTTCTTACAAGAAATAGCATGTAGAGGGAGGCAAGTAGTCACCACCCTCAACTTTTGTTGAGTACTCACTCAAACAGAGATTTCAAATTTTAACTTTATTCACACCAAAGTTGAGAGCCCTCTCAAATGTTAAAAAGTGGGAGTGGAGTATTTTCGTTAAGCTTAACAAAAGTAGATTTTATTCACCCCGAATTGAGTGTTCCCCCAAAAATCTTGAGTGACCACTCGCACTCAGTTTTTATTCACACCACCCAATATAACTCTTAACCGATATAATAACCCTCCAGGAAATGGAAACATTCCCGGATATGAACAGGAAACATTCCATGGAATTAGCAAGCATTCTCTTCCGTTGGACACTCCATTTCTTTTTTTACATAGCATGTCATTAAAGGGAAAAATTCCTCTTCGCTGTGTTAAAAATCAATTTTTAAACATTCCTCTCCGCTGTTCTAAAAATTAAAGTTTAAACCATGGCAGAATAACCAAGTAGATGCAATACGGAGAGCAAAAAATGAGAGAGCAAAACATTGGCGTAGCTATAATGTCACTATTGACAATTATGTTTATTCGTTCAGCCATGGGGATGTATAATTTACTTGTAACCGTATAAATGAATTGAGTACCCAGGTTTTGTATATGAACATGTAAAAAACTAAACATAAATCGTAAAAATTTCTTAAAATGAGACGTGTTTTAAGATATAATACATAATCAATTGAAGTTTGGCCTTAAATGAAGCAAATGAAAGTTTACTCTTAATATAATTTTCATTCGACTACTTATTTCGATTAAGTAGTAACCAATTTATTTGTGTAGCTATGTACGGCTTATTTAAACTGTCAAAATATATTTTGACAAGTGAAATTGCAGTTGGAAAACATAAAATTTATTTAATGAAATTTACGTTTGTTTCCTAATTTTATCGTGCTGGAACGGAGGCTAACAGTTAATGAACTGTTTTCAAATTATCGCGACGGGAGGAAGTTATAGGCAGTCTAGAAAATCCATTGTCAAATCTGAATAAATAAGTAAGTAAAAATTGATTACATTTTCAAAACAACTCCTTTTGGCGTTATAATTACGCCTTTGTTATTATTTTGTTGTCGGAGAGAGCGTATTGCTAATGCATCTACCTGGTTATTCTGCCATGGTTTAAACATTCCTCTCCCTTCTTATGAAAATGCCCGGCCAGAATTCGAAGCCGGGACCCCTGAGCGATAGTCCAGCGCTCTTCCACTAGACTATTGAATTCTATAACGAGTGGCTAGGAAACAATGATATTAATATTTTCTGTTGTCATTGCTTGACAATAAGTAAAAGTTTCCACATGCATTCTTAAAGAAGCGGTTTGAAAACAACATAAATACAAAACTACTTATTAGATGGATTTCTTTATCACTATTAGATGGAAGCCTTCCAAATTTTTCCTGGAGGGAAGCAAAAAGAGATCATTAAAATGCTCTATCAAATTTTGTTCGAACAAAGAGAAAAAAGAACCATGTCAATGCTAAGTAACCAACACATTGGTTGACTTCGTCAGCCATGCCGATTATAGGCCAAGATCTGATAAGCACTACAAATAAAAATTCGATACAAAAGCCGCTACAAACGAAGTTCAATCACAAACAAATTCAGCAACAATACAAAACTAAAGCATTTCGTTGAGACTCTAACGACGATTGTTTAATCTGATTAACACGCATTATTCTACGTTGTGAGAGATGGTCACGATGACCGAAACCATCTTACCCCATAACAAGTACTTTCATTCGTAGCAGCATGCGTCAAAATATTGACCACACAAATATTTTAGCACATCAGACTTAAGACCTTTGCACGAGTATGTATGTATCGTGGTGGCTGATGACAATGTTGACGAAACTCGACTCTGATTTCGATTGACTCTGATGGCGTTTAGTGATAAGTTGTGTCAATCGAATTATCGTTTTGATCGATCAGAAAAATGCATTAGAGCATTTTCAAGCAGGCAAGTGTAATTGAGATTTATTTTTACTTTTTTAGGGCGCCTCATCATGCTGTGGAGACTCTCGTGTGTAGCTCTTGATTTGGCATTCAATTTTGATTTTCAATGTCAACCAATATTAATCCGCACTTGCTGCATCAAAAGAGTTTTAGGGTGAAATATTTTAAGTAAGTTTATTTCTGAAGGTCAATGACACTTTTGTGCGCATCTTGAAAGAATCAGTAATCTTCAAAAGGCGCGGTTTGACAAGTGTTTTTTATTAAAATTAATATCTTTAGTTTGATTTGAATTTTTTTTTTGTTTTATTTCAACTTCGTATCTTGTAACTGCAATTGTTAGCAAATATCAATAATTCTGTAATTTTCCCAAGTTCAAGGCATGATACATAAAGCCTCTTGCAACATACATATATGTAAAGAAAAAAAAAATTTATATTAAAACCTATAAACTCTTTTATATTCCTACAGACTGTTGAGTATTTCGTGTGAGGCATCAGATTAACACAAAATTAAAAGAAAAACTATTTATTGCAAAGCTATATAAAAATTAGCATACGATTATGCAGCGTTGCAATTACTTTCGGAAATAGATGTAGATTACAAAATTGGCTCACGTGACCGGCAGAAGCAGACGATATAATATAATAGCTAGCAGGATGCGCGTGCCTGCAATTGACTTGCGTTTGCGCAATCGCACTAAGTCGCATTGATCCGCAGTATCGCTGTGCGGCACCGTTGAAGACGTAGCGGAAAAAGTGTCAATGAGAATTTTGTTTGCTTCGTCGGCGTGCGAGAACCAGTGAACTGAAGTGGTCCAGACCACTAATAGAAGCCGCTAGAATTGTTAGAATGTCTGGCAAATAGATAGATATGCTTGGATAGAAAACAAGCAAGTCTTTGGCGATAAATGACAATTCGACATGAAAAACTAATTTATTCTGCATGATATTCGGAGTGTAGTGGAAGATGTTGTGGCAGTGGTTCGGCGTGTGCTTCAGTAGAATATGTTTTCCGTATGGTACAGGAAGTTGTTGTGTGTAGTTGTTGTTTTGTTGATCGTCTGCTTCAGGTTGTACAAATATAACGTATGGTGTGATGATATAAATATTCGACTCGTTTTCATGACCTGCTGAACTTGCGCTTTTAGCGCATAAAAATAGAATTGATGGATTCTTAGAAAAAAGTAGAGCTTAGAAGTAAGCTAATTGAGTTTATGAATTCATGCTGTAATGTATAATTCTCACCTTTTTCAGACACTTATTTTGTTAAAGCCTTTAAACCCAAATCGGTAAAATTAGCAACAAAATTATTTTTTACCATATTTAAAAAACTGAGTTAACTTACTCACATTTAATGTTCGTACTCTGTCTTTCTTCCTTTAATTCAAAAAATTACTTTCAGATTTTGATATAATACTAAAGAGAGCAATTATTTCTTTCCTCAAGGTGAGACAAATTTTTTGAAGCGTACGTCTCTTTTTGTGGATTTGCTAGGACCAAAACCGTAATGACTGACCAATTAATTGAAATTAATTAACTTAATTCTATGTGAATCTCCGGCAGTCTGTAGTGTAAGATGTCTTCACTTTGGAGGGACAGTAGTGCTCCCATCCATAATGTGAAACACCAGGCCAGAAACATTGTTAAAATTTATTAAAAGCCTAAATTTGGATAGTTCATCAAGAGCTCCCCAATAGATCCAATGGGTCGCAGTGCACATGGGCCCACAACAAACTAACTAACTAACTAGAGCTCCGTGTTACATAAGCAAATAAAAATATTTTTATTTTTATTTAGTTCAAGTGCGTTCTATCAAAATAAGGATTTAAAGCTTTTTCAGAAATAGATTTTTTTTTTTCTATTTTGACAAAAAGAAAACACTGTGCTACGAATATATATTTTGAGTGACTGTTGGTCTACTGTTGAGTATTAATTTGTCATCTCTTGCCCAACGCCGTAGATAAGCTGGGTTCAGGGGGTTCAAACCCCCCCTTAGCGATCCAGAATATTTTTATGCATTGAATAAAAACACACTTATTCCAAATTATTAAATTTTGCCAAAACATGAAGACAAATTGAAAATTGTAAATGAGTAGTTTGGTTAGATATTAAGATATATATAATACAATATAAATATTTTACTGTATTTTTTGCCTTTTCATGGTAACGTACTCACGCACACTGGATTAGAAAGAACCGAAACCGAGGATTAATGAAAAAAATCGAACAAAGTTTTGACAATAATGTTTGGTACCGAATTAAAGTAGATATATGTATGTCGGCATAACTAAATAAATTTTTATTTTTCTTATGTGTTTATTTATGCAACAGCTGTCAAAGTTCACTTATTGTTTGTATTTTTGCGCAAAGTGGTGAAAACTAATTTTTTAACATGTTTAATCAATTTTTTTCGTAAGATAACAAAAAAATACTACATTTTTTAATACAGCCTTCAAAGTCAGGTATATTTAAAAAAAAAGGTGTGAACAAGTATTGAAAATATTTTGTATTTATTTTTTAAAAAAGTTCGCATGCTACGGAATTTTTTATGTGCATGCTGAGTTTTATTTTTAATGTGAATTGACTATTATTTATTAAAAGTGCTTATATATTTAAAAAATAATGCATTTCAACTTTCAGAATCAGAATTGAAATTTTGCGCATATTTGCGCGAACTCAAAAAAAAAAGACTATTTTATGTGAAA
The DNA here is from genome assembly GCA_963920525.1 of Dichetophora obliterata. NCBI lineage: Eukaryota > Metazoa > Arthropoda > Insecta > Diptera > Sciomyzidae > Dichetophora > Dichetophora obliterata. The sequence goes on along the minus strand of OY986435.1, from coordinate 24,615,437 downwards.
CAACTTTTCTAATACCATTGCATTTACTAAGCATACTAATTTTTTCCAGTTTGCTTGTTTTGCCGACTATTTTGTATAAAAAGTATTGAAAATATTTTGTATTTATTTTTTAAAAATCTTCTCATGCTACGGAATTTTTTATGTGCATGCTGAGTTTTTTTTTTAATGTGAATTTACTATTATTTATTAGAAGTGCTTATATATTTAAAAAATAAGGCATTTCAACTTTCAGAATCAGAATTGAAATTTTGCGCATATTTGAGCGTACTCAAAAAAAAAAGACTATTTTATGTGAAACAACTTTTCTAATACCATTGCATTTACTAAGCATAGTAATTTTTTCCAGTTTGCTTGTTTTGCCGACTATTTTGTATAAAAAGTATTGAAAATATTTTGTATTTATTTTTTAAAAAAGTTCTCATGCTACGGAATTTTTATGTGCATGCTGAGTTTTTTTTTAAATGTGAGTTAACTAAAAGTGCTTATATATTTAAAAAATAAGGCATTTCAACTTTCAGAATCAGAATTGAAATTTTGCGCATATTTGCGCGAACTCAAAAAAAAAAAAACTATTTTATGTGAAACAACTTTTCTAATACCATTGCATTTACTAAGCATACTCATTTTTTCCAGTTTGCTTGTTTTGTCGACTATTTTGTATAAAAAGTATTGAAAATATTTTATTTATTTGTTAGTATTTATTTTTAAAGTATTTATTTTTTAAAAAAATTCTATTCTACCGAATTTTTTATGTGCATGCTGAGTTTTAAATGTGAATTGACTATTATTTCCAGTTTGCTTGTTATGTCGACTATTTTGTATAAAAAGTATTGAAAATATTTTGTATTTATTTTTTAAAAATCTTCTCATGCTACAGAATTTTTTATGTGCATGCTGAGTTTTTTTTTTAATGTGAATTGACTATTATTTATTAAAAGTGCTTATATATTTAAAAAATAAGGCATTTCAACTTTCAGAATCAGATTTGAAATTCTGCGCATATTTGCGCGAACTCAAAAAAAGACTATTTGATGTGAAACAACTTTTCTAATACCATTGTATTTACTAAGCATACTCATTTTTTCCAGTTTGCTTTTTTTGTCGACTATTTTGTTTAAAAAGTATTGAAAATATTTTGTATTTTTTTTTTTTTAAAAAGTTCTCATGCTACGGAATTTTTTATGAGCATGCTGAGGTTTAGATGTGAATTGACTTTTATTTATTAAAGTGCTTATATATTTAAAAAAAAGGCATTTCAACTTTCAGAATCAGAATTGAAATTTTATAAAATCCTTTACAGAGCTGTATAAAATACTAGGGCTCAAAATGATAAAAATCATATATCGAGCATTTAATTTTAAATTAAAAGCCTCTTGCAGCAAACTAAGCTGCAGTAAAGCTTTAACTACATAATATACACCTATAGAATACTTTTAGAGCTCACTCGCGCCTAGTTGCTGCAACAATGTTACTTGGTCGTTTATCAAGATGCAATGTAACGGCAGAAATAGCAGATGATTTTTATTGAATTCCATTAGTATATCATCAGTTCGTTAATCAAATGAAATTCCGATTAACAAAGCATTTCCCAATAATTGCAAATTTTGAAAAAATAAGTCAATCAAAAGTTTAATGTTAAATCTTTTCAAACTGCGATAAGGGTCTTGTATCTAAATGAAATAGGTATAGAAAATGTGGGAATAGAACTTGAATTAAATAAAATTAAACTGACCAACAGCAGAAATGAGGGTTGCAGAACAGCCCCTGAAACACTAAAATTATTTTGCGGCGACAACTGTAGCTGTATGAAATGGATGTTTTTGCAATTTTACAAAATTCTGGAAATAATTGTTACTTTCCCCCGTAGCACAGCTTCCAGTGAACGTTCCTTTTACACATTAAAGAGTTTGAAAAATTGGCTTCAAAATGCTACTGGAATGGAATTCCCTACTACTTTATCGCTATTAAATACTCATAAGGATATTTCTGTGAACGAGAAAACTGTTATCGACAAATGGGCTTCACGCTCTACACAATTGACTTTGTATCTACAACTATGTATAAATATGTCTATCTTTTTAAAATATCTGTTTTCGTTGCTTTACTTAAATAAATACTTGTTGTCTCGCTCAAAACCAAGCTATTGAATCAATTTTGTATGTAAAGAATTTAAATAAATTAAATTTAATTCACTCTTTTCAGTTCGACTGTTGAAATTGGTTAAGAAATTTTGAAATATCTTAGACTTTCAGAAATTCCTATGGAAATGAAATAATATTTTTTTTTTGCTTCAGTAAACCCCCCTTAGGAAATACCTATCTACGGCGTTGCTCTTGCCTTGCTTTAAACATAGCATTGCGTGATATATGATATTAAGATTCGCTAAAGGCATGTTTGGAAATATGTTGTTGTCTTCTTAACAGCCCTCTTAACAGTAGTCGCAATCAGCATTAGCAAGTAGCTCTGTGGCAAGGACCTCTGCATTATGATCTGGATTTCTTTCTCGAAAAAGGCCAGACTTTTGGAAAAAAAACTCATTTTGCACAACGATAACGCACCATCTCACAAATTACCACTTCGAGAGGCATCCGTTTTCAGTCGGCAGAAGACATAAAAGAGAATTCGTGGCAGGAACTGAAATTGATTTCTAAAAAGGATTTTAACAAACAAACTAAACGACATGCTCAAACTCAGGTTTGAGGGCTTTTATGCTTACTTAGCGACAAATAAAATTTTGACAATCCCCTTAAGCGGGCAATAATGGATTCCGGGCACTTTCTTCACAGAATATATTCACAAATAAAGAACAAAATTGTTGTCAAAACTTAACAAATATTACTTGTGGTCTTACTGCAGCTTAATTTATTAGAAATATTACAAAAATAAACCATTCCTTCACTCTCATTCAGTCAATCAGTCCGTTTTTGTGCTCCACCCACTTTTTGCCAAGCGCCAAGTCACGCGCTTGACTTCGCATCACTTTGCCGCTACTTGATTTCGGCAACTCTTCCATAAAGAAAACACCGCAATGCAATTGTTTATGCTCCACAATCAAACGCTTGGCCACATATTCGACTACCTCCTGTTCGCTCAATCTACTGCCGTGCACTTTGACTACCGCAGCTGCGGCTGCATCACCATCCACCTCATTCCACAAGCCAAATACGCACACTTCAATGACATCCGGCAGTTCGGCGACAGCCTGCTCGATTTCGTGAGGCCAGAAGGGCATGCCATGAAATTTTAACATATCATTTTGACGATCCACTACATAGAGAAAGTGCTCATTATCCATATAGCCTATATCGCCGGTATGAAACCAGCCCTGATAGTCACGTATACGTTTTGACTCGTTCGGGTTGCCATAGTAACCATTCCAGACTTTGCCGTTGTGTACAATAATTTCACCGTGTTCATTGGGACCCAAACTACGCCCAGCTTCATCTAGTATCTTCAGTTTAACACCAGAAACAATAGTGCCCACTGAGCTGGATTTGGCGACACCTATGTTGGCAGCCACTCCTCCACATTCCGTCAAAGCATAGCCATACGAAACAAAACCCGACGTAAGATACTCTTGAATCTTTAGCAAAGCCGGCACGTAACAGCTACCTCCGCCTATGCTCAAAAAACGTATACTAGAGAGTTTCTCTTTGGTGATGGCAGCTGAGTTTATAAGCATTGTTACTTGTGGAGGAGTCAAGGTGAGTATGGTCACTCGGAACTTTACGACTAGCTCTAGTAGCAGTTCTGGAGTGTACGGCTTGTCAGTGACAATGCGCGTGGCACTGTGCCCACAGCTGAAGAGCATATTGAAGAGACCCGAAGACGAATCGATGGTACTGAAGGCTAGCAGCACATCTTGACTGGTAATAAAACTGGTGATGTGATTAAATATGATAAAAAGTAAGCTTAAGAAAGTGAGCTTAGGTGCTTAGACTTACCCATAATCAAATTGGCAGGCATTGTTGGAAATACAAACGCCTTTTGGCGTTCCTGTGGTACCAGATGTGCAAAGTATGGCTACGGTTTGATCACCACCCAACATCAGAGATTCTGGGCTGTAGAGAGTGATAAAACTAATGTAGTTAAGGGGTTTTTTTCTTAAATTTTTATTTACTTATGTATAAAGGTAATCTACAGTGCGCCTGAACGAATTTTTAATACAAATTTCGAGTGCAACACTATTTAACGAATGCAAAAAAAAAGTAATAGGGGTGTTTTTTGTTGATCGTTTTCTCCCACTGTCATATTACACAATTTTTGCCAAAATAAGCTTTGCCAATATTTGAGGTGAATGTGTATGATACACCATTGGAAAGATCTTATTTCCTTGCATATCCCATTCGTTGAAAAACCAAGGACTCAATTTAAAATCTTTTTTGTGAAAGGACTATAATATATTGAAATTTTATTTTGTTTTAGGAAATAATACAAACAACCAGGCTTTCTTTCCCGACTACTTTTTTCGGCGCCACTTGACGAGAAAAAGAGGCCCAAAAAACTTTTTTGGCATATTGTTTTTTTTTTATTTTTTTCGTAAAAAATTTTAAGTCTCTATCGGCCGATTTCTTCACCGAGTATTAGAGCTAATCCGTGGATTAGACCAGTTCATGGTATTTCGTTTGTATATTAGTAATATTAGTAATACTCGGTGAAGAAATGCAGCATATGTATTGCAGTCTTTTTACAATAAATGTTTTAAATAAAGTCCATTTTTTGGTATACAGTAATGCCTCGATTTACGGCGTCTCGATTTACGTTGTATCGATGTGCGTCGTCAAATATTTTGTTACTTTCAACTTCGATTTGCGTCGCCATTCGATTTACGTCGTCAAATACAGATGTATTTTGTTCCTTTCAAATTCGATTTGCGTCGCCATTCGATTTACGTCGTCTCAGTTTGTATGACTTATGTATGTACTACATATGTATGTAGGGGAATCCCAGTTTTTAATTTAAACGTTTAAAAATTTTGTGTGTGCAACAACAACTAAAGTATTGCCTCTCATGGACAGGTCGTGTGTGTTTGGCAGCGCGTTGTGTGTGTTACTTTTTCAATCTGTTTTTGATCGTCGGGCGCAACGTAGTATGTAAATATGAGCTCAAAAAATAAAACTAATAAAGTAACATCTCAAATAAAAAAGAAAAGAAATGTAATTTCGTTAAAAACTAAAATAGATATTATTCGCCGTTATAACAATGGGGAAAAGGCTTTTATTATTGCCAGTACGATGGATCTTCCACCAACCACAGTTCGAACAATAATAAAAAATTCAGCTGAAATCCGTGAAAGTGCAACATCGGCTGGAGCTGGTTCTGTTGAAACCACCACAAAAAAAAGGCCAGTACTGATGGAAAAAATGGAAAATGCACTAATACTGTGGATAAAAGACTTAAGTGAAAAAAATATTCCAGTAACAACGTTAATTATCCAAAGAAAAGCGATAAGTTTGTTTAACGATCTAAAATCTGACTCTGTGAATTCCGATTTTTGTTTTAACGCCAGCGGAGGATAGCTACATAAATTTAAAAAAAGAGCACAACTTCACAACATAAAAGTTGTCGGAGAATCTGCAAGTGCAGATAGTGATGCAGCTAAAATTTTTCCGCAAATATTAAAAAAAAATAATTGATGATGGTGAATACACCCCTCAGCAAGTTTTCAATGTCGACGAGACCGGACTTTTCTGGAAACGTATGCCGGGGAGAACATTTATATCAAAAGAGGAAAAATTAGCAGCAGGGCCATAGGTTTCGAAGGATAGGCTTACGCTTTTGCTCGGTGGTAATGCTGCAGGAGACTTGAAGCTTAAGCCCTTGTTAATATATAAATCCGAAACTCCAAGAGCTATGAAAAACGTTTGCAAGCAAAATCTTCCTGTAATTTGGATGTCTAACAAAAAAGCTTGGATGACTTCTAAACTCTTTGACGATTGGTTTAAGACACATTTTTGTCCTGAAGTTAAGAAATATTGCGAAAGGAATAATATGTCTTATAAAGCATTGCTTTTAATGGATAATGCTCCGGGCCACACCATCAGTTTGAATAACATGAATGACAATATTAAAATTGTATTTTTACCTCCCAATACCACGTCTCTTATTCAACCTATGGACCAGGGAGTTATTGCAGCATTCAAAAAATATTATTTACGACGAAGTTTTAACGACCTCATTGATGCAATCGACAAACAATCAGACCAAAATGATAAAAATAACGATGTTGTCAGACAATTTTGGAAAAAATATGATGTCATGCAAGCAGTGAATTGTATCAACAAAAGTTGGGATGAAGTTTCTGCGTCGACCATGAGAAATGCATGGAAAAACGTATGGCCTGAATGCACAACTGAAGGTGGAAATGATGGAAATCTGAACGATATAAACACGGAAATTGTACGTTTGGCCCACACATTAGGGTTTTCTGATATTGAAGATTCCGATGTTGTTGAACACTTAAATTTGGAGGATGAACCGTTAACTAACTCGGAGCTATTTGAGTTGACAAATCTTTCAAATCAACATGGTATAGAAGAAGAAACTTCAGATATCGAAACTTGTGGAGAGGATTCTGAAATTCCATTGACAAAACTGTCAGAAGCCCTTGTCAGCGTAAATAAGGCTATGCAAATTTTGGAAGAATTTGACAAAGATGACGAAAGAGTTGATTCGACAAAAAAATCAATAAATGCAAGCCTTAAATATTACCGGGATCTGTACGAGCAGAAAAAGTTGACATTAACCCAGAAGCGAATTGATACATTCTTTAAACCAATTTTATCAGACACGCCTGTTATAAGCGAAAGTAGTGCTGAAGATGGTGACCTCAACATGCTAATTTCAGAAATTCTCACCGAAACATCGTCGGATAGTGATTCCTATAATTAATACTCCTAACATACAATTACATATGTATACATATAATAAACAAACATATGTACAAAATTTTCACTACATTTAATTAATATATTTTATTATATGTATTTATTTTTCTTGATATTGTATTGTCGAATTTTTGTTAATTTATTTTTTATACTTTTTATCTGAACACATGTTTAAGTTTTTATTTATTTTATGAATTTTGTTTTAAAATCGAAATTTTTTAATATTGAATTGTTGATTTTTTGTTGATATGTTTACTTTAGATATTATTTAATTTTTTTAACTGAATTTTATATTTGTTTTAAAATTCTTATACGAATTAAATGTTTATAACAAATATTCTATGTACAATAAAAGACTGAATTACTTGTAATTTTTAAGTTCTTTTTTATGAAATTAAGTGAACGTTAACGTATGACCAATATCAAATTCGATTTACGTCGTTTCGATTAACGTCGTCAATTTCCGGAACCAATCACGACGTAAATCGAGGCATTACTGTAATGCAAGAATGGCGACAAATCTCTTTTTTAATATTTTTTTCTGTTGGATTATATGGATTATATTTTAGCCTCCTAAATTCAAATCTGAAAAAATTTCAGGCCGCACGCAATTAGGTTAGATGCCATATACCTCCAAAGCTGGAAAAATTACCTAGAAATCTTGCTGTTTTTTTAGTGTTCCGCATTATGGATATCAAAAGAAAGGTAATGCGAGTACCAATCAACGAGGTATTAAACATGAAAATAATTTTTTTTATATTTAGTACAATTTGTTAGAAAACTTGTGGTTTCCCTTTTACGAAAGCCTAAAACTAAAAATGGTTATATCTTAAAAAGCAATGCATGGATTTTTATGTTGATAACTAGTTGAATAGGTACGGTTATTACTAGGCCGGGTCGATTTGCGGGGAGGCAAAAAAATCGCCCATTGCTCAGTGAAAATCGTATTCTAGGGATCAAAATAAGAAACTTTGCCCGAGGAACTATACCTCTAAAACGAACTCTAATGTCCCAACTTTTGACTTTTGTCCCGTAGGGTCAAATTTTGAAAAACTCCTCTTTGACCCATTTAGAGTGCCTCCACTAACTTTGGAGGGCCGATCCATCCATGCCAGTGGCACACCCCCTAATACAAATATTTAAAAAATCACCATTTTTGGCACTTTACATGAATTTAGCGTAAACGAGGTTCTAGATATTGTGACCAACTAATGAACTTGAAAAATAATGCACTACCGTACACGACAGATCTGTAATATGTACTTGATATTGAAGTACATTGGCACATAACATTTAATTATAAATTCAACCAGAATTCTTAAATTTGCATCTGGATTTTCCGTTGTCACATATAATCGTAATAATCTAGCGGCCTTGGTGAGCCAGCGAGAATGTAGAATTTTCCCTGGTTTGATGTGAGAGATCCACCAAAATCACGAAATAGTGATTTTTTGAAATGTTTGTATGGGGAACCCCAGGGGGTTCCAGGGGGTGTGCCACTAGCATGGGTGGATCGGCCCTCCAAAGTTAGTGGGGGTCGGTCATACATTTGGACTCGATTGGGGCACTCTAAATGGGTCAAAGAGCGATTTTTCAAAATTTGACCCTACGGGACAAAAGTCAAAAGTTGGGGCATTAGAATTCGTTTTAGAGGTATAGTTCTTCGAGCAAGGTTTCTTATTTTGATCCCTAGAATACGATTTTCACTGAGCAATTGGCTATTTTTAAATCGACCCGCCCTAGTAATTACCTTTTTTATGATACCCATAAAGCGTAGTTTTGTTGAAAAATTAAAAAAAGAACAAAATTTGTAGGCCACTTTTTCAAACTTGGAGGCTTATTACTTCTAAACCAATTTCGAGCGGCCTGCGATTTTGGATTAAGGAGGTAAAAATTCATATAGTCAGCAAAAAAAAATTACAATTTAGAGTGGTCGCTATTCTTGAAATGTTCCTTTATTTTTCCAAACGTGCAAATGTCACATTAAATAAACATAATTATAAAAAGTGGTGCGGTAGGGGGGACCCTCATCAAAAACGAAGTTTCTTACGATTTTTCCTCAATAACGAATTAAATTCGAAATAAAATCTGTGCATTTTTGTATATATTATCATTTTTTATTTTATATAATTTTTTCTAGGCAAATAATGTAAATGCACAAACAAATCAAAAAGTTCAACTCAATATCTTGAAAAAAAAGGTATTTATTGAAAATTAAGATGTAAAATTCTTATGAGCGATAAAAATGTTTGGCAGCGATGTTTTTTTTTTACGAGTTTTTTAAGAGTATAAAACAAAAACACATTTTTAGGGTCCGCCCTATTGTTAGAAAGCTTTTTGAAATTCTTACATCAGATTCGAAATCAGCGACAAGCGCATCTACAAGTAGTATAAAGGCAAAAATCCATTTTTAGGGTTCACCCTAGTGTTAAAAACTTTTTTAAATTCTTACATTAAGTTTGAAATCAGTTAATAATACTGCCAGCACATATACACAGAGTATAAATTTCAACATCAGATTCGAAATCGGCGATTAGCGCATCTACAAATAGTATAGAGGCAAAATCCATTTTTAGGGTTCACCCTAGTGTTAAAAACTTTATGAAATTCAGCTTCGAAATCAGTGATACAATACTGCCAGCACATATACACAGAGTATAAAACAAAAAAACACATTTTTAGGGTCAACTCTAGTGTCAAAAAACTCAACAAGATAATCCAAATCAGCGACCAGCGCATCTACAAAGAGTATAAAGCTAAAAACACAATCTTAGGATTCACACTATTGTCAAACTCTTTGAAATTCTTACATCAGGTCTGAAATCAGTGACCACTTAATACTGCCAGCACATATGAAAATGAGTATAAAACAAAACAAAACATTTTCAGGGTCCACCTAAAAAAAACATTTTAAAACTTTAACATTAGGTTTGAAATCAGCGACCCCTTACTGCTAGCGACTGCTAGCACATTTACAAAGAGTATAAAACAAAAAACACATTTTTGGGGTACACCCTAGCATAAAATTTTTTTTACTAATTCTACTTAACTTAAGATTCGAAATCAGCGATCAGCGCATCTACAAAGAGTATAAAACAAAAAAACACATTTTTAGAGTCCACCCTAGTGGTTAAAATTTTTTTTTTACTTTAAACATCAGGTTCGAGATCAGCGACCCCTTAATTCTGCTAGCATATGCACAAAAAGTAAAAAAACAACCCATTTCTAGGGACCCTCGTAAAAAAACTTTTTGAAATAATTTTAACATCAGATTACACTGTAAAACTAAGTAGATTACTATAAGGAAGATTTTATACAAACCAAAATGTTTGTAATTATTCTAGACACACAACTGCATTCTGAGATAAATGGGGACGTTCAAACTATATAAAGATTTTTAACACAAAACTAAGTTTTATAAATAGTCTGGTATTAAAAAATAGATTTTTAGCCATAACTTTTGATTGGAAAGAGATATTGGGGTAATTTTTTCACATAAATTATTTTTGAGACTTGACTTTTTTTAAAAAATATAAAAACAATATTTTGGAAAAAATAAATTTCGCGAAAAAAATCCAAGGGGGTACCCTTGTTGTTTTGATGACAAAAACAGTAAAATAATTTTTGCGCTTAGCTGGAAGAATTTTTGCAAATAAATGCTATGTCATATGAAAGGTAGCCAGATGTGCAATTTTTAATTGATTTCATTTTTACAACAACAACAATTTTTGAGTCATTTTTTGAGTAAAAAGTCAATATTTTGGACCTTTTTTGACATAATCATAAAACATATATACACTGACTTAACGGTACAGTTCAACTTATTTTTGTGAAGCGATTTTATTGAACTTTTTAACAAAAAAAATTTGAATGAAATATATTAATGGACAGCGGAGATATTTACATTTGCAGTAGTTTCCATTTATTAAAACTTAATTGCAATAAAGATTCTCACGTAGAATTTAAAACAAACATAGAAATGAAAATAACGAATGCGTTTTAATTAAATTCTTACGTGTCAGAAACAGAGACATACATGGAGAGAGAGAGAGAGAGAGATAGAGAGAGAATTTTTTGTTAGTCTGCTCGAACTCAATACTCGCACGCACACACACAGTGCACTCTACTGCTCATTTGTAGTCTGCTAGATACTCGCACGCATACTCACAGCAATCTCACTGTTACGTGTCGGTTTCTTTCAAATCACATCACCCGCAAGTCGCGTAACGGACTTCGTTCCAAATAAACGAAATCTACTTTTATTCTCATTGGCATTTTTCCTTTTTAATACCTTAATACCTAATTTTCTTACTTCGTTCTTTAAAATGCCAGCTTTGTTAAATTAACGATATTCCTAGTTACGTATTTTAAATACTTTTGTTGTTTAATTGACAACTTTGGCTCTTATAACAACAGTAGAAAATTTGGATCTATTGAAAACTCTATCGCTGTAATATTAAAGAACTGTAGCGCGTTCCTGTAACAAAATCGGCAAGTTACCGATTCCTGTGACATCACTCGTTATCGATCCTTAGTTACCGATTTCGTGACAACTAATGTGTATATACGTTGAAATCGGTAAAAATCCGGTTCGTGATGCAAAAGAACACAAATCGAGAAAAAAAAATGGGCAATATTGAGTCAGATGACAAGCAGCTTCTTGCTTGCATTTATTTTATTTAATGTGCGCTAAAATTTTATAATGGTGATGGTCGTGTTATTAAAAAGTGATTATTTGAAGTTTAAGTAAATTAATTATGTAATATTGGTGTGTTATAATGTTTGCAGAAATAATCAAAACAAAAACTTAGCAAATTTTTGCAACCGGGTACTTTTGCATTGCGCTAACAAATATTTCTTTGTTTAAATTTCCTTCTTTTATGTAAATGTGCATTCGTTTCAAATAGCATTACCTTGAAAACTAAAACGTTTTAAAACAAACAAAAATATTAAAATATTCAGTTTTAATCAGTAAAAAATCTAACTTAAGCAAAAATACCCGCTTTAGAATATAAATTGCGAGTACTTGTTAATTCATATAAACACAATAGGTCTGTTTCCGTACTCACACTGTGTGACTTGTGAGTCGCTATTCAAATCCGTTGTCAGAATTTCAAAATTACAAGAATTCGAAAAAATAAAAAAAAATCTAGGGGCAACTCTATCCGCCATCTTAAATTTTAAAGTTTGACAGCATCTTCGAAATCATTTACCCCTAAAACTTCCAACCACGGAGTCCACAGAATCCTTAAAAGTCCTATGGCGCTTAAGCTCTCTCTAAACAAGCTCATTGAATTTTTTAGATACTTGCTTTAATTCAATAATTTGGATACTTGCGAGCTTACAAGCTTTTGACGATCGTTTTAAGCTTTTCAACTTTCTGCCCGACAAAGTAAGTCGAAACATGTAATGCCCATTTTTATTATGCCCATTCAAAACTATATAAAAAGTGGAATCATAACCTTAATCAAAAATAGCATGAGAGTTTTTTTTTAGTGAATTAGTATACGCTTAAACCATTAAATGCATCATTAGTTTGTATAATGGAACCAACTTCATTCGTATGAACACCTCCTAAATTAGCTCAAAGAGGTGGCACACAATTCTTAATGCTTACAAACTTCCTTTTCCTTTTGGCTTCCGAACGATAAAGTTCAGAAAAAATTTAGTCCATTTAAAATAACTTGCATAATAGTAATATAAGCAAAATTAATCAAACATCATTAACATAATTTTAAAAGGTAAGAGAAGTTAAATGAAACCAAGTATTTCAAGATTCATAAGCCTAGTTTCTTAGATTAGTATCCAGATACAAGGAGTTGCATTCTTTAAATTTTATTCCTAAATATTACTTGTGCAAATTCTAATGAATACCTCAAAAGCCTTTGCGCTTCATATAGCGTTACCAATATTACAAAAAGGTAAATATGAACATAATCTTATATGTCAGTTGCTTATGGTAATAATTTTTAGGCTAAGATTTGGTTTGAATCTTCGATTCTTCTCTTTTCTATGCAGAGCTAACACGCGGATAACGGAGGTATACGTCATTCTCCATTGTTCTTGTATAAAGTCAACGTGGTCGAGTTAGTATCGTGCCCTTCGGCTCCAGTTAACGCGGAAAAAAATTAGTTATATCGAGAATACTACGAATAAAAACTAATATATAAAATTAACAATCTATAGCTAGTGAAAAAAAACATAATTACCTTTTTAATAATTATATATTACTACCTTCGGTAGCATAATGTAACGCGTCTCCGCAAAACAGGGTGCTTAGTACCGCGATCGCGAAGTCAGGCATATTTTATCTATATTATATATAAATATATTTACAACATATATTGTGAAAAACACATAAATCGTTTGGCCTAATGCCTTACGCAACGTAAAATATAAATGAAATATAAAATTTTTAGTTAAAGATTAAAAACAAAAAAAAATTATCATATTATAAATTAAGAACATAAAGTTAAAAGTTAAAAGTTAAGAGCAGAAAGTGAAAACTCAAAGTTTAAAAGCTAATCAAAATATGAGCGAATTAAGTTATTGTTGAAAAAAATAATGTTGTAAAAATAAAAGCAACAAAATAAAACACTCAAAAAAAAAGAATTAAAAAAAAACAAAAAAAAACAAAAACAACAACAGAATCATGCAAAAATTCTAAAACATAAATAATCTGTTGAAAAACCTCTTAGATACCGAAAGTGGTTTGAGCGTGAGCATGTAATATTTTTTTTAGCATATAATTTAACATCACCGACACACATACAGCAACATCGACGGAGGCCTTCATCGACGCAGCATGTGCAGCAAGTGAGTAATTTTTATAATAATTTTAATTAAAAAAAAACAACCTAAAGTTAACTAAATGGATAATTGTACAAATTAAAAATCAAACATAACGATTTAGTTTTTTTAAAATACATTTAATTTTAAAAAACTCATTTCTTTAATTTAATGCATTAAAATATTTCAACGAAACAAAATATGTCAATAAACAATCATAGTTACACTTGTAATAACGAGAGAGAGAGAGAGAAAAGCATGAAAGTAACTTTCTTTATTAAGTGTGGATCATATTACATTGTTCGGTAAAAGCAAAGCTTTTAACTATGACAATGTGAAGTTGCGATATTTTTTGTTGTCTTTTATGTTCCACATAAATAAATTTGGTCTAATCCTCTCCCATTGTTTATATTAAACTTTTTTTTACATTACTTTTTTTGTATTGCTCGTAAGCAACAACTACAAAACTTATACCGCTGGCCTGGTTTAGTTAGGTTATAAAAATGATTTACCATTAAAGAACTTAGTTGTTATTAGAGTCTAATGAAGAGAAGGAAAATTGTTAAACATGCTAGAAAATCGTATTAAAAATTAATTACATCGCGTTAGCTATGAACTGAAAATCTTAATATTTAACTTTTAATCTTTATTTATACGATTTAACTTAATATATAATTTAACGTCGAAAAATTAGTCTAAGATGGCTGTCATGGAACTATATTCAGAAAGTTTGCGTATTTTCTGCGATCATTGTCTAATTTTAGCTGTATAAGAATTGTTATGAAGTTATACAAAAATATTTTGCTTATAATTAATAAATTCGCAACATGAATTGCAATAATTAAATTGAGTTTTTATGCGATAGTGTGATGGGATAGTGAAATGTGTGATATTTATTTTTTTTGGGATTTTACACAAATGTTACGTAAAATCATGGTGGGCAAGGACATAAGGCTCTCAGTCGTCATCTTTGAGATGCCTTCCTGTAGTTAGATCGTGCTTTGGCTGTTGAATTTCGGGTGTAGCTTAGTCTCGTCTTTTTCACGCAATTTTTCTCTTCAGGGAGTCTGTAATAATCCTGTATGTATTGTTGCTGGTAGGTTGAAGTAGGCAAGAACCCACCCATACACTGCTTGCTAGCGGACAAGATGGCTCCCGCCCGCCACTTCCTTCTTCCAGTTGTCGTAAACCCTTTTCTGGGTTAATAAGCAGCTTCAGACATTTATAACAAATGCCTGTATTTCAAATGTACATTACAAACAAGCCAAGCCAACGAGCAACCATGAATGTGGCTTGTATCTATTTGGTATTTTTGCAAGCTGGCTAAAGCTTGCTTTTTCAAGTTTGGATACATACTTGAATTCAAGTACTTGAAAAGGCTTGAACTTCAAGTAGGCTTGTGTAGCTCTCTGGTGTAGAGTACGGAAACACACCTATTGTGCAAATATTAAATAACTTGACAACAGCGCCACCTAGCGGATCGTAACAAAGCAATGAACAAGACATGCATCGTCGTCTTATTAGTTGTGTTTCCGTATTCTACACTGTGTAAGATTTGTGTAACTTCTGGTAAGCTCGAACTGAGAGAGTAAAAATTAATTTGAGAATATTAGCAAAAGTACGGAAACAGCTTCTAGCAAGTTTAGAGCACAAACCAGCGGATTCTGACAGCAGACGAGTCAAACGTAAATAGCGCCAATTTAAATTGTCATAATTTTGTTTGCGAAGTAAATTTCTATAAGCTATAAAATCAAGCCAAACGTAAAAAATACCAATTAAAATTATCACTTATATCATTATCATTATTATAAAATTGTGAAGTAAAGTTGTTTTAAGCCATTGTATAATTATTTACTTATCCCATGGTCTTAAGTTATAAAATTTATTTAAATAATTTATTTATAGTTATAATGGAAGGCCAAAAGAAATTGCAATTTGTAAATTTATTGTTAGCAGCACAATTTGTGAATATTTGTGAAAAACATAAACAAACATTTGACATTTGCTTGTTCTTCTTGACGCTTATTCTTCTTAATGCTTGTTCTTAATTTACTCGAAGTCTCGAGTTCTAGCACGCTCTGTGCACATTCTGTGCTCGAAAGAGCGATTTTATGCTTGTTCTTCTGCTCCCATTTCTGACACAAAAAGTAAGGAAACAGAAAATAGTGACTCACAAGACACACAGTGTGAGTACGGAAACAGATCTAATATTACGGTCATTTATAGAAATCGGTAGAATTCTCACTTGCCACAGAGTGAGTGAGAAAAGCATGAATTTTTATCGATTCACTTTTCTTACACTAAGGCCGCGTTCATAGCGGACGCTTTGGCTGAAGCTGAAGCATAAAGCTGCTTTGTCTAGCTTTTTTTGATCATAGTGAACGCTTATTCAACGCTGCACAAAGTAGCTTATTGAGCTTATTGGTGTTCATAGTGCGCGCTTTATGCTTGCAGCTGACTGATGCTTTCATTTGTTTCTTTGGAAATATGGCCTCAATTGCGTTTTGTTGAGTCATTGAAAGATTTTTCGTTTAAAGAGTGTGGAGAAGAGTAAAGAGAGAGGGAAAAGAGAACTGTGTTGATTTTTAATGAAAAAAAGAGACAGTACGTTGTTGGTAGATTTTAAAATTCTGTTTTGCATTCCACGAAGTAGTTCTAAGTTTTATATATCTAATTTGTTTCGAAGTCAACAACAATTTTGAAACAGAATAGGAAAATAGAGGAAATAAGGGAAGGAAGCAAAGAGCATGCATGATATTTTGCTTGTAGCTTTGTTGGTAGATTTTAAGCTCGTTAAGAATGTTGTGATCATGTGAAGGCAGGGTTTTTTTTCAACGCAGACTACGTTTTGTCGTTACGCTAAATGGGTAGCGAAGATAAAAAAAGGAAGCGAGAAACTTAATTTTCTTCTTTTTTAATGAACTTTCTGAAAATAAAATAAATTATCGATTTTATTCTAATCTTAAAAGTTTTAAACTAAAGTTTATTAATTTGTATTACAAAAATTTGTTCTTCGATAAAAGCTTTTCTTTTTAATTATATGTGCCTAAAAACACAAAAAATTTCATAAACTTACTCGGTATTTTCATTTGCTGATTTATTTCATCCCACAACTTTTCAGTTATTAACCGATTGTGGTAATTTTTTGACGTTTATCCCATAAAGGATGGCGCGAATAAACTTAAGTTATCAATTGATCAATATCCATTTTGATACTAAACTAATCGTAAAGTAGATTCACGATTATAAGCATCGAAAGATCAAACCAATAATAAACAAAAGTTCAAAGGAACTTGAAACACACAAAGCATAACAACGGTAGAAAGTTCAGCACAAAAAGGACACAAGAACAACGAAAAATAAGTAACAAACGAGATAGAATACGCAAGTCACTTGTGAGAAGTGCATAAAACAGAAAAGCACTGCAAAACGAAACAACAAAAACGCTGCAACAACACAACAACGGTTAAAGCTTAAGCAGAAAAAAATATCAAACACATAAAACAAAATCAGCGAAAATATTGTTAACAGGCAAAATTGATAAACAAGTGCCGAAATGTAATTAAAAGTGAAGTACGACGCAATAAATAATAAAACTAAACAAAAAAATTTAAACTATGTGATCAAACAAGAATAAAGCACCGAAAAGCATTTTAAAAATGCTCTACAACAAAGCATAACAAACAAAATTATTTTACTGTGAAAGCAAGCAAGATGGAGATATAAGCGCTGAAAAGCATTTGAAAAGAAGCTTTATGCTAGCTTTAGGATGGCACTGTGAACACTTTAAGCTCTTTCCATATGATTATACACAAAGCGTTTTCAGCTTAACCTCTCGGCTAAGCTAAAAGCGCTTACTATGAACGCAGCCTAACACTTTTTTGAAAGATTCCACTGAAATGAAAGTAGAACATGTGATAGCTTATCGATTTGGAACGAGCGAATCGAGCAGAAATCGATTCAGATTATTACACAAACAGTGTAGGTGAGAATTACGCCAGAGTAACGTCAAATCGGTAGCATGGATCGGTAACTGCGATCGTTACGAGTTACAAGAACAAGCTACTGGTGTTCTTGAGCACAAAGCAAATTCGAAAACTAATTTTAATTGAGTCGGAATTTGTTGAATTTACGATTTTTTTTCTCAGTGCATTTAAAAATATTGACCTAGCTAGTCGCGACCTAGGAATTGATTTTAGACCCATTGTTTTTTCTTGTGAAAATTTTGACTGTAATTTCCCAAAACCAACAAAATGAAACATAAGGCTGCAAACAGAGTGAACGCTGAAGTGTACAAGCAGACTGTATGAGCAGCCTAGATAAAATACAGATTGGCTTCATTTCTCTCTCCTTTCTTCGCATATTACTGCCTATGCCTGTCTGCCTTCCTGCCTTCCTGCCTGGTTCAGCGTTTACTCTGTTCGCAACCTAAGGGAGCGTTGATAGTGCCGACTTACGACCGAACCGCGCCGAGCTGAAACTCAAAAATTCATTGAGGCAAAAAAGATGCATAACTTGCGTTCTCTATTGCTCCCATGCGTTTTTGAGTTTCTGCTCGGCTCGGCAAAGCAACAAGCCGCCACTATAAGCCCCGCCCTAACACTTTATTTGACGAGGGCTTACTTACTTATGTAACTTATGCTGATATTAAAAAAAGTATAAAGTTCTGGGAAGACAAAACGATAAACAAATCCCTCAAGGTTAAGACAAATCCACTCACTATATTAGAAAAAAAAACTTACATATAATAGAGCTCGGTCTCTGTTGGCGCTAGTAAATCCTCAATTTTAGGTAATTCTTCTCGATGTTGTTTCAATGTAAACACTTTAGCTCTAAGTATTTTACTTATCGCTCGCACCTGCTCGTAAATACTACCATCACAGAATATCACCTTTGGTCTGGTTACACAAAACAGCTGTTTTATTGTATCTTGATAAAAAAAAGACAATAAAAAACAATGAAAGCATTGAAATAATAAACGCTTATCTTAGTTATCAGCAATAAAAATACCTTCATTATTTTGTGGATTGACGGCATGAAATGGCGTACAATTCAGCAAGCAGCCCAAAACCAATGGCATTACATAAGTTACATTGTTAGCAACAATGCCAACAACATCGTCTTGTTTCAAACCAAATCCCTTTAGCTGCTGAGCTATGCGAATGCCAAATGCCAAGGCTGCACCATGAGTCAATATGGTGCCATCCACATCAGAAATCTTGGCATAAAGAAAACAATGAATGAAAAATGTATTATTTCAAATTTTTACAGGTTCTCAGTACCTACTTGGCATATTTTCGTTGGATTATTGCGCATAAATGCAAATAAGATCTTGCCAATCGAACAATCAGTATCGAAGAATTTCATTTCTTTTGGGCCGCTCCATATTTTAGTATATTTATCAAATTGTGTAGTTACACGATTCATGGCGGTGGCACTGCTGCTGTGGCACACGTCCAGTCAAATAAAAAGCCAAAATTTAACTAAGGCACATAATGTGTTTGTAAAACGAGATAGGATATATCATATAACAACAAAGTATAAATTATATATTTCTAAATTGTTAACGCAACGTCACTGATATCAATCGAATAAGTTTATCGATAAGATTGGTTATTTTTATAAAATAGTTCTACAACAGTTGAGAGATTAAGAGGACAAGAATTCAACCTAGATAAGCCGGTTCTAGAGAGTTTACGGAAAGATAATAACAAGAATACGAACGACGTTAATGAACGTAAATGGGAAGAACTTGGAAAATTAGGCTAAAAGGGGCAACAAAGTACGTACTTCAGAGAGATAAACACGCCTTCAAAAAACCTATTTTATAAAATGTGTTAATTTGCAGAACTTTTTATTTTATATTTAGTTATTTGTGGCGACCTTAGATACGAGTTAAGGATCGTTCTTATCTCATACATGAAGTTCAATTTAGCTGGAGTCTACTTTAAAGTCCTCTTTAGCACTTTTTCATTTTCTCATGTCTTCTTTAGTGTTACCGAAATCATAAAGTTACTGTAAAATTTATAGCACGAGTAAATCCTTAAAATTCTGGACTATTTTAACAATAGGCAGTCATACTTATTACGTAAGGCCTTGCTTTCACTTGAGGAACCTGTTGTAGTTGCGAAAATGTCGATATTCTTTTACCAAATTTGCTCCTTTTGCTTCTAAATGACAGTATTTGTGTAATGCTGCAATTTCTTGTATGGCATTGCCATAGTTTCATACTTGTTAAATACTACCGTAAAGGCATCATGTGAAAACCAACACCGATGAATGCTTTGTTGTATTCAATCTCGTGGAATTCTGTACTTAATAACACAAACCTATCGGCTGTATATGATAACTTTTTATCCATCTTAAATGATTCGGTTATTAGATTTGTCCCTCGCTCTAAGATCTCAAAAACTAGCAACCCTCCCTGTTTTAATAAAAGGCTTTCTAACTTTAAGAATAGGAAAAACAAAGCTTCATTGGCGTCGGAAGCGGGGGAAAGGGGGGGCAGTTGACCCCCACTTTTTTAGCTAGATAAACAATTTAAAAGGAAAACTTCAAAAGTTATTCAAAATATCAGTTTTTTTACAACGATAATATTTTTGTAGTATATATTTTCCTCTTCTTTCTCTCTTCTTCATAAGCATGCTTGCGGATAACCATTTTCTTTCTCTGTGTTTGCAAAAAGATAGAACAAAATCTAGAGTTTCTATTGCAAACCCACCACTTCAGTTTAAAAGCACCCTTAAGTATGTAGCTTAATGCTTGTTAATTTTGCAACTCTGGTAAGAAAAAATTTGACATGTTCTTAGGGGTTTTCCATATAGGGCTGTTCACATTTCAAACCGAAATCAAATCGATCATCAAATGATTTGACAATTGATTTGACCAACAGAATTTGTATGGATTTGATGGCGATTTGACGAGTGTGAACACTTATCAAATCGTTGGTCAAATCGTTGGATGAAAATCAAAATTTTTTGATTTTTCTGCTGATTTGCCGAACGATTTGACCAGTGTGAACACTCGTCAAATCGTGTAGTACGATTTTGTCAGTTCAAAAAAGTTATCAACCTGTGCACATCGCGGCAGAAGAAGGAGCGGAAGAAAATAATATCAAAATAATAATAAATAACTGTTGCAAACAATTTATAATAATTTATAAAATAATTTCTTCTTCTTCCAATACGATTTTAATAACAAAAGGTATTAAAATTTTTCCGTCATCGCGATGTGCTTACTTCTGTGTTCAAGATAAAATGAAATTTGACGAAAAATTTGAAGAGTCAGAACACTTCTGTGGTCAAACGATTTGACAAATGATTTGATGAGCGGTTTGAAATGTGAACAGCACTTATTGGACGACATGTTGTACGATAAGTTAGGCCTTTTCCACATGGAGAAATTGAAAACTAATGCAACTGCAACAAAAGTTGCTAACCAATGTATTTATACCGAAACCTTCACATGAAACAACTTGTACTCAACAAGTTTTTAACGCATTCGCAACCAGTTTCATGCAACACGGCGTGCTGCAATTTGAATCGGCGATTTGTTATGTTTCCGATTTATGTTGTGTGCTATGAAAATAATTAATCAGTTAATAAATATGAAATAAGTGCAGGAAGTGAAGAAATATCCTTTTTTATCCTCAATTAATTTTTTATATCTATTTAACAAAGCTTCCAATAAATAAGTGCTTGTTTTGTTGTGAATTTTTCAATGTTTCGTTGCGACGTGACTTGCCCATCTGAAAGCGTAGGTTGCTTGGACCATGCGAAAGCCCCTACTGTGAATAAGCTGATGAAAATCCACCTCGACGCTTTGAACAAACATCAAATCCGGTTCCTTCAGTATAGTTACCATTATATGATCGGCTACGAAAAGATTATTTCGAAATTTTTGATCTTCTCTCAAATGAGATAACGGCTAGATTCGATCAAACAGGTTAATATTTGACTTTTTTTTTATTCATACCAGCTTCACTCAACCGATTCACTTTGATTTAACATTCGGTGAGTCGGTTGAGTGAAGCTAGTGTAAACTTTGTAAATCTTATTGTACATTTAAGCAGATCTTGACACTCTGGAATCGTTGGAAAATATTGTAATCGAAGCCTTCAACGGAAAAGTGCCTTCTGAACAAAATCTAAAAACAAAACTAGATCTTTATGCAGATGAAATTGCTGAAGCAATTGCCTGGCCAAACACCTTGAAATTGTAGTGGCTTTGTATCCCAATTTGCGAAAAATTCGGATACTATAAAAAAACTATTAAATGAAGTTGAAAAACTTATTGCTTTGCTTTTGACTGTGCCTGCATCAGCAGCTTCATCTGAGCGTTCTTTTAGTGCACTAAGACGACTTAAGACGTATCTTCGAGCAACTATGA
Organism: Dichetophora obliterata; assembly: GCA_963920525.1. Classification (NCBI taxonomy): domain Eukaryota; kingdom Metazoa; phylum Arthropoda; class Insecta; order Diptera; family Sciomyzidae; genus Dichetophora; species Dichetophora obliterata. Next base: position 24,593,374 of record OY986435.1, on the reverse strand, counting down.
CACAGAAACGACTCACTCATGCAGCACTTATACACATTCACAAAGATAAAACCGAAGAATTGAATTCGATGGAGGTGGTGAAAGAGTTTGTTTCTCGCAAGGACAGAAAGAAACATTTTGGAATAATTTAAATTGATATAACTTTTTGTACCTTATTGCATTTAAACCATGTAAAGATATGCATAGTCTTGCTTTATAAAAGCAACCATCATATCTTATATTTTCATATTACCATATGAAAGATCCTTTAAAGAATGATCTCTAATATCGAAATTGGAAGAACTTTTAAAAATAATGAAATTTTAATATTTTTTATATATTTTTATATTTTTTTTTATTTTAAACTAAAATAAAAAATTTGTTTATTCACATTCATGTTTCTTTGAAGAAATTTTGGTGAACTTTTTTTGCACCACCATTTGTACTGCCCCCCCATTTGTACTGCCCCCCCAGATGAAATTAGCTTCCGACGCGCTTGCAAAGCTTTCAAACATTATAGATGCAATAATTTTAATAACGATCTGAAGTCCATTTACTTATCCCTCCAGCTTCAAACTGATACTCTCAATAAATTTCTTTATAACTCTTGTATTAATTCTACTGAACTTACCATGAAGCAGAATAGCAAATATTTTTGGACATTGAATCCGTTCTATCGAACCTCAAAAACAGTTCTTCTGCGGGTCCTGACGGTTTTTTTTTATTTTTTATATATTTAGTTATTTAATGTTTATAATATTGTTTACTAAGACTGGGTCTTTAATAGTACGTTAATTGAAATACAGTACATTATCAACATATCAACTATTAAATACACAATGCAATTCTGCTTATATAATTAACATAAAATCTCAATTTAAAGATAATCCAAAACTTTTCTATAGTTTTGTTAACACAAAACGTAAAGCCTCCAGCTTACCACCCCTTATGAAATTCAATCAGGAAAAATCATCCTGTGACAATGTTATTTCTAACATGTTTGCAAACTTCTTCAAATCAACTTACTCCGATATACCATTTAACACTAGCACGGTGTATCCTTTTCTCCTGCCAGTTAACTCTTTTGAAACTCCTGTAATAGACCCAAATATTGTTATGTGTTATCTTCGATAAGTAAAATCCTCTTTTACGACTGGCCCTGATGAAATTCCGAGCTGTATTTTAAGCAATGTGCTGCAAACCTGTGTACTCCTCTAGCAAATATTTTTAATATTTCCTTGCATAGTGGCTATTTTCCTATTATATGGAAGGATTCTTTTTGTTGTTGTTATTATACCCCTTTATTAATCTGACTCCTAGATGTGTCTTACTATCGAGGAATTGCAAAATTAAGTGCAATCCCTAAGTTATTTGAGAAAATCATAATTGATCAATTAACCCACTTCGCGTCTTCCACCATTTCTGTCACTTAACATGGTTTTCTGAAGGGTAAGTCCACTACAACAAATCTCTTGGAGTTTACTACACGTGTTTTGGACTGCAGACTGATGTTATTTATACGGACTTAAGCAAAGCTTTCGACAGTGTTCTTTTGAAAAAACTCCACCTTATTGGGTTTCTTATCACATTATTAAGTTGGATAAATTCGTATTTATCTAGACGTACCCCAAAGGTTTTATATAAGAATTCTTTTCCAAAAAGTATTTCGGTCACTTCTGGCGTTCCTCAGGGCGGCATCTTGGACCGGTTTTGTTTTTACTATTCATTAATGATCTTCCTTGGGTAATTAAACACTGTAACGTCTTAATGTACGCTGACGACGTGAAACTTGTTCTTTGTTAAAAATCACCCGAAGAACGACATCTTTAACAATCTGATCTAAATAGACTAGTGCAGCGTTTCTTAACCTGGTGTCCGCGGACCCCTGGGGGTCCACCGTCTAATCTATGGACATTTGAATTAATAATTGTTTTAACTATTAAACAACTTTATGTCCACTCATGAAATACCGAGGGATAAATGTGTGGCAGTTAGTACCGACGGTGCTTGGGCTATGACCGGTACACGAACAGGACTTCAGACGCGCGGGACGAAGATGAATCCATCTATTATCTGACATCACTGTTGCATTCATAGAGATGCATTAGCTGCTAAGAATATGCCAGAAAAATTAAAAACAGTTTTGGACGACATAGTGCAGGTCATGAATTTTATTAAAGCCAGGCCTCTAAATTCCCGTATTTTCGGTATGATATGTGAAGAAATGGGCAGCATTCACATGCAGTTGTTATTGCATGCTGAGGTGCGTTGGTTGTCTCGTGGCAAAGTCGTGTCGCATGTTTTTGAGCTGAAAGATGAGATCAGAATGTTTTTTTTAATAATTCTGTTGGCAGCGCCAATAAACATGCTAATCATTTCAATAACTTTGAATGGCTTACAATGGTGGCATATTTGGCTGATATCTTTAGTGCCCTGAACGAGCTGAACTTAAGTCTACAAGGAAGAGATAACAACATCTTCCAAGTTGAAGATAAAATAGAAAATATGATAACAAAACTTGACCTTTGGACTAATCGTACAATTAAAAAAAACTTAAATCATTTTCCTACACTGGTAGCGTTTTTGGAATATTCTGGTTTAGAAATGTTACCAAAGCAAGTAAAACAGGAAATAATTAAACACCTCCGCAGTTTGACGTCTTCTTTTCGTGACTATTTTTCAGAACCCGACAGAAATAAAAACTGAATAGCAGACCCTTTCAACGCAGATGTTTTATATATAATCGGCTTGACAACGGTACAGGAAAATAAATTAATAGAAATATCATGTGATTCAGCTTTAAAACGTAATTTGAAAGAATCGTCTTTATCAAGTTTTTGGGTAAATTTAAAAAATGTTTATAAAGAAATATCAGAAGAAGCACTAAAATATTTACTGCTTTTCTCGTCCACATACCTCTGTGAAAAGGCATTCTCTGCTCTTGTATACACCAAAAACAAATACAGAAACAGATTACAATTGGAATCAGATTTGAGATTACAACTAAGTAAAAACATCAACCCAAATATTACTAGTTTAGTTTCAAAAAAGCAGCACCAACCTTCACATTAATACAGAACTTTTAATTTTTATAAAAATGTCATTTATTTAGTACTAAAATAATTTGTCCAAAATTTATTCCTGTGTTTTTTTTAAGGGGGTCCTTGAACTTGTGCGTGATTTTCTAGGGGTCCGCGGAGTGAAAAAGGTTAAGAAGCGCTGGACTAGTGAACTGGTGTAGCTTAGATATATTAAATCTTAACTTAAAAAAATGTAAACAAATGACATTCTCGAGTAGATCTGCTAATAACTTAAATTACACTATAAATAACACTAGCTTAGAGATGGTTTACAGTTTTCTTGATCTTGGTGTTATTTTGGATTCAAAACGTCGCTTCAATCTCCACGTTAATATGGTGATAAATAAGACAAGAGGAGTCCTTGGTTTCATTAAAAGGTGGGTTAAAGAATTCAGTGATCCCTTTACTACTAAATCATTATATACCTCTCTCGTTAGGCCAATTCTTGAATATACATCAGTTATATGGAACCCACAAACAGTTTTTACTTTTTACTTTACGTCATAGTCATTGGAATCCCTATATTATGCTTCCATCGTATGAAATAAGCCTTAAGATTATTTTACAAACTTCGCTAAGAATCAGAAGAATGATGCTTAATGTCACGTTTCTGTATAAATTACTTCGTGGCGGGATTAATTCGGAATATCTCATCTCAGCTCTAAATTTTAACATCCCCAGGAGAGCCAGTGTAATTCTAATAACGCTCTTCATGAACCTTTACGATGTAAGTGCAGTGATTTCAATAATAACTTCAACATGATTCATTTTTCTGATTCGGTAGACGTCTTAAAACGGAAAATTATATTACTTTTAAATCATTAAATCAGTTTAACTTCACATTATTATACCTCACGCAGGTTTATAACAATGTTATATCGTTAATTGCGATTTTTTCGCCTTTTTGTCTCAATATTATGTTTTATAAAGTAAGCACCATCAAATATGAATCGTTTTTCAAAACTTGTTTTTAATTATTCAATATTTTAATTTTAAATTGAATTGTGATTTAAGTACTCACGTGGCTTTCTGATTTGAAATTAGACTGATCTTGAGCTCAATCGGGCCAGTAGTTTTTTGAAGTCTTTTTATCTTTTCTTAAAAATAGACCACGTCCATTTTTAGTGCAGTTACCGATAGTTATTATACAAACTTAATTACCAAATTTTAGTTCAATACTACAAAAACCGTCTTAAATATAGCATTTCTATTGATTTATGTGCGGTAAAAGGGGGTGTGGCAACATTTTCTTTTTCCTAAACCTTCGCGTAGCAATTACAAACAAATCCGCAGAAGAAAGTATCCAATTTGGTCCAGTCCTTTTCAAGTTTTAAGCATCCGAACAAATCACGATCCATTTTTATATATCTGTGTCGACTAGGAATAACAGCTAAAGTGTAATTTCAATGTTTCGAGAATTTTTGCTTTAAAGTTTTCCATCTAGTTTTCCATATAAGTTCTATAGGCAGTTTGTTTTTTGTGTGATAATTTTGGCTGGAATCTCACTAAAATCTCCCGATTTTGTGTGTTTACGGAACTATAAACGTGAAACACATCTACATCATTACCTCAACTTTGACTTAACTCGACCTTAGCGGTTATTCCTTGTCGGCACAGATAAATTTTCTTAAAACTTTTAAGTCGATTATTTGAAAATATTTTTCTGGTGTTATATCATGTTCTTGCAATCAGAGCTGGGTCAAAAAGTACTCATTACAATTCAATTACATTTGTTTGGAGTTAGGAATTGGTCCTCTCAATTTCTCAGGAATGTCATAGTAAAAAATCGTCAATTCCATTGCAGGAATTGTAATTGGTAATTGAACACCTCAATTCTTTGAACTGGAATTTGAAAAAATGGTGAATTCCATTACAGGAATTGTAATTGGCAATTGAACATCTCCATTCCACCGGAATGGTATTGGAAAAAATCGTCAATTCCATTACAGGAATTGTAATTAGCAATTGAACACCTCAATTCTTTGAAATATAATTGAAAAAATGGTCAATTCCATTACAGGAATTGTAATTGGTAATTGAACATCTCGATTCCTCAGGAATGATATTAGAAAAAATCGCCAATTCCATTACAGGAATTATAATTAGTAATTGAACACCTGAATTCCTTGGATTAGAATTGAAAAAATGGTGAATTCCATTATAGGAATTGTAATTGGTAATTGAACACATAAATTCCTCATAAATTGAATTGAGAAAATCGTCAATTCTATTACAGGAATTGTAATTTGAATTTAAAATTTCAATTACTTTTTCATTAACTCAAAACTGCCTCCTTAGGTATTAGAAAACTTTATTTGACTCCCACTGTTAGTCGGTTAATGAAATATTTACAAATAAATGTGTTATCGAAGATACAAATTTTTTAATTTAATACCACATTTTAAGTTAGAATAATATACATAGCTGCTACGCTACCTGGTTCAATTCAGCTGACCTTTCGCAAGGTGCTTGGCACAAAACTTTCACACCCCTCTAAAAAATTTCATTAATCTACTAACAAAGCGATGTTTCCAATTCTAGTCCTTAGGAATTGAGGCGTTTAATTTCCAAGTACGATTCCCGTAATGGAATTTACAATTTTTTTCAATTCCATTCCTGAGCATTTGAGATGTCCAATTACCAATTACAATTCCTGTAATAGAATTGTCAATTTTTCCAATTCCACTACAATAATAATGTAATTGAGAAGTTTTTCCAATTACATTAAAGAGTAATTCAAATGTACAATTACAATTCCTATAATGTAATCGAGAAGTTTTTCCAATACATTCGAGAGGAATTGAGATGCCCAAACACCAATTACAATTCCTGTAATGTAATTGAGAAGTTTTTCCAACTACATTCCAGAGGAATTCAAATGTACAATTACCAATTACAATTCCTATAATGTAATCGAGAAGTTTTTCCAATTACATTCCAGAGGAATTGAGATGCCCAATTACCAATTACAATTCCTGTAATGTAATTAAAAAATTTTTTCTAATTATATTCCTGAGGTATTGAAATGTGCAATTACCAATTACAATTCCTGAAATGTAATTGAGAAATTTTTCCAATTACATTCCAGAGGAATTGAAATGTACAATTACCAATCATAATTCCTGTAATGTATTTGAGAAGTTTTCCAATTACATTCCAGAGGAATTGAGATGCCCAATTACCAATTACAATTCCTCTAATGTAATTGAGAAGTTTTCCAATTACATTCCAGAGGAATTGAGATGCCCAATTACCATTTAAAATTCCTGTAATGTAATTGAGAAGTTTTTCCAACTACATTCCAGAGGAATTGAAATGTACAATTACCAATTACAATTCCTGTAATGTAATTGAGAAGTTTTTCCCATTACATTCCAGGGAATTGCGATGCCCAATAACCAATTACAATTCCTGTAATGTAATTGAGAAGTTTTCCAATTACATTCCAGACGATTTGAAATGTACAATTACCAGTTATAATTCCTGTAATGTAATTGAGAAGTTTTTCCAAATACATTCCAGAGGAATTGAGATGCCCAATTACCAATTACTATTCCTGTAATGTAATTGAGAAATTTTTCCAATTAAATTCCAGAGGAATTGAAAAGTACAATTACCAATTATAATTCCTGTAATGTAATTGAGAAATTTTTTCAATTATATTCCAGAGGAATTGAGATGCCCAAATACCAATTGCAATTCCTGTAATGTAATTGAGAAGTTTTTCCAACTACATTCCAGAGGAATTGAAATGTACAATTATCAGTTATAATTCCTGAAATGTAATTGAGAAGTTTTTCTAATTACATTCCAAAGGAATTGAAATGTCCAACTGCCAATTATAATTCCTGTAATGTAATTGAGAAGTTTTTCTAATTATATTCCTGAGGTATTGAAATGTGCAATTACCAATTACAACTCCTGAAATGTAATTGAGAAGTTTTTCCAACTACATTCCAGAGGAATTGAAATGTACAATTACCAATCATAATTCCTGTAATGTATTTGAGAAGTTTTTCCAATTACATTCCAGAGGAATTGAGATGCCCAATTACCAATTACAATTCCTCTAATGTAATTGAGAAGTTTTCCAATTACATTCCAGAGGAATTGAGATGCCCAATTACCATTTAAAATTCCTGTAATGTAATTGAGAAGTTTTTCCAACTACATTCCAGAGTAATTAAAAAACACAATTACCAATTATAATTCCTGTAATATAATTGAGAAATTTTTTCAATTACATTCCAGAGGAATTGAGATGCCCAAATACCAATTTCAATTCCTGTAATGTAATTGAGAAGTTTTTCCAACAATATTCCAGAGGAATTGAAATGTACAATTACCAGTTACAATTCCTGTAATGTAATTGAGAAGTTTTTCCAACTACATTCCAGAGGAATTGAAATGTACAATTATCAGTTATAATTCCTGAAATGTAATTGAGAAGTTTTTCTAATTATGTTCCAAAGGAATTGAAATGTCCAACTGCCAATTATAATTCCTGTAATGTTATTGAGAAGTTTTTCCAACTACATTCCAGAGGAATTGAAATGTTCAATTACCAATTCCTAATTTCAAGGAATTAGAGTAGAGGTTTAATGTACAATGGCAAATCTGAAAGATTAAAATCTGCTTTGTATTTTAAGTTCTTTGAATGTTAAGATTTGAGATAAAGCTTGTCCGGCCAGTTGTCGAGCATTTGTGAAAAATCGCTGTATAGGCACGCACAACACAATTCATCATAAGAATTGACTAAGCTAAAGTCATGTCAAGGGTTTTAATAGCCCATTTGTTTTATTTTCTTAGTAAAATATATTTTATTAGAAATTGATATTAATAAAGTACTTTTATTTTAAGAATAATAATTATTAAAATGATCGAATGTATTACAATCCTTTAACTTTCAAATATATTGCTAACAGAGCCTTACGATCTATTTTTCCATTAATATTTTGGGGTAAGTCTTGCAAAATAATTGCGCCAGCATTTAGGTGCTTATATGTCACCTCAAATTTCTCAGCCACATGGTTCACGATATCCTGTTCCGTTAGGGAACTATCCTTCGTTATGACAACCGCTGCTGCGGCTGCATCACCATCCAGTTCATTAGCAACACCAAAAACACACACATCTTTCACATCGGGTAAATTCGCAATCACTAGCTCGATCTCACTTGGCCAGTATTGCATGGAACGATACTTGAGTGTGTCCCTCTTGCGATCCACTATATATAAATACATATGCTCATCCATATAACCGATATCACCGCTATGAAACCAACGTTCGGAGTCAAATATAGCTGTAGTTGCCTCTTCATTATTGTAGTAGCCCAGCCAATTTTCACCATGCCTGCAACAAATTTCACCCACTTCACCCGGTCCCACTTTTTGACCAGCATCGTTGATAATTTTTAATTCATATCCTGGTTGCAAGCGTCCCGCTGAGGTGGGATTGTCTAAGTTTGGATTCCACACAAATGGATTTCCAAATTCGGTAAATGAATATGCCGTTACAATATTTCCATTGCGCAGATAACTTTGAAGTTCATTCAGTGTCGTTGCAGACAGCTTTCCACCGCCATAGAGTAAATATTTAAGACTGCTTAGCTTATCTGCCGATATCTTGGGACTTTCTGCTAACATGACCATGAAAGATCGTGAAATCAATGTATAAGTAACGCTATATTTTTCAATAATATCCAAAAAGTACTCGGGTGAATATGGTTTATCAGTGATAACTATCTTTGCCCCACGAACAAGACCCGATGAAAGTACAAACAGTGCGGTTGCCCAGTCAAAAGTGCTGCTCATATAGACCACATCAGACGAGTTCAAGAAACTAAATCAGAAAAAAGTTTAAGTAAAATAGGGTAAACGTAAGTTTAAAAAAAAGCGGAGGGAAAACAAACGTATTGTCGGTAAAGCTGTAAGATGAAATTTTTTTATCACTGACCTTCCAAATTCAAAAGCACGGCATGTATTCGGAACTGTTACAGCTTTCGGCATACCTGTGGTCCCAGAAGAACACCATATTAAAAGAGTCTGATCGGGTCCATTTTCTAAATCAACTGGTCTGAAAACAATTAACTTATTGTATTATTGACATTGTTGCATTATTGACAATATTTACTGTAATAACAGAAGATCAAGAAAAAATTTCAATTGACATTATTCTCCTTAAATAATAGAAATGTTTGTTTTTTAACCCTTTCAATGGCTAGGTTAACCTTAGAACAAAATAATTTTTTGAAGTAATATTCCTATAATGTAGGTCCTAAAAAGATGAAAAAAACATACCCTTGATATTTACCTGCGCTACTTAAGTTTTCCAGCTTGTACAAAGAAAAAATTATTTTGCTCCTGTTCTGCACAAATTTTTTTTTAATCCTAATCATTTAGGCCATAAAAAGATACAAAAGCATAAATTTGATGTTTGTCCGGTTGATTTTTTCTCATAAAATAGGCCAAACAAATTTTTTTTTTGCTTCTCTTCGGCACAAAATCGAAAATCCAAATGACTTTAATGTTAAATGCCTCTCTAAATTTATTTTAATCTTGTTGGTTAATTTTTTTTCATAAAACCAAACGAATAATTTAAAAAAAACGTTTCAAAATATAAAAATTATTTTATACCTTGTATTTATACCTTTGTATTTTAAAAAAATACCTTGAAATACATTTTAGCTCTTGTCATAAAGATGAAATTGTGAGCATATAAAATCAAAAAAACTTCGATCAAAAAACTACCTGGAAGCAAACATCTGCATCAAATTCACATTGTAGCTCTTGTCATGTTTAATGTCTTGTATGTTTAATTAACGCTCAAAAATGAAATATGCCTGGCCAGAACCATGTGTTTGTCCAAGGGTTAACACCGTTTAGGTATCGCTTAGGTATCACGCGATCTTCATTTAACAGGCGTACTTAATGGCCCTGACATTAGGAAACTATTCAAGAGCAACTTTGTATCATCGCTTCATGATTATAATCTTTCAATGGCATGGATTTACCTTCAGTGTGTATGCAGCAGAGTCTTGGGAGGGGATTGAGACGCGGAACCGGAAGCAAGAGAATGGGTGAAAGAAATGCTGTATTATATTGACAAAATCGGCACATCGATGATATTAAAGCTACATTTTCTTCATTTTCATTTTGACGATTTTATCAAACAACTCCCTACCGAATCCGATGAGCAAGGAAAAACGGTACAAAGGCAAAAAACTCGACGCATTGGTTGCAGAGGTAATATCAATTTTATTGATGCATTGTTTTGCATTCCTTTTTTGATTTCTTTTCTAATTCATTTCAGGTATGTTGGTGGAGTCACAAGATCACCCTGCATGATGTTAATGAAGTACTAATGAAGAAAAAGCTGATGGTGGAGGGCAGTCTGAAAGCAACGCGCCTGTGGACACCATATGGATTCGGACAACGATTTGGATCCACAAATTAAGAGAGTGCGATTTGCAAGTCCAGGGCCATAAACATTATAAACATAATACGAATATTTTTTTTTATAATTTTTGTAATAGATAGCATAGTATTGCAGTGCCATCCCTGCTGAGACTACTAATCCCTACAACACTGAATCATTATTACTAAATATCTATGCTACTACTCTTTATTGTACCCTAACTCTAAATGTCAACCCATACCACCTAAGAACTAAGATTAATAAAATCAGTAATAGTATAACAATGAAACCTGTAACATGCCTTTTCACTTACGGATGAAGGCTTTATAGTATCTCAATGTTGAAGTAAAGAAAAAACAAATTAAATTAAAAAATTTTCGGGAAATTTTTCACTTTTGCGGCTACCTAAGCGCTACCTAAACGGTGTTAAGAATCATTCCTAGGAAAGTTATATTTTCAAGAAAGTTGTTTATTGAGATCTTAGGTTCATTTTTGTAGTTAATTATTACCTTGAATTTTTAACGGTTTGCTACCTATGGACCTGAACAGGGGAAAAAAGGTAAAAACAAATTGAATTTTTTAAAGTTTTTTGCGATTTTGACCTTGAAGATTAAGTTTTTTATTTAATATTTTCACAATTTTTATTCTTTATGACAAGAGCTACAACTTTGCCTCAGAGAGTAAATCAAACTTCCGAACGGTTTGCAAGATATGAGCTTGAGAAAATGATCATTTTTTTGCAAAAATGACACCGATACCCCACATCTTTGGGGGCCCATAAAAAAACTGGAGGACTTTGGGCAAAACTGGTAGACAGGTGTCTTTTTTTTTTGTCTTTTATCACGTAGTGATGTCCGTATATGGTTATTTTGCCATGACTCAAAAAATTACACACTGTGTAATCAAAGGGTTTAAAGTTTATACACTTTTTGGAGAAAATTGCCGTTAAAAAAAATTAATAGAGTGCAAATATTAAGCAAATGTTAGTGAATCAAGATTTCAAAAATATTAACATTAATAAAATTTATGAAATAGATATTTATTTTAAAAGTATATAGTGTCCTGTTAAGTATAAATGTAATGTAAAAAGGTCTCAAAACTGGGAAACATCAACAAAATTGCTACTTACTCAAACTCAGTTTCAACCACTTTAGTATCGAGTATATCCGCTAATATGGGCACATTAGGAACACGCTGCTTTAATGTTACAATTTTGCAATTCAGCTCACTTGTAGCCAAACTTATTTTGACATAGTCATGGCCATCGCAAAAAATCAATTTTGGTTTTGTTATTTGAAAAAGATGTCTAATAGTTTCTGAAGAAAATAAAGGTAATAAAATAATTCCTTTGGTTATTATGGTCATGCTCTCTTTAACTTACTCTCATCCTGATTGGGACTGACAGAATGAGGAGCAATACCACTAAAAAAACATGCAAATATCACGCATATTGAATATGTTGTATTGTGGCAGATAAGACCAATGATATCGCTTTGCTTCAACTGTAAAGATTGAAAATATTTTGCTATACAAAAGGCCTGTTGCAGAACCTCTTCGCTAGTAAGCTGCTTTTGTTCGGAATCTGAAATCTGTAGAAAATTGTTAGTTATCACAATCGATTTTCAAGTTTTGAGATAAAATTTTATCACCAGGCAAATTTGCTTTGGCCGTCGACGCAATTCCTCATAAAATATACGTCCCAAGGAACATTCCCTGTCATAATGTCTATGCCACTTGCTGCCACTCCATATTTTTGTATCGGAATCGTAGGATCCTTTAAAACTTTGCTCTGTTCTTTTTAACATATTTGGTGTATTTTAGATTTTTTTTCGACTTCTTTTCCGTTCTAGTGGCCCAATCGCACTGTATTCTTAAAAACAACTTTGTTATGTATTACTCTTTCTTTTATTAGATTAGATAAGATTATATTAGATTTGGTAATGAAATTCGTGAGAACAAGAGAAAATACTCCCCGGACACTTAGACTTCAGCCACTTAGGCCACGATCCGATAAAAAAAAAATTATATTATTCACTATAAAATTTTATCGTAATTTTTTCGTGGCCAACCTCTGCAAGGGCTTCCGCAGGATTTGTTCTAGGGGGGAGGGGGTGCCAAAGGCATAAAGGAGTCTAGAATGCACATAAAGAATATGTAACTTATGTAATTCTATTTTCTGAGATTTTTGGTACTAATTTTGTTATCATGACACGCCGGTTGACACACGCTGTTACACATAAGAAAATTATATATATTTTAAAGATGGGGTAAAAATCTTTCTCGTATCATGCCCAAAACATTTTCAAATTTAATTTTTTTTTCATGTAATTTCAAAAATTTTGTTCTTAAAATACATTCTTAGTAATTTAGTAAATTTAATAATGAGAGGTCTCCTTTATTCCTAAACGTATCCTAAATCGCATTAATAACTTTTTAGTCCCCAAGTTTTCCTCTTTCAAATAAGAATACAAAATTTTCCCAATATTTTTTTTTTTTTCCTTTCGAGGCAGTGTTTACATCAGAAAAGTTAAAGATTCTGAAAGCATTCTCATCAGTAGCATGGATGATGTCAGTGCTGCTATTTCGTTTCCTGCTATTTAAATATTTATGCTCCGTTCAGTTTATATTTATGTTCATTTCTGCAATTTTATTAGTTTATACTAAGCTTTCTCTCTCGCTATTCTTTATCTTTTTTATCTCTTTATTTTTTTTCTTGCCTAAAATATGCTCTCTCTTTGATTATTCTTATGTCTATCTCTAGCTTAACACCTTCTGGTGCTGATGTAAATCAAAAATTTTAATTTAGGTTTTATGTAAGCAACGCAGCGGACTTTAGGCCCAGTTATAATAGACGTAATGTAAAGTAACGTAATGTTGTCAACTGTCGTCGTGACGGGACGTAATGTAAGAAAACGTTGCAGCAATTATAATAGGCAGTAGCCAGACAGTTGTTTGTCGTAAATAATTGCACGTTCCTGTACAAGTGCAATTAAAACTTCATCAGAAATAGCTGTGGATATATAGAACTATCGCATTAAAAATACAATATAAAATAGAACCTAACCTCAATGTTTACTTGTTCTTAAAGTAACGTAGAAATCGAAATCCAACGGATCGTTACGTCTCGTTACATTACGTTACGTTTATTATAATCACTTGTATAAGAAAGTATTGTTTGAAACAATAAGTGAAAGAACACACTGCTCAATTGACATAAGACCACATTACGTTACGTCTATTATAACTGGGTCTTTAATGTTGTTAATTTTAATGCTCGTAGCTTGAACATGGCTAAACTGGACTATATCAGGTACGCATTTGCAAACTTTTTAGTTGACATTATTTGCATTTCGGAAACTTGGCTGTGTAGAGATATTAGTAATAATTCTTGTGATATTCTTGCAAAAATGCAAAATAAAAGAATATCCTTAAAATACTTTTGGCCGTTTGAACCAAAATAATCGCTTGATTTTACCGATCGATGGCTCAAAATTTTTGGTGCTAATGTGGTCTCTTCTTGAGACCAGCGAGTTCATCTGCTTTGCAGTTACCTAGACAATCCGTATGTCCAGGAATCCAGCATTGAAGGATTCTAAGCTGCTTTGCCATCTCATTTAGAGATCTGCTGCAGTTGAGAATTGGTTTGATCTCAACTTCAATATTAAATAAAAATAAAACGTGTATACTCACTTCAGATTATTTGTTGAGCTGTTCAATTAAATATTGCTACCAACAAATTCGTTTGATAATGTTTTTTTTTATGTAACGATAGGTTTCATATTTTTTTCAGCGACCAACTCCACTTTTGCCCTTCTTTTTATGCAGTAATACTTATTACGTAAGGCCTTGCTTTCACATGAAGAACCTGCTGTGGCTGCGAAAATGCCGACATTCCTTAACCACATTTGCTCCTTTTGCTTCCAACTGACGGTATCTATCCAATGCTGCAATTTCTTGCATGGCGTTGCCATAGTTTCATACTTGTTAAATATTAATGTAAAAACAACATGTGAAAACCAAATTTGCTTTACCGAGATAATAAATTTTTTTGGCCGATAACTGGAGTGAACTTTATAGATAAGATGAGAAAACGGCCCCAAGGGCCAGTTTTTCAGTACGAGTTTAAACATTTGTCAAATTAAACGTAGCTTTTATCACCAAAATTGAATTTTTAAACTTTAGTCAAATTAAATCAAGTTTCACTCACCCAAATTGGACGTTTAAACTCGGTTTAACTAGATATTTTAGCATTCGTTGAAGTTAGATTGACTTAAATTATCATATAATGCGTTTCCTTCTTGCCTAAATCGAGTTTAAAAGTCCAATTTTGGTGAGTTAAGCTCGGTTTAATTTGACTAAAGTTTAAACGTCCGATTTTGGTGATTAAAGCTACGTTTAATTTGACTAATGTTTAAACATAAGTCAAGAGAACCCACCTTCAAGCCCACCATCAGCTCAGAATGTTTTTCAATTAAAACTTATCTTTGAATGGCTTATTGAAATAACGCGATAAGCCACATGATAAAAAAAAAATCTATTTCTTACGCTCAATAACTAAGTTAATAAATTAGCAACACATATTAAAGAAATTTCAGTTATTCATTCTTAACTTTCTGATCTATTTTTCAAAAACTCCTTGATCGATTTAATATTTTAATACAAAAATAAATTTTCTTAAAACTTTTAAGTCGATTATTTTAAAATATTTTTCTTGTGTTTATATCATGTTCTTGCAATAAGAGCTGGGTCAAAAAATGCTCATTACAATTCAATTCTAATTCCTTGGAATTAGGAATTGATAATTGGTCCTCTCAATTCCTCAGGAATGTAATTGGAAAAAATCGTCTATGCCATCATGGGAATTATAATTAGTAATTGAACACCTCAATTCCTTGAAATGGAATTGAAAGAATATGGTCAATTCCATTACAGGAGGTGTAATTGGTGATTGAACATCTCAATTCCTCAGGAATTGAGGAATTCCTCTGGAATTCCTCAATTTGGTAATTGAACACTTCAATTCCTCATAAATTGAATTGGAAAAAATTGTCAATTCTATTACGGGAATTGTAATTTGAATTTTAAATTTCAATTACGTTTTCATTTACTCAAAACTACTTCGTTTTGTATTAGAAAACTTTATTTGACTCCCACTGTTAGTCGGTGGGAGTCTATGAAATATTTGTATCGAATAAATGTAGTATCGAAGATACCAATTTTTCAATTTATTGCCACATTTTGAGTTAGAACAAAATATATAACTACTACGCTACCTGGTTCAATCCCGCTGATTTTTTGCAAGGTGCTTGGCACATAACTTTCACACTCCTCTAAAAAATTTCATTAATCTACTACCAAAGCGATGTTTCCAATTCTAGTCCTTGGGAATTGAGGCGATCAATTAACAAGTACAATTCTCGTAATGGGATTTACAATTTTTTCCAATTCCATTCCTGAGCACTTAAGATGCCCAATTACCAATTACAATTCCTGGAATAGAATTGAAAATTTTTACAATTACATTCCAGAGGAATTTAAATGTACAATTACCAATTATAATTCCTGTAATGTAATTGTGAAGTTTTTCCAATTACATTCCAGAGGAATCGAAATGTCCAATTACCACTTACAATTCCTGTAATGTAATTGAGAAGTTCTTCCAAATACATTCCAGAGGAATTGAGATGCCCAATTACCAGTTACAATTCCTGTAATGTAATTGAGAAGTTTTTCCAAATACTTTCCAAAGGAATTGAGATGCCCAATTACCACTTACAATTCCTGTAATGTAATTGAGAAGTTTTCTAAATACATTCCAGAGGAATTGAGATGCCCAATTACCAATTACAATTTCTGTAATGTAATTGAGAAATTTTTCCAATTAAATTCCAGAGGAATTGAAAAGTACAATTACCAATTAAAATTCCTGTAATGTAATTGAGAAATTTATTTCAATTACATTCCAGAGGAATTGAGATGCCCAAATACCAATTGCAATTCCTGTAATGTAATTGAGAAGTTTTTCCAACTATATTCCAGAGGAATTGAAATGTACAATTATCAGTTATAATTCCTGTAATGTAATTGAGAAGTTTTTCCAACTACATTCCAGAGGAATTGAAATGTACAATTATCAGTTATAATTCCTGAAATGTAATTGAGAAGTTTTTCTAATTACATTCCAAAGGAATTGAAATGTCCAACTGCCAATTATAATTCCTGTAATGTAATTGAGAAGTTTTTCCAACTACATTCCAGAGGAATTGAAATGTTCAATTACCAATTCCTAATTTCAAGGAATTAGAGTAGAGGTTTAATGTACAATGGCACATCTCAGAGAGTAAAATCTGCTTTGTATTTTAAGTTCTTTGAATGTTAAGATTTGAGATAAAGCTTGTCCGGCCAGTTGTCGAGCATTTGTGAAAAAACGCTGTATAGGCACGCACAACACAATTCATCATAAGAATTGACTCGGTTAAAATCATGTCAAGGGCTTTAATAGCCCATTTGTTTTATTTTCTTAGTAAAATATATTTTATAAGAACTTGATATTAATAATGTACTTTTATTTTGAGAATAATATTTAATTATTAAAATGATCGAATATATTACAATCCTTTAACTTTCAAATATATTGCTAACAGAGCCTTACGATCTATTTTTCCATTATTATTTTGGGGTAAGTCTTGCAAAATAATTGCACCAGCATTTAGGTGCTTATATTTCACTTCAAATTTCCCTGCTACATAGTTCACGATATCCTGCTCCGTAAGCGAACTATCCTTCGTTATGACAACCGCTGCTGCGGCTGCATCACCATCCAGTTCATTAGCAACACCAAAAACACACACATCTTTCACATCGGGTAAATTCGCAATCACTAGCTCGATCTCACTTGGCCAGTATTGCATGGAACGATACTTGAGTGTGTCCCTCTTGCGATCCACTATATATAAATACATATGCTCATCCATATAACCGATATCACCGCTATGAAACCAACGTTCGGAGTCAAATATAGCTGTAGTTGCCTCTTCATTATTGTAGTAGCCCAGCCAATTTTCACCATGCCTGCAACAAATTTCACCCACTTCACCCGGTCCCACTTTTTGACCAGCATCGTTGATAATTTTTAATTGAAATCCTGGTTGCAAGCGTCCCGCTGAGGTGGGATTGTCTAAGTTTGGATTCCACACAAATGGATTTCCAAATTCGGTAAATGAATATGCCGTTACAATATTTCCATTGCGCAGATAACTTTGAAGTTCATTCAGTGTCGTTGCAGACAGCTTTCCACCGCTATAGAGTAAATATTTAAGACTGCTAAGCTTATCTGCCGATATCTTGGGACTTTTAGCTAACATGACCATGAAAGATCGTGAAATCAATGTATAAGTAACGCTATATTTTTCAATAATATCCAAAAAGTACTCGGGTGAATATGGTTTATCAGTGATAACTATCTTTGCCCCACGAACAAGACCCGATGAAAGTACAAACAGTGCGGTTGCCCAGTCAAAAGTGCTGCTCATATAGACCACATCAGACGAGTTCAAGAAACTAAATCAGAAAAAAGTTTAAGTAAAATAGGGTAAACGTAAGTTTAAAAAAAAGCGGAGGGAAAACAAACGTATTGTCGGTAAAGCTGTAAGATGAAATTTTTTTATCACTGACCTTCCAAATTCAAAAGCACGGCATGTATTCGGAACTGTTACAGCTTTCGGCATACCTGTGGTCCCAGAAGAACACCATATTAAAAGAGTCTGATCGGGTCCATTTTCTAAATCAACTGGTCTGAAAACAATTAACTTATTGTATTATTGACATTGTTGCATTATTGACAATATTTACTGTAATAACAGAAGATCAAGAAAAAATTTCAATTGACATTGTTCTCCTTAAATAATAGAAATGTTTGTTTTTTTAAATCCTTTCCATGTCTAGGCTAAACTAAGAACAAAAAAATTTTTGAAGTAATATTACTATAATAGGAATAGGAATATTTAGGACCTACTAAAAAGATGAAAAAAACATACCCTTGATTTTTACCTGCGCTACTTAAGTTTTCCAGCTTGTACAAAGAAAAAATTATTTTGCTCCTGTTCTGCAAACATTTTTTTTTTAATCCTAATCATTTATGCCATAAAAAGATACAAAAGCATAAATTTGATGTTTGTCCGGTTGATTTTTTCTCATAAAATAGGCCAAACAAATTTTTTTTTTTTTTGCTTCTCTTCGGCACAAAATCGAAAATCCAAATGACTTTAATGTTAAATATCTCTCTAAATTTATTTGAAACGTGTTGGTTCATTTTTTTTTTACATAGAACCAAACGAATTATTTAAAAAAACATTCAAAAATATAAAAAGTTATTTTCTGACGTGCCCAATATATTGGGAAAATCCTCTGAAAGGGTTAAATAAAGTCTTAACAAACTGTAAAAAAAGAAATGTAAGTTTTTTTTGTTAATTCATTTTTAAAAATATACTCGTATTTGGACCACATAAGAAATACTTGTTATTGAACCACCATTATATACAATATATAATCAAAGTGTTTAAAGTTTATACACTTTTTGGAGCAAATTGTCGTTAAAAAAATTAATAGAGTGCAAATATTAAGCAAATGTTAGTGAATCAAGATTTCAAAAATATTAACATCTATAAAATTTATGAAATAGATATTTATTTCAAAAGTATATAGTGTCCTGTTAAGTATAAATCTAATGTAAAAAGGTCTCAAAACTGGGGAAACATCAACAAAATTGCTACTTACTCAAACTCAGTTTCAACCACTTTAGTATCGAGTATATCCACTAATATGGGCACATCAGGAACCCGCTGCTTTAATGTTACAATTTTGCAATTCAGCTCACTTGTAGCCAAACTTATTTTGACATAGTCATGGCCATCGCAAAAAATCAATTTTGGTTTTGTTATTTGAAAAAGATGTCTAATAGTTTCTGAAGAAAATAAAGGTAATAAAATAATTCCTCTGTTTATTATGGCCATGCTTTCTTTAACTTACTCTCATCCTGATTGGGACTGACAGAATGAGGAGCAATACCACTAAAAAAACATGCAAATATCACGCATATTGAATATGTTGTATTGCGGCAGATAAGACCAATGATATCGCTTTGCTTCAACTGTAAAGATTGAAAATATTTTGCTATACAAAAGGCTTGTTGCAGAACCTCTTCGCTGGTAAGCTGCCTTTGTTCAGAATCTGAAATCTGTAGAAAATTGTTAGTTATTGCAATCGATTTTCAAGTTTTGAGATTCAATTTTATCACCAGGCAAATTTGCTTTGGCCGTCGACGCAATTCCTCATAAAATATACGTCCCAAGGAACATTCCCTGTCATAATGTCTATGCCACTTGCTGCCACTCCATATTTTTGTATCGGAATCGTAGGATCCTTTAAAAGTTTGCTCTGTTCTTTTTAACATATTTGGTGTATTTTAGATTTTTTTTCGACTTCTTTTCCGTTCTAGTGGCCCAATCGCACTGTATTCTTAAAAACAACTTTGCTATGTATTACTCTTTCTCTTATTAGATTAGATTAGATTAGATTAGATTAGATTAGATTAGATTAGATTATATTTGGTGAAGAAATTCGTGAGAACAAGAGAAAATACTCCCCGGACACTTAGACTTCAGCCACTTAGGCCACGATCCGATAAAAAAATTATATTATTCACTATAAAATTTTATCGTAATTTTTTCGTGGCCAACCTCTGCAAGGGCGTCCGCAGGATTTGTTCTAGCGGGGGGGGGGGGGGGGGGCAAAGGCATAAAGGAGTCTAGAATGCACATAAAGAATATATAACTTATATAATTCAGTTTTCTGAGATTTTTGGTATTAATTTTGTTTTCATGATACGCCGGCTGACACACGCTTGTACACGTAAGAAAATTATATACATATTTTAAAGATGGGGTAAAAATCTTTCCGTATCATGCCTGAAACATTTTCAAATTTAATTTTTTTCATGTAATTTCAAAAATTTTGTTCTCATCATATATTCTTAGTAATTTAGTAAATTTAATAACGTGAGGTCTCCTTTATCCCTAAACGTATCCTAAATCGCATTAATAACTTTTTAGCCCCCAAGTTTTCCTCTTTCAAATAAGAATACAAAAATTTCTCAATATTTTTTTTTAAATGATTAAAACCAGCAAGATTTTTAGACCATTTTTTACAGTTATGGAGTTCTTTAACACATAAACCATTTGCGAGCGGCCTGAAATATATCAGATTTAGATTTAGGAGGTAAAAATACATATAATCTGCAAAAAATAAGAATTAGAATTGTCGCTATTCTTGAAGTGTTTCCCGCATGGACATCTACTGACTTATTTCTTTTTTCAACATGCATCAGTTCTAGCAGCCTGAAAGTTACTAAAATCGTGTTTGGAAACATACCTATCTTATATATATTACGCAAATGAAATGAATTTCTGGTGTAAGGCTTTTCAAGTACAAGTTCAATGTTAATAAATTTAGTATGGTTTGGTTAGTTTATACCTCACGGTGTGCAGGAAGCAACTTTTATTCAACCTGAAATGTCGACACAATCTGAGTATGCAGATGTTTGAAGAACAATATATAGATGCAAAATTTATTTAGTTTAAGGGGGTGAATCAATTTTTTGCAGTAAAAAAAATCTTTTTTTTATATCATAAATAGGTAATAAAACATGTCCTCAATATGTCTTCAATGTTTAAAAAACGATATAACTTCAAATATTTGCAATTTAAGAAATGAAAAAATTCCATTTAGTAATAGAGCCGGTAAGCAATTGTCTGTTATTATATTTATTTTAAAAGAGCATTTAGATAATATTATGAGAAATTCAGTCACATGCGTCAGACAACCGAGAAATGTTGATAATTTTAATCGAAGTTTGAAATTTGATTTCATAAAATTACGCTTCACATGTTACTAAAAAGTTAACATTTTGAGAAATGTTTACAAAACTGATAATTTACGGTTTGACGTAGTTTGTTGAACAATTACCGAATATAAGGAAATGTATGATTGCACGGTGGCCGTAATCTACTAAGAGTACGTGGCCCGTAAGCTAAAAAACCGTGGTTAACACCCCAGCTCAAATAGAATGTTTTTTTTTTCGTTATTATTAAATGTAACAAATGTATTTGTACAATATACATTTGTTTTTGTACGAATACGAATAAAATATTTGTAATATGTACCAGAGAACAGCTTGAGCGCATTCAAATGGCGTTTCGATTGTCTCGTCAATAAACGAGCACCGAATGTGCTTCCTGTCGTAGCTCGTTCCTGTAACAAAATCGACAAGTTACCGATTTGTGTGACGTCAGCCGTTATCGATCCCTAGTTACCGATTTTGTGACAACTAATGTTTCTGTACGTTTAAATCGGTAAAAACTCGGACCGTGATAAAAAAGGACACAAATCGAGAAGAAAAGTTGCGAAATTGAGTCAAATGACAACCAGCTGTTTACTCAAATGTATTATTTTAGTATTTTTTATTATTTTTTTTACTTTATAACAAATAGGTGCTTGTCTTGTTAATAAGAAGTGAATATTTGCAGTTTATGGAAATTAATTATGTAATATTGATGTGTATTAATGGTTGCGGTTGTAAATAATTTTACACTAAGAGCTATGCTGCAAAAACTGAAGCAAATATATGCAGCCGGTTACTTTTTCATAGCTCAAACAAATACTGTTTTGCTAAAATTTTGAACTTTTATGTAAGTAGCAGAGATCTGCAACAAGTAAATTGAAAATCAAGCTACTTGAAAAAATATCAAGCTTTGAGTTGATATGCAGGAACTTGATTTATTTTTTCCTTACAATTCGCGACTAGCTTCTGAAAAACGAATCATATGTCTGACGTGATTCTATTTTGTTTCTACCCCACATGGGTTGGTGGAAAAAGTCAAGTTTTCAACTTTTCAACTCTGGTTTCGACTCTATGCGACTGACGATCGTTTGTTTCGTTGTTCGTTTCATTTATAATGCGGAGTTTGTGTAACTTTTTTTCTGTTGTTATTGCCATTATATTAGGTGGCAGCCCTATTTCCAAATTTTATAATTTGGAAATTCTGACAACGGATTCGGATTCAGCGACCCATTTTTGGTGTACCATTTTTTTTTGCCAGCCTCGAGTTCACAAAACTGCAAAAAATTAAGGTGGCAACCCTATCCACCATCTTGAATTTTAAAATTCTGACTTTAGATTCGAAATCAGCGACCCCTTAACACTGATAAATGACGTTTAAAACTCTTGAAAACACATATTATTAGGTGGCAACCCTATTATTTCAAAATTTTATCATTTGGAAGTTCTGATTCAGATTCAGCGACCTATTTTTGGTGTACCATTTTTTTGCCAGCCCCGAATTCATAAAACTACAAAAAATTAAGGTGGCAACCCTATCCACCATCTTGAATTTTAAAATTCTGACTTCAGATTCGAAATCAGTGACTCCCTAACTCTGTTAAATGATGTTTAAAACTCTTAAAAAGACATTATTAGGTGGCAGCCCTATTATTATAAAATATTATAATTTTGAAATTCTGACCACGGATTCGGATTCAGCGACCCATTTTTGACATACCATTTTCTTTTTGCCAGCCCCGAATTCATAAAAATACAAAAAATCAAGGTGGCAACCCTATCCACCATCTTGAATTATAAAATTCTGACTTCAGATTCGAAATCAGTGACTCTCTAACACTGTTAAATGATGTTTAAAACTCTTAAAAATACATATTATTAGGTGGCAATACTGTGGTAAAAATTTAGGTGGCAACCCTAACCTCCATCTAAAGTTTTAAAACTGTGACATTATATTCGAAATCAAATTCGTTGTCAGAATTTCAAAAAAACTAGGTGGCAACTCTATCCGCCATCTTGAATTTTAAATTCTGACATAAGATCCGAAATCATCTACCCCTAAAACTGCCAACCACGGAGTCCACAGAACCCTTAAAAGTCATAATACGCTTAAGCTTTTCCTACACAAGCTCATTGAATTTTTTGGATACTTGCCTTCAATTTTAAGCTTTTCAAGCTTTTTGCCGAAGGCATCAAGCTTTCCTTTACTTGAAAGTTCGTGCCGTTCGCTTGTAAGTTAGCATACTTGCAAGTCGTAAGCTGTCGTGGGCTTATTTATATTCAATTACAAGCTATACTTGATTCAAAATTATCAAGCTAGCTTGAAACTTGTATTTTAAGCAAGTACTTGAAATAGAGTTTCAAGTAGGCTTGTGAAGTTTTCTGATACATATGCTCATTGCATATTTATGCAGTATTCCTTTGATATAGACGAATACATTATGTCAGTATGCGTTCATGCTCTATTTGCGTTGTAACAACATTTCTGCAACGTGTAAACGTCTTTGGTTTTATTTCAAAACTTGTGCATGGCAATGCTGCAAACATTCTGAAATTGTTCGTTTTGCCGACGTGGCGCTAGAATAATACTAAAAACATTCCTATTAACTTTTTATCTGTTAAAATTCCTTTTTTTATAACATTATTGATAATATTACAAACATTTTTTTTTTGTACTTTTACGATATAATGCCTTTTATTTTAGTTTAATGAAAATTGTTTTCGGACTACTTGAAGTACTGAGTTGAAGTACAAAATATCATATGACAAGTTATAAGATGACACAATTTTCCACAGCAATAAATAGAAGGGTTAATTCTTATATCCTAGTCTTATGACAACCAAAAAGCCTGAAAGTAGACTGCAATATTATGAAAGCACCCATGTCGCTTCTAGTGGTCGTTAGATGGCGCTAACAGTTGCTTTTTCTACTGTAAATTGTGTATGGTTTGAGGCAACACTAAACTTAATGATTATTGTAACAACAAGCAACGAGTGTATGTAACAAGAGAGTTCTTCATTCAGAGTTGCTACCATCGCTCCCGTCGATGTGCCAACCACTAAACGACAACAACAATTAGTTCTATTCATTAAGGGTATTCATGATTCAGTACACTTGCCTGTGCAATTGAGGACTTGTGCAGTTGTGTAGGGCATGTGTTTTATTTAAATAAATTTTAAATTAATAAATTTAATTCAATATTGTTAGAATTTAATTTTCATTGTACTGTAAAAGAACTTAGTTTCTTATTTGTACTCAATTATTTTCTATAAATAAATAAATAAATAAATAAAAAAATGTACCTTTAATTTGTATCGTCATATATATTTATATAATCAGTAAAACTAGTAAAAATTCTGAGTGCTATTGTTTAAGTTAATATAAAATGCTTCAATCAATTCATTTTTTATTTCATAGCTATGTCACGTTACTTTATGGAGGGTGGAAGGAGTTTTGAAATGCACTACGAAAAGTAATGGAGGGGGAGGCTAAAAAGGTGCTAAAAATCGGTAGCGTAGCTTATGAATGACCCCTAAGACCTTTTCCACATGGAGCAATTGAAAAGTAATGCAACTGCAACGCAACTGCTTAAAAAGTTTCAAAATACTTCAATTTTAAAATGAACTGCAACCTACGCTTTCTGATGAGCAAGCCACGTCGCAACGCAACATTGAAAAATTCACAATAAAAAAAAACACTTATTTAATGGAAGCTTTGTTAAATAGATATAAAAAATTAATTAACTGATTAATTATTTTCGTAGCACACAACACATATCGCAAACGTAACAAATCGCCGATTAAAATTGCAGCACGACGTGTTGCATGGAACTGGTTGCGAATGCGTTAAAAACTTGTTGAGTACAAGTTGTTTCATGTGAAGGTTTCGGTATAAATACATTGGTTAGCAACTTTTGTTGCAGTTGCATTAGTTTTCAATTTCTCCATGTGGAAAAAGCCTAAGTCACGTCGCAACGCAACATTGAAAAATTCACAACACAAACACTTATTTCATGGAAACTTTGATAAAAAATAAATTGATTATAAAAAAACTTCCTGCACTTATTTCATATTTATTAATTGATTAATTATTTTCGTAGCACACAACACATATCGCAAACGTAACAAATCGCCGATTCAAATTGCAGCAAGCCGTGTTGCATGGAACTGGTTGCGAATGTGTTGCCAACTTTTTGAATAAAAGTTGTTTCATGTTAAGGTTTCGGTATAAATACATTGGTTAGCAACTTTTAATGCAGTTGCATTACTGTTCAATTGCTCCGTGTGAAAAAGGCCTAAGTGCCAACGAGTGTTAGGCATGTGTTTGAGTCTGCTTTGATTTTTTTGGCATGTTGTACCACATTTTAGTTTTTGGTCTGTTTCTAATTTCATCACACATTCTATCCCACCAAAGATGCATTTTATCATAAATTTACTTGAAATTTATTATTAAAGTTAGAAAGTTTTAAACTCGTAATGTATTTTCAAATGGAATAACAGAAGTAAGCAGTTTTACCGCTTATTGAACTTTGTAGAGGCTTTAAATGCATTAAAAACCGATTCATTACTCAAATTTCCACGTTTTAGTATAGTGTAAAGTATAAAAATGTGGTGCGACTCTGTGAGATAGTCTTAAAGCGAAAAATTAATTTCTTCATACAAAAATTAAAAATGACAGCATGATGAAATTCAATAATACTTTCTATCTCACATGTCGTATCACACAGTAGGAGTATGTAAAGCGGCCTTAACAGGACTACAC
This sequence comes from Dichetophora obliterata, assembly GCA_963920525.1. Classification (NCBI taxonomy): domain Eukaryota; kingdom Metazoa; phylum Arthropoda; class Insecta; order Diptera; family Sciomyzidae; genus Dichetophora; species Dichetophora obliterata. Next base: position 24,567,243 of record OY986435.1, on the reverse strand, counting down.
TATAGGTTTTTTTATAATTATAGTATAGTGACCCACTGTGCGCTGGTTTAACGATGTTTACGTGTTTCCCATCTATTGCGCCCAAACAATTAGGCATTCCGGTTTTTGTATAAAAATCTTGTGATATGCGTTTCCAGTCACTTTCGTTAGGGATTGGCAAATAAATTTCATGCAAGACATCCCAAATTGCTATACAAGTTTCGTAAATAATTTCTCTGACTGTTGAAATGCCATTCTTGAGAGACAATGCCAAAAGTTCAAAACCTCATCCATGAGCTAAATATCTGTAAAACATTATTAGTAATATCACAAAAAAAATATTACAGTTGCCAAAGCTCAAGAAACTCACAATATTGTAATTGCTAAAGTGGGCCAATTGCTTGTCTATGTGAGTGTTTTTGTCAAGTTTCTTTTAACAATTAATAGGGGTATTCACTTCAATGCTGAAATTTCAGAAATCGAAAATTTCCGACGAGTTGAAATGAGCGGACCCATTTGTAATGTTTCGTTTTTTCACATGCATCTGTCAAACTTAAAATCGCCATTGCTTCACTTCATTGAAGCGCTTGTTACCAAAACAAATAATTTTGTTCATATTTTGCTAAACTCAGATTAATACACAGATATATAAATCGACTACCACTCAGCTACAATAGAATTAATTATGATTTTTTTCTTGCTCGCAGACATTGCATCAGCTTTTAGACGGGATTTGACAGAATGCCTTTCTTAATATCGAAGTTATCATATTCACAATGGCTCATACTCATTAAACCGATTCTCTTATGCTTACTGAACACATCTTTTCTTCGCAAATTTCCGACGATTATTTTTCATCAACTCAATAGGTGATTAAATTTAAGCAACCTTCGGAAAACCAAAACAACAACAATTGCACTGAAGTTTTCGTAAATTTCAGCATTTCGCAGATTTCAGCGTTGAAGTGAATACCCTTAATATAAAAGCCTAAATTTATCGACGCTAATCCTTGTGGCTATACAAAAATGTTCTTCGTCCATCGATTGCATTTTCATTAAACATGTACCAAAAAATTCTTCTTCTTCTCTAGTGAGACTTAGTGCACGAACCCACCATCTTCTTTTCGATTTATCAAGCAACTCATAAATAACAGTCACTACTGCCCAAGGTTGCCAGCCAAAATTCGGAATAATTCCCACGAAAATTAGCTTTTTCCCAAAGTAACATAAATTAAATACCACCAAAATTCCCATGGTAAAGGTAAACAAAAAAAAAAATCCCACAGCAATTAAAAAATACAAAAAAAAATCCCACGATCACTAAAAATTACCACAAAAATACCACGCGTTTTAGAAACACCACTAAAAATCCCTTATGCATTTATTGTCTTTGTTTCAAAACTATAACAAATTGTTTCACATAAAGTTAATTGTTATGCATATCACATGTCTTCGTTTTATATTGTAGATTGTGAATTTTATTTGTTTGTTTCCATTTAATAATTTCTAAAACGAAATTATGCTTATAAAAATAAAATAATAAAAAATAAACAAAATAAAATAAAATTTTTTTTTTCAAAAATATTTGTGGTTTGTGAGGTGATAAGCAATTCATTTTAACACAATATGATTTTTCAAAAATTTAGGTACTCATTTCTAATATCAAATAATAAAAGTGACTTCAGAATAAAAAAAAAAACAAAATAAAATATATATATACAGTTTTTAAAGATATTTGTGCTTTGTGAAGTGGTCAACAGTTAATTTAACACAATATGATTTTTCAAAAATTTAGGTACTTATTTCTAATATAAAATAATGTAAGTGACTTTAAAAAAAATAAACAAAATAAAATAAATATTAATTAGTTTTTATGATCTATTGAATAATTACATGAATTAAGATTGTGAGCTTTAGATCAAGTAAGTTTTCAAGTCATATGATTAGCAGCCATACAATTCATAAGAATGAATTCCAGAATCTGCACATTCATATGCTAGTTTAAATAGTGAGTTGATCACAGCTTAATCACTCAAAGACTACTGAAGAGGAATATGTAGCGATTTCCGAAACAGACTGTCTAGTCAGCTGAGTGATTGACTCTATACAGAGTTGTTGTTGTTGCCTTCTTGAAAACTTACTTGATCTAAAGCTCACTAAAATAAATATTAGTTTTCAAAGATATTTCTACTTTGTAAAGAGATAAACAGTTAATTTCAACACAATATGATTTTTAAAAAATATAGGTACTTGTTTCTAATCTATAGTAATAAAACTCATTTTCTGTTTGTTTGTTTGTTTGTTTGGCCTTTATACAAATCTAAACGGCTCAACGGATTTTGCTGAAACTAGGTACACATATTAAGTTTATCCCAACTTAAAATGTTACATACTTAGTTTTTGCCACGCCACCTCTGAAATTTTTCAACTAACGGTAATTTTTTTATTATAAAACTTTTTAGTATCGGAGATTTTTGTATATTTAATTTTAAAAATTTTTTGTTATTTTGACATCAAAAACACTCACATATCTTTAAAATTGGAGAAATTTTCAGTACAACGACTTTTTCATAAAACATCGTTACCTAAGAATGAGAAAAAACGACATGAAAATCAAAGTTTGGTCTTTCGATGCAAATATCTCCGCTGTCCATTAATATATTTCATTCAAATTTTTTTTGTTCAAAAGTTCAATAAAATCACTTCACAAAAATAGGTTGAACTGTACCGTTAAGTCAGTGTATATATGTTTTATGAGTATGCCAAAAAAGGTCCAAAATATTGACTTTTTACTCAAAAAATGACTCACAAATTGTTGTTGCTGTAAAATTGAAATCAATTAAAAACAGCAAATCTGACTACCTTTCATATGACATAGCATTTATTTGCAAAAATTCTTCCAGCTAAGCGAAAAAATTATTTTACTTTTTTTGTCATCAAAACAACAAGGGGTACTACCCCCTTTGATTTTTTTCGCGAAATTTATTTTTTCCAAAATGTTATTTTTATATTTTTGACAAAAAATTCAAGTCTCAAAAATAATTTCTGTGAAAAAATTACCCCAATATCTCTTTCCAATCAAAAGTTATGGCTAAAAATCTATTTTTTCATACCAGACTATTTATAAAAAAACTTAGTTTTGTGTTAGAATTCTCTATACAGTTTGAACGTCCCCATTTATCTCTGAGAATGCAGTTGTGTGTCTAAAGTAGTTACGATTATTTTGGATTATATAAAATCTTCTTTATAGTGATCTACTTATTTTTTGTCTCCCCACCCCCCTCCTGTTAAATTTGTTTTGTTGTGATGGCTCTATTTTTTCTCACTATTGTGTCACCGTTGTCACTTAGTTCTTTATCAATGGTTCTTTAAATGTTGTATATATATCATAATTTTATCGAAAAAATGACTGTGAATAAGAATGCTGTTAAAGTTAACATTTTCATGTTATCAGTTTTAGCTATATGGCGATATAATAAAACATATGCGCATCTGGTCAGCCCAATTATTTCATTAGTTTTGATCTGTGCTGTCATGTTTCCTTACCGTATTTGCGGTAGATGCGTCATGTGGCAAGGTAGCCCTTGTTGCGCATCCCTGTCGTCCCACTGGCAGCACTGGTACGCTGGCGTATTGCGCGGCTAAGGCTCGCCGGATGGGGTGGTGTTCTTGCCAGCCTGGTCCGACAGACGGAAACTGCACACGAATGAAAAATCGTACCAGTTTATTTTAAAAATGACCGCCTGGAAAAAAAACCCGCTGGCACGTCTCGTGGGTCGATCTCAGATGTTATCTGATCGCCCTTGGCTAGCCCACCCCTTCTGGCCTCAAAAGAAGACCAGCCATGGTGACCCTGCGCCTTGGTTTAGGTCACCCCTCTTTTTGTACACGAGGTGCACCCTCCGAGTCGAGGTATTTTTGCTCTTAGCTAGCCTGTCCCGTTTATGACCCCTCTGGTCAGGCTGCTCTTCTCGGTCTGGAGTATTTTACAAAACGAGATTTTTTTTTTTATTTAATTTATAGGTTTCCATGCATAAAATCCCCTGCATGTTAGGGTTTTTTGTCACCATACGGTGTTAAAACAGCCGCCCAATCTGGGAACAGACGCTGGCCACCACGCCGCCCAATCTGGGAACACACGCGTGTTGGGCTCGCTGGGGTACGCGGGTGCGCTACTCCCGTCATCCTGCATATTCCACGCAGGATGCCCCTGCGGGTTTGAAATAAAAAAATTATAATAACAAAAAAAAAATTTAATTAACACTCATCGGCCTCCAGTATCCGTCGCAACTGCAGTCGCGGTTCAACGACCTTCACGCTGCAGGACTTACGGAAACTGCAAACGCGATGTGAAATAAAAAAAACAAATCCTTACATTATTTCTAACTCTTAGCCCTAGCAGTAAAAATCCTACGGTTAAGAAAACCACGTCGCAACTACAGTCGAGGCGCTATGGCCTAAACGCTGCAGAACTTACGTGTTCTTAATCTAAGAGGACCTGCTTGGGGTCTAAAACAAAATATGACCAAAAAACTTATTATTTTTGTTTTTACCTTAGCAGTAAAAATCCCACTGTCAAGAACCACGTCGCAACTGCAGTCGAGGCGCTGTGGCCTAAACGCTGCAGGACTTACGGGTTCGCAACCTACCAGGACCTGCTTCAGGTTTAACAAAAACTATACAAAAAACTTACTCTACGGCCCGAAACGAGATACTTCATTGTTTCCTAGTTCGGCTCCTTTCGCCTTAGCCCACGTCGCAACTGCAGTCGAGGTTCAAGGCCTAAACGCTGCAGGACTTACGTGGCTAGACTCCAGGAGACCAAACTAAAAAGTAAAAAAGACCTAAACTTTGTCGGGCCCCACGTCGGGCGCCAATTCTGTCATGGTTCTTGATGCTGTTCAGCATTTTTGTTCAATAAAGGAGCTGCATTATTATTTATCCGTATTTGTAGACTATTTTAACGGGACTGATTGAACACAAATTTACAGGAGCTAAACATTTATCACCACACACGAGTAATACAAAATTTTAATTGGTTAAACTTTGCATATCTTCGTCTACCCAGGGTTGTATTTTTTTCAGTTCGTTGCTTTTTGGTACTTTGGCAGTGTTGCCACCTGTCATCGGTTAAGGTTAGTATGCATTCCCTTTTTAGACATTCAGACGGGGCAACTACAGATGTTGTTCCAACTTCGCTCCCTTTTCGGTGGAATCGACCATAACCGAGGGGAGTAGGTAATGGTTGGTTTAGACTTTGGGATTCCACGTCGACAAATGGCCGTTAACCGACGCTTGTTTCGGTATTCTCATTGGCTACCGATTCTAGCGCGTGTCGGATCACGCCATTTTTCAGACCGGTTTATTCGCGCCGAAACTAATTTTGCTATTGTTGTTGGTGTTTATCCACCTCAAGCATGTTTATCGCCATTTTTTTTTCCGAATGTTCTCGAACCTCACCGAGATGCCACATCTAAATGTAAAAAAATTATGTGCACTGCCGCGCTAGAGGGCGCTAATGGAAATACCATGGGTATTCATAAACTGTATTATTCCCTATATGCAGGTGCCCATGACAGTGCGTTAAATTCACAGATAGATGGCGCCACATTTGTAAGATGTGTGGGTACAGACTATACTTACACCTTGCGGTGAAAAGCTGAATACTGTTTTTTCAAAAGTTTCTTCAAATTTAACCCCACACGTTTGGGATTACAGACAGGTGGCGCTATTTTCTGCTTCTAGAAGAATATCTGATGTTATTATACAGCCAGCAGATAAGTTTTGCGAAATATTTTGCGAAAATGCTATTGCTACCAAACTTTTAAAAAGTAAAATAATGCAGTACTGCCAGTTTTTTCAGTCGCAGCGTCATCTAGCGTCATTAACACTTAAAAACATAGAATTGGATCAATTTAAATGTCTAGCTCACTTGCTGGACTTTTTGTTGTTTTTGCTTTGCTTGAAAAAACGCAGCTAATAGAAATTTTAGTAGGTACAATCATTTTTAGCACAACGAATTTTCATAAAACATTGATAGCTAATAATGAGAAAAAAATTATATGAAAATCAAAGTTTTTACATTTAATGCCAATAACTCCGCTGTTTTTAATATATTTCATTAAAATTTTTTTTGTTAAAAAGTTCAATATGTTTTTTAATATTAATCTTTGTTTAGACGTTGAAATGTCCATATCTCAAGGACGCATTGAGTCCCACCATAATTTTTATTTTGTTGAAAAGGTAATTGTGCTTGCTCTAAGATTAAGTAAATATAAACTTTACTTTTAATTCTTTTTAATTTTTAAAATATGTTTTTCGTACGCCTTCTTTGAATTCAATTAGCTCACCGCAAGAGATGGAACCACCAACAACAAAAATTTTCCTAAACTTTTTTGGCTTAATGTTCGTTCAATTACCTTTCTAACGGTAGATAAATAAAATTAAATAAAATAAAATTAAATAAAATAAAATTCAAATAAAATTCAACATGTTTTTCATTATTCCCGATTTTAAAAAACATTTAATCGAGAAGTGTATGTTAAAATGTTTATATAAGTGACTCTCGAGTAACACCGGGTATATCAGCTAGTATAAAATAATAAACATAGCAAAAAGACTTCAAAAATAAAAAATAAACAAAATAAAATAAATATAAAGTTTTCAAAAAAATTTGCGCTTTGTGACTTTAGATATAAATATTTTTTATTCATTAAGAACGTTTTAGAATAATATTAGTTTTTTGTTTTTTGTGTTCGTATATATCAAGGATGGAAAACGTGCGAACACATTTTTTAACACTTCTTTTACACTAACTATTTACAACTAAACAACTAAAGAAATAATAGTGGTATTTAATGAACGCCGTATTTGTGATGTTAATAGCGTAAGAGCGATATTTTAACAGAAGCTCATTTTGTGACGTGCGCAGCTTACGACACAAAATCGAGATGTAAACAGAGCATATAATGCGTAAAATGGCTACTGTGATTTAAATTTTTTTTTTAAATATAATTGCTGACCAATTCGATTCGATAAATAAACTTCCAAATATTGTCTATTATTGTTTTGGTAGTACTTATATATTTCACTTTTTTTTGGAATTTTAAAATAATTTTTGTAAGCTTACCACTTGCATGCAGAAATGTAGAATTTTCAGAAAAGGTCAGAATTTTAAGGTCAGAATTTTGTTCATAAAAAATGCTCTATTAGTTTTTATGCAATTTTGTGATGTCACATTGTTCTTAAAACAAATATGCAATTTAATGGTTTATATTAAGGGTAAGTTCGCAGAAATGTACAGCGTAACCTTATAGCTTTACTCTTCTGTATATAAACGTCGATCATCGAAAACTATGATTAAGATTTTGCTTAATAAAAGTGGAAAAAAAATTTTAAGAAAAAATTCCCATGCAATTAAAAAATACCACGCTGAGTTCCCACTCCAATTAAAAAATACCACGCTGAATTAAAAAATACCATCCAAAAAAAAAAAAAATTCCCAAATTCAATTAAAAATTACCACGAATGGGATTTTTCCCACAATATTTGCAACCTTGCTACTGCCTCCAATTTTGCCAACATATTCACTTTATTTCATTTTTTCTGATAATTATAAAAACTGTCACGAAACTTAAAAAAAAACTGTAACAATCATGTATTATAAACAACAATTGATCTTAAAAATGGAGGCACGTCACTCTTCCAACAAGTGATGTAAACACGAAGAAATAAGGAATTTTCTAATTTTAAGGCTGTGTGCGAATTCGCATTAAGGTCTAAATGCAAGTTTTTCTCTTCGTGGTTTAATTAAATACAAAATATAAATACAACTAAAAGAAGCATTCTTGTTTTCATAGGTTCTAGCATTCTGTCTCAAATGGCACATCAACACTGTGTATTTAACCAATCAAGCGCATCGGAAGCTAATCTCATCTGGGGGGGCAGTACAAATGGGGGTGCAGTACAAATGGGGGTGCAAAAAAAAAATCACCAAAATTTCTTAAAAGAAGCATGAATATGAATAAACAAATTTTTTTATTTTAGTTATAAAATAAAATAAATTTAAAAATAAATTAAAAAATATTAAAATTTTATTATTTTTAAAATTTTTTCCAATTTCGATATTAGAGATAATTATTTAAAGGATCTTTCATATAGTAATATGAAAATATAAGAAACAATTGTTGCTTCTATAAAGCAAGACTAGGTATATCTTTACATGGTTTAAATGCAATAAGCTACAAAAAGTTGTATCAATTTAAATTCTTCCAAAAAGTTTCTTTCTGACCTTGCAAGAAACAAACTCTTTCACCACCTCCATCGAATTAAATTCTTCGGTTTTATCTTTGTGAATGTGTATAAGTGCCGCATGAGTGAGTCGTTTCTGTGTCATAGTTGCTCGAAGATACGTTTTAAGTCGTCTTAGTACACTAAAAGGCCGTTTAGATGAAGCTGCTGATGCAGGCACAGTCAAAACCAAAGCAACAAGTTTTTCAACTTCATTGAATAGTTTTTCAGTGTATCCGGTTTTTTTTTCAAACTGAATTTGCAGTAGAAACTCTACATTTTGTTCTATCTTTTTGCAAGCACAGAGAAAGAAAATGGTTATCCGAAAGCATGCTTATGAAGAAGAGAGAATGAAGAGCAAAATATATAATACAAAAATATTATTGTTGTAAGAAAAACTGATATTTTGAATAGCTTTTGAAGTTTTATTTTTAAATTGCTTATCTAGCTAAATAAGCGAGGGGGCAACTGCCCCTTTTCTCCCCGCTTGCTACGCCAATGATACCAAAATGTGTCATTACCCTGTCTTTTGTACCCTTCACACACCGAAAAGCAACGCTGATCCGACAACCGCTTCTATTCTGGACGTGTTCTCAGTGGATTTCGACGAGGGAGGCCCGCCACCCGACATCCGCTTTGGTTCTGTTCGGGCTCTAAAGGGAAAGTCTTAATAGTAACACAAGGAAAAGATGGCCAGGTACAGTGCAGACTTCCAAAGGAATCTACGTTAGGCCAGACATCAAGTTAGCCGTTCTTGATGTTCGCATTCATTACCAAAAAAGTAAGAAATAATATTGTAACACTAAACTGTATTAATTAAAATCCTTTATAGGAGTTTTTTAGTGCACATTTCTTTATGCAACCTACATAAATAAAGAACAAAAAAATCTGAATCTCAAACAAGTTTACAATTCGCAACAAGAATAATAAAGTTTTAGAGTCCTTCCGCATAACTGCAAAATATGAATTTCACAAAATCTAGGACTTTTATGTTGCAATTCAAATACAACAACAATTTAATAAAACCACAACTAAATATTATCAAAGCATTATCAATATACTTACGTCATTGAGAATTTATCGTATGCTTCATCGGCATCGAAAAAAAATTACTATAAAAACCAAAATTTCATTGAAACTTACCTTTTTTTTCAAGAAAATCCTCAACCATTACTTCAAGATCATATTTTTTATTACAACTTTTATTTAAAACCACAAAACTTTATGTGTTCAAATATTGTGCAATTTCATAGAATCTTTTCGTTAGTTTTTTTTCTTTTTTTTTTTTTTCACAAAATATAAATACAAATATTTTCATTGATATTACATAAATTTTTATTTCATTTTCATGAATAATTTTTTAATTTTTATATTTATTGTTCTTATGTTTAAATGATTTTTCGCTAATAAATACAACTATTTCTTTAAGCACGATTTTTAATTTATTTTTAATCAGAAAAAATAAAAAAAAACTGAAACAAATTAAAAGGAACTAACTCTAAATATCTATCTATAAATACATTTAAACATCTTTTTATATCTTTTTGTTGCTCTTTTAAATTGTTGCACTTAATTCATTTTACAATTATAAAACACAGTTTATTCTATACTATATTTTGATTTATTTTTTCCATTTTTGCTTAACTTTCATTAACGTTTTTTGTTGTGACGGCTTTTCTAGCTGCTAATTTTTTTTTACTTTGTATGATGACAATTGAGTTATTATTATTACTGGTTACTCATACACAAATATTTGTCCACAAGTGTGTGTAGGAGTGTGTAAGGGGTGTGTCTGTGTTTTTGTGTTTGTACGTGTGCTTGTTTTTGAGGTGCCAGTGCAATGCGCCTTAAAATAAGCTATTATTTTTGTCTTTGTAGTTGTATTTCTTTAATGGTATTATAGTGTTCCAACGACTAGAAGTAGTTTCCCAGTAAAAAAACATGCGATCGTTCCTATGAGGAGCAAGAAGAGAGCGCTCTTTTGCTGTATTAAAATATTTTAAATGTTCCTTTGCTGATCCATTTGGATCATTTATTGATTGCTCCTTTTGAGCTCCTCTGGGATGTTAAAGGGAGCGCTTCCCTTCCTAGGACATGCAATGTTAAAAGAGAACACAAAATACACCTAGCTTGGATCAATAAGGAGCACTCCCAGATCGCTCATAGGATGATCCACTTTTTTACTGGGTTATGTTAGTGTCAATGTGCATGTTGTGTTTGTGTGTGTGCGTTATTGTAGTAGTTGTGACTATCTGCTTTAATGTTACGCTTTTAAAAATATTTACAAAAAAAGATCAGAATTAAGGCATATAAAGAGATAATCGAATTTTTATTTTTATTTAAATGTATTTTTTTCCATTTTTTTGTTTTAAAGAAGTGCTGAATTAATGTTTCGAAAAAGGATATGTTTTGTATTTGTTTAGATAAAAACAAATTTGGAAAAAACTTAAGAAAGCATTTTACTGATAGTCACTATTTTGAGCTCTTGAAAGACTGCTTTATTTCTATGCTATTTTAAAAAAAATGTTTGTAATTTTTTCTCTCAAACAACTTATTTACATTCCTTGTTATAAATTTAACAAAAAAAAAAATAAAGTTAAAATTACAAAAAAAATTATAACTAACTTATTTAAAAATTCAGTTGTAGCGCTCGAAAAATGACAGTTAAAAAATTGAAGCATTTTACTGACACAACCCTTAATTTTTTAGTTTTTCTATGTTTAGTTTTTTATTTATTAACATTTCATTCAGGCTTCTCTGTTTTGTTTGTTTTTTTTTTTTTGCATTTAAATATACATATTTCTTATTGTGTTGCAAATTTTCTGCCTATACATAAATTCACACCTTAAAAAAAATTGGGCTTAACACTTAGAGCTTTTGTGATATAAACTATTTATTTTTGCTTATTTTGTTATTTACTAAAATTTTTTTGTTACACAAACTTTATATATAACCCTGTATGCATAATATCTATTTTTCACATATATATATCTAGTTGTCATTATTTTCCGTTATTTATTTTTTTTTTTTTGTAATATTTAAGCGGTTTTTACATCATCACTTAATGTGCCTTTTGACTTTTCCATAACTACTTACTATTAATATTATTATTAGAGAAAATAAGGATAATTTTGCTTAAAAATTAAAAGTTGAACAAAAATTAACAAAAAGTGCTTTTATAGAAAAAAATTAAGTCAAAAAAGTGAACACAAAAGTAAACTTACCTTGCGCATTAATAAAAATTTATAAGATTCAATATGATGTTAAGTATTTTTTTTTTCAATATAAGCTGAACTTTGATATAAGGTTTAAAGTCATAACATTGGATTTTTTACTCTTAAATCAGTATAAAAATAATTTTCCATTTACAATAACAGTCGTTCTACAAAGATCCAAAATATTTTATCGGACAATAGTTCCATGAGTATTCAGTTTATCCATTTCGACTCAAAACATCAACCATTTTAATGTAGCTCTGCGAGTGACACAAATTTTGATCAATTTAAGGACATCTACAAAAACCTTTTTTCTGCTTCATATGTGCAATGAGTCTGTTGAGATTCGATTCCATGATGAATTGAGCTTTTTATGTCATAAATCAATTCTATAGAAGTAGATCGTGATGTTGAGCGAGAAAGTTTAGACTTTTAAATACAGGCTGGGTGTAGATTTCAATGAGTGTTATTTCATTTGGAATTTAACACAATGCATTGAATGGGAACAAAACTACAATATTCAAAAGTAAGTAATTTAAAAAAATTTATATAACAATTGGTAGAAACCAATTCTTTATTGTTAGAAATCGGAAAGTATTTTGTGGTTATATTTATTCATAAGCATTCCAGAAAAAATGTGAGATTGTAAAAAACGCGAGGCTATTAAATATTACCTTTTAATTTATAGAAAATTAAGTATTTTCACGTTTAGAAATATAATTACAAATTTTAACATTTTTAAATTTAAATGAATTTAAATATTCTGAATTTAGTTTTGATGTCTCTTAATCAAGGAAATTATTTGTTTTGCCTTAATATTATTATTAACTAGTAATATTAATTAAAGTTATTAGCTTTATTTTGAAAAGCTACTTTAAAACCGAAAGAAAGCGAATTTTTAGATAATATTTTCTAAATTTTTTTTAAAATTTTTCTAATCTAAAAAGATTGTGAATAAAATCTTACTTAAATTTCCATTACCTTTCTTATGAAATAGTATCAAATTTCATTTCTAGAATATTATTTGTCCCGTTTTGACTAAAAAAAAGTTAGCATATATGGTTACCACAAACATGGTTTGTTTTTATGAAAATTAGTCATCTCTAACAAAAACAAAGTGGAAAATTTTTAAAATTTTTTCTCTTCATTTTCTAAATTGGATTTGCACTTTTTCACAAAAACCAAATTTATGGCCTTTTTAACATTACTACTTATTGTAATAATTTTTACAAAATCTCTAAACAAAATTTTATTGTACTTTTACTGAGGGAATATTAGAATTATAAATAAACATATTTTTCGACCTGTAATGTCCCTTAGCAAGAACTCCCAGGCGTTAATTTTCATGCTTTCCGTATAAATTCTGGCCTTGGTTCTGAATAATATGCCTTTCTACTAACAGTTTCTTGGAAAATTACTCAAAATCGAAATACATCATGTCCTCCACAATACTTTCATATTCACTGGTATTAATACCAAATATAAATACCCAGTGTAAAAAGGAAGTATGACCAAATATTATTGCTTGCATACAATGAATTACATTATTACGAACATGCACCCTAACACACTGGAGATATCTACCTTACATTGTAAGTGGCCATTTGAGTAGGTATGCTACTCATAACCTACAAAAATTTAACGTTAAAATTTTATAATTTAAAAATTTATAATTTATAATTTATAATTTATAATTTATAATTTATAATTTATAATTTATAATTTATAATTTATAATTTATAATTTATAATTTATAATTTATAATTTATAATTTATAATTTATAATTTATAATTTATAATTTATAATTTATAATTTATAATTTATAATTTATAATTTATAATTTATAATTTATAATTTATAATTTATAATTTATAATTTATAATTTATAATTTATAATTTATAATTTATAATTTATAATTTATAATTTATAATTTATAATTTATAATTTATAATTTATAATTTATAATTTATAATTTATAATTTATAATTTATAATTTATAATTTATAATTTATAATTTATAATTTATAATTTATAATTTATAATTTATAATTTATAATTTATAATTTATAATTTATAATTTATAATTTATAATTTATAATTTATAATTTATAATTTATAATTTATAATTTATAATTTATAATTTATAATTTATAATTTATAATTTATAATTTATAATTTATAATTTATAATTTATAATTTATAATTTATAATTTATAATTTATAATTTATAATTTATAATTTATAATTTATAATTTATAATTTATAATTTATAATTTATAATTTATAATTTATAATTTATAATTTATAATTTATAATTTATAATTTATAATTTATAATTTATAATTTATAATTTATAATTTATAATTTATAATTTATAATTTATAATTTATAATTTATAATTTATAATTTATAATTTATAATTTATAATTTATAATTTATAATTTATAATTTATAATTTATAATTTATAATTTATAATTTATAATTTATAATTTATAATTTATAATTTATAATTTATAATTTATAATTTATAATTTATAATTTATAATTTATAATTTATAATTTATAATTTATAATTTATAATTTATAATTTATAATTTATAATTTATAATTTATAATTTATAATTTATAATTTATAATTTATAATTTATAATTTATAATTTATAATTTATAATTTATAATTTATAATTTATAATTTATAATTTATAATTTATAATTTATAATTTATAATTTATAATTTATAATTTATAATTTATAATTTATAATTTATAATTTATAATTTATAATATATTTCATAATTTATAATTTATAATTTATAAATTAAAATAATTTATATATTTTAATATATATATATTTAAAAAATAAATTATAAATTGTTGTGGTTTTGTCTTGGCTCTCTTAATTACACAAAATATAAAGTTAAGTATATACACATTTTAATATATATCAAGCTTTGCCAAGCATCTCTTCTCTTCAGTTATCTTCTCCTCTTTATTTTAGCAAGTAAGCATAACTATTCTAACTGTATCAATTTATAAATGAAATAAAGAAAAGCAGTCTGGTATTACACACTGAACTGATAATACAACATGGCGCAGCCGGTTATTTAAAATAAAACAAAATTTTGTTTAAAGTAATGTCAGATTCAGAAATTGTTAAAAAAGAAACCACCAATCCAAACAGAAAGAAGATTTTATTAAATCAAAAAGAAATCGAAAGTAAAAAGCAAGAAAGCCACAGTGAAAATAAAAATCTAGAAAATAACTACATTGAAATGGATTATAACAGGCCGGACCCATTAGTGATGGAGGGAAATCTTGCCGTCAACTTTGATTTATTTTTAAAAGATTTCAATATATATATGGAGGCATCTGAAAAAGTGACCAAACCAGATAAATGCAAAAAAGCAAATTTTTTAAACTACATAGGAGCTGAGGCAAGACAAAAGTATTATACGTGGGATATAGCAAACAATGATAATGCTAAATTAGAAGAAGTTCTGGAAGCATTCAAAAATTACTGTAACCCTAAGAAAAATACCATATACGAGCGTATGAAGTTCTATAAGCGAATACAAAAAACTGGAGAACCATTTGATAATTTTTTAAAAGATTTGAGGGCAGCAGCTGAAGGGTGTGAATTCGGCACCGGCAAAGATAACATGATTCGAGATTTCATAATACTGGGCTTGAGCAACAAGCATCTAGGTGATAAGCTAATGAACACTGCAGACCTTTCTCTCGATTCAACTATTAACACGTGCCGAGTGGCAGAATTAGAAGAATCCAGAATAAAAGAAGTGCATGAGGTTGTTCCTGTGGAAGTAGCGAATATAAATAGAAGACCACCAAATAAACCTTATTTTAGTTATAATAGCAAGAATTCAGATTACTATAAAAAAAATTCTAATAATGTTTTCAAAAATAATTTTAGGTATGGTGATGAAATTACCTGCGATCGGTGCTTATCGATTCATGCAAGAAACAAATGTCCAGCTTTTGGAAAAATTTGTAAACTTTGCAAAAAGCCTAATCATTTCTACATAGCATGTACTAAGTTTAAAGCACGAAATAATACCTATAAAGCAAATGAAATTTTAACAAAACTCGAGGCAGATGGCAGTGCCAGTGAAGACGACGAATGTTCAGGTGTGAATGCTATTAAAACGTTTTATATTGATAGTTTACATAACAGTTGTGCAAAAAGCAAAATGAGATCTCATTCACAGTGGTTCGAATGTTTCGATTTTGGAAATTTAAAGCTAAATTTTAAATTAGATACAGGATCCGAAATAAATGTGTTGCCTTTAAAATATATGAAGCAAATTGAACAAAATGCTACTATTAAGCCAGTTAAAATGATAATAGAAGCCTATGGGGGTAACAAATTGAATCCGATTGGCTCGGTTAAGCTTAATTGTAAATATAAAGATCTCATTTTGCTGCAAGACTTTATAATCATTGATACTAATTCGTCTCCAATCCTGGGTCTTCGCGGGTGTCGTGATTATGGTTTGATAAAAAGAGTTGACCAAATAGTGGCTGAAGAAAAGCAACATTTTATTAAAGAAAATTTTGATGTTTTTACTGGGTTAGGTTGTTTTCCAAAAAAATATGAACTTAAAATAAAACCAAACTTCGAACCTACAGTTAGGCCAGCTAGGCGCATCCCTATAGTGTTGCTCAATCGTTTAAAAGATCAATTAATGCAATTAAAGAAGCTTGGTATAATTGCTGAAGTTGAACATCCAGCCAGTTGGGTAAGTCATCTGGTAATAGTTGAGAAACGTAACGGAGAATTAAGACTTTGCCTTGACCCTCAGGACCTTAATAAAGTGTTAATTAAAGAAAACTGTATTATTCCAAAAACGGAAGAGCTTACAGCAAATTTAAGAGATATGAAATATTTTACGGTTTTAGATTTTAAACAAGGATTTTGGCAAATCAGATTAGATGATAAATCCAGTAATATGTGCACTTTCAGTACACCGTTTGGGTGTTTCAGATGGTTAAGATTGCCATTTGGTCTAAAGATCTCAGCTGAAGCTTTCCAAAAGTACGTTTCTGATAATTTTGATGACTTACCTGGTACTGTAACGTACATTGATGACGTGTTGGTGACTGGAAAAACACAGCAGGAGCATGACCAGAACTTAAGCAGAGTATTAGCTAGGGCACGAAAATTAAAGATTAAATTTAACCCTGAAAAGCTACAATATAAAGTAAATAGAGTGAAATACGTCGGTCACATATTTTCTGCAGATGGTATAAGGCCTGATCCAGATATTGTTAGATCCATTGTTAATTTAGATAGGCCTCGTGACAAAAAAAGTATGCAATCTTTTATGGGAATGGTAAATTATTTAAGAAATTATATACCAAATTTGTCTAAAATTTGTGCAAATTTAAGAGAGCTTCTGAGAAATAACAATGAATTCCTATGGGTTGATGCTCATACAAAAGAATTCGAAAAAATAAAATCTTTGATTAGCACAGCGCCAGTATTAAAAAGTTATGAGCAAGATAAAGAAATAATATTGCAATGCGATGCCTCGCAATCAGGATTAGGGGCTTGTCTTTTACAGGATGCAGGTCCTGTATGCTACGCTTCACGTAGTCTAACTCCAGCTGAGAAAAACTACGCACAAATTGAGAAGGAAATGCTTGCCATCACATTTGCGTGTAAGAAATTCCATTATTATATATACGGTAAAACAGTTAGAGTCCAAACGGACCACAAACCACTAATTTCGATATTTAAAAAAAACCTAAGCAAAGTGTACGCAACTAGATTGCAAAGGATGAGAATGTCGCTTTTGAAATATTCACTAAAAGTTGAATATGTAGCAGGAAAATATTTACATATCGCAGACTTACTATCCCGAAATTATGATATTGCTGAGCCCAATAATGATGAGGAAGACTTTAATGAGGTGGTTCATTCAATCAACATAAGCGAAAAAAGAAAATCACTAATACAAATTGCATCACTTAGTGATCCAATATTAGCTAAAGTAATAAAAAATTGTAGGAATGGATGGGCAAAAGATATAAGTAAAATTCCAGAAGAAATTAGATTCTTTTACAAGAATAGGGATACTATTTATCTAGATGACGGTATGCTTTTTTTTAACGAGCGCGTAATTATACCTGAAAGCATGAGAAAAGAAGTCCTTTCTCTATTGCATCAAGCACATTTAGGAATTCATAAAACTAAAGATAGAGCAAAGGAATTAGTTTACTGGCCCAATATCAACTATGATATTGAAAATATGATTCAAAGTTGCATGATATGTCAGAAATTTAAAAAAGATAATTCAAAAGAGCCAATAATTTTTCATGATATACCGCCGTTGAGATTTATGAAACTAGGTATGGATATAATGAACTTTAAAAACAATAATTATTTAGTTGTAGGTGACTACTTCTCTAAGTGGATTGACATTTTAATTTTAAAAACAAAGACTATAACTGAAATAATAAAAATTTTAAAACGATTATTTTCAACTCATGGTATTCCAAATGAAATAGTTTGCGACAATAATCCTTTTAATGCATTCGCATTTGCCGAATTTTCAAAAGAGTACGATTTTAAAATATCATTTTCTAGCCCTTATTATCCAAAGTCTAATGGGTTCGCAGAGAAATGTGTAGGAATAGCGAAAAATCTGTTAAAAAAGTCTACTGAAAGTAGAACTGACCTAGATATGGCACTTTTGGAATATCGTAATACACCAATATCTAGACTAGGGGTATCTCCAGCTCAAATCTTATTCAGTAGGCAATGCCGAACTTTAATTCCAACCCACGATATAAAATTACAACCACACGTCGTTAAAAATGTTGCAGAACGAATAAAAACTTCTCAAAAAAAGGTAAAAAATTATTACAATCGGAATGCAAAAGAACGTCAAAATTTTCAAGCAGGCGACCATGTTATGTACAAAAAACCTAACAGCTTGTGGAGTCCTGGAACAGTTATCAAAACTCTTACTGAACCACGGTCATACATTATAGAGGGGGCAGGAGGTGAGATATATCGAAAAAATAAACAGTTTATTAATAAGCGTCACAGCCTGAGCGCAAACACAAACGAACCATTAGAAAATCAGCTAAGTCATGACGAAGTATGTAATCAAGAAGAAAATGAAATCAGCGAAAAGCCTGTAAACGTATTTAACTATTCTAACAAAAACAAAGAAAATGAAAAATGTGAAAGTGAAAATTATATCACACGATCCGGTCGAGTTATTAAGCCAACAAGAAAATTTCAAATTGATAAGCACTGTTCAGCTGGTAATTGACTGCCTATTTGAAAATAATATAGCTTTTAAATATTTTAAATTTGAATTCTTATTTAATATTTACACAAATTTGAAATCCAATCTATTAACCATGTACACAGATAAAAAATTCAATATTTTTATTTTTTTTATTCTATTCTTTGAAATGAAAATGTATTATATATATATATATATAAAAAAAAAAAAAAAAAAAAAAAAAAAAACAGTTAAATTTTAAGTCTAATATGATATGACATATGTATTTGTATTCATATTACGTTTTAATATTACTGTATATATTATTTAGCATATGTTTTATGAATTGGGGGGAGATGTTGTGGTTTTGTCTTGGCTCTCTTAATTACACAAAATATAAAGTTAAGTATATACACATTTTAATATATATCAAGCTTTGCCAAGCATCTCTTCTCTTCAGTTATCTTCTCCTCTTTATTTTAGCAAGTAAGCATAACTATTCTAACTGTATCAATTTATAAATGAAATAAAGAAAAGCAGTCTGGTATTACACACTGAACTGATAATACAACATAAATTATAAATTATAAATTATAAATTATAAATTATAAATTATAAATTATAAATTATAAATTATAAATTATAAATTATAAATTATAAATTATAAATTATAAATTATAAATTATAAATTATAAATTATAAATTATAAATTATAAATTATAAATTATAAATTATAAATTATAAATTATAAATTATAAATTATAAATTATAAATTATAAATTATAAATTATAAATTATAAATTATAAATTATAAATTATAAATTATAAATTATAAATTATAAATTATAAATTATAAATTATAAATTATAAATTATAAATTATAAATTATAAATTATAAATTATAAATTATAAATTATAAATTATAAATTATAAATTATAAATTATAAATTATAAATTATAAATTATAAATTATAAATTATAAATTATAAATTATAAATTATAAATTATAAATTATAAATTATAAATTATAAATTATAAATTATAAATTATAAATTATAAATTATAAATTATAAATTATAAATTATAAATTATAAATTATAAATTATAAATTATAAATTATAAATTATAAATTATAAATTATAAATTATAAATTATAAATTATAAATTATAAATTATAAATTATAAATTATAAATTATAAATTATAAATTATAAATTATAAATTATAAATTATAAATTATAAATTATAAATTATAAATTATAAATTATAAATTATAAATTATAAATTATAAATTATAAATTATAAATTATAAATTATAAATTATAAATTATAAATTATAAATTATAAATTATAAATTATAAATTATAAATTATAAATTATAAATTATAAATTATAAATTATAAATTATAAATTATAAATTATAAATTATAAATTATAAATTATAAATTATAAATTATAAATTATAAATTATAAATTATAAATTATAAATTATAAATTATAAATTATAAATTATAAATTATAAATTATAAATTATAAATTATAAATTATAAATTATAAATTATAAATTATAAATTATAAATTATAAATTATAAATTATAAATTATAAATTATAAATTATAAATTATAAATTATAAATTATAAATTATAAATTATAAATTATAAATTATAAATTATAAATTATAAATTATAAATTATAAATTATAAATTATAATTTATAAATTATAAATTATAAATTATAAATTAATAATTATTAATTATTTGCCATTAATTATAAATTTAGAATTTTTTATTGTTAAATGAAAATATATAGTAATATAATAAAATAATTAATAATTATTAATTTATAATTATTAATTAAAAAATTAATTATTAATTAATAACTTTTGTTATCGATCAAACGTATTGAAAAACCTATTGAAAACAAAACAAATAAAGTTTTACGGCTTACAAATATACATTACAATGTCATCACTGATAGTACAATTGTAATGTAGAACTGTAAGCGGAATATGACAAAATCTTGTTTGATTTATCAAGAGCGATAGTTTGTTTTCGTTATTCAAACAAAAGCTTGTCTTTATTCGTCCATATAGCAGCATTGAATTTGCTTAGAGGAAGTTTTGCAGTGAAGTTTAAGTTTATTTGTAAAATTATTAACCTTTATATTTTAAGCAGAACAAAGTTTTATATATAAAATAACAAAACTTCATTAGTTATTAATACTCAAATGCTACCGAAAAAATATAAAAACTACGTTTGTTAAGCGTTGAGGCTTTGTATTTTTGGCAAAGAGAGTATTTTCCGGCTTACAAAATTTTTGGTGATTACATTGTAACGCAGAACTGTAAGCGGGGTGCTACAAAATCTTTTTTGTGTTGTTAAGATCATTATTTTCTTTTCATTGTTAAAACAACAGTCTTTCTTTATTCGTCTGTGTAGCAACATCGTGTTTTCTATTATATATGTTTAAACCAGATCAAAGTTTAATGTATGTATAAAATAACTAAGTGTTATTAAACAAAAATTCTAAATTGCCAATAAATATTAAATAATAAATAAATTCTTGCATTAAATTGTAAAAATTATTGTGAAAATAGTTTATGGCGTTATTTGCTTTTGTTTGCTTCTATTCGTTGTGTTCTCTTTCGTTTTCGTTGTGTTCTTGGCGTAAAGATGATTTTCGTACAATTGTTTTTTGTTGTCTTCATTTTTGTGTGTAATTTATTTTGTTGTCTCCTATCTTGTGCATACCTATTCCCGTCATCGCTTACTATGTAATGTAGATGTAATCAGTGTTTTAGCTGCCAAATTTAATTGACAATTGTAAACAAGCTTTGGAAGCCTCGCAGCCACGTTGTATTTAAGAAATAACTGGTAAGCACTGGGTAAACATTAATTCGGAAATGCTAGAAAAATGGTAATAAATTCGTTCATTAAATTGTGATAATTAATTATGATATCATTTGCTTTTGTTTGCTTCTTTTTGGTGTGTTCTCTTTCGTTTTTGTTGTGTTTCTTGCGTAGAGAGGATTTTCGTTAAAATTTTTTGTTCTCCCCAATTTCTTGTGTCATTTTTTTGTTCTCTCCTATTTTTTGCACACCTACTCCCATCGTCGCTCACTATGTAAGGTAGATGTCATCAGTCTTTTAGTGGCCATGTACGAACAAATTTAATTGAGAATTGTAAACAGACTACAGAGGCGTTTCATCCCGCTTGTAAAAATTTATAGGTGATGACATTGTAATGCAGAACTGTAAGTGGAAACGAAATCTTGTTTGTGCTCACATAAGTTTGCTTTCATTGTCAAAGCAACAGTTCGACTTTATTCGTCTGTGTAGCAACATCGTGTTTTCTTACAGGAAGTTTTGCAGGGAAGTGTGTTTGTGAAAACTATTAATCTTTATGTTTAAACCAGAACAAAGTTTTATATATAAGAATAGTATTATTAAACATTTACTTTAAAGTTATTGTGGAAATAATTTATGGTGTCATTTGCTTTTGTTTGCTTCTTTTCGGTGTTTTCTCTTTCGTTTTCGTTATGTTTTTGGCGTAGAGAGGATTTTCGTTCAATTTATTTGTTTTCTCTCCAGTTTGGTGTTTATTTTTTTGTTCTCTCCTATCTTGTGCATACCTAGTCACATTATCACCTACTGTGTAAGGTAGATGTCATCAGTGTTTTAACGACCATGTCCTTACAAATGTAATAGAGAATTGTAAATAGACTTCGGAGGCCCCGTAGCTTCATTGTATTTAAGAAATAATTGGTTACGTCATGTGACCATTTATCACTGTGTAATAATTTTCATATATACAATTGAAGCACAGCCGCGAATAACGTTATAAGCGGCAATATTGTAATTGTTCACTTTTATTTATTTTACAAGCACTTTTATTCACTTTTTTTTTGAGTATTCGATAAAAATACCCCAAACTGCTCAACTGCTTACTCAGTTCTGCTTTTATATAATATAAGAGAGTAATTTTAACAGGCATTCGCAAAAAAAAATACTCAAAAAAAATGTCGCTTACAACGTTATTCTGTGATAAAATACGATTAAGCTACACAGACGAACGACGTCAAACGGTTGTCTTCATATCGAAAAAAAACTATCGATCTTTAACAACACAAATAAAATTTTATCATATTCCGTTTACAAATATGTATTATTATGCCATTATCTACACATTTTTACAAGCAGGTAGGAACTTTAATAGAAAATTCTCTAAAAAAATACCGAATAATTATTAATACTTCATCAAAAGTTCAAGAGTAATAAAAATTACACATTAGCCCAAGGTTTATTTAAAAGGTTGTAGCACTTGAGAGAAATGCACTCTTTTTCCCGCCTTTGCTCGAACTGTCACTGTGCTTTTCTTTGTTGTAAGCATTAATTTTCTTCATTTCTTTTCAACCTTTTTGACAGTTCAACCGAGCTCGCTCTCAAGTGCCACAACCTTATAAATGAGCTTTGCATTAGCCCACTTTTTGCGAAACATGAAAAAGAAATTGAAAAAAATTTGGGTTGTGGAAAAGAAAGAAATCAGGAGACAAATACTGAGCCTTCACATCAAGGTTGCTGCTCTTGTTTTCGCTGTATTTCGGAGTCTTGAGAAATTTTGTTCACATTCTAGAGTTTTCTTCTATCTTGAGCATCATTTTAAGCAAACCTGCTCTAGTGCCTGCTTAATATGTAAGGTACATGTCATCAGTGTGTGTGTGTTTATTTTCGGGTTCATTAACAACAATTAACATCAGCAGCTTACATACGAATTGTCAGAATTGTCAGAATTGTCAGAATGAGAATTGTCAGTAAGAATTGTCAGAGTTTTGGCATATTGCCTCTCTGACTCTGCAGTTGCTTAAGATCGCAAACAACTCGTATTGCTTTTTCATTTCTTTTTTTCTCTGACACAAAATATATACTGAATTATTCTATGTAAAACGACTACTATATGTTTAAAATTTAAATTTTAGAGATTATAATATATAAAAACATATTGATAAGCAATGCAATAATATTAAAATTTCAAAAGAATTTGTTTTAAAAAAAGCTTGCTATGTAGAATTCAGCTGTACATAAATGTTGATATTGTTGCCATATTTTATTAAAAAAACGCCAGTGCTTATAGAAGGTGTAGTATTTTATAAATGTTGTTTTTAATTTTTAATTTTTTGCAACTACTATTTTTATAGACTGTTTTTCCATGATTTCTTGTAGTGTTAAATTTACCAATACTACGCGTAGTTTTACGACTTTTTACTAACACTAAACAAAGTGATTTTGGTTTTGGTTGTCAAAGTGTGCATGAAACCAATTAAATTTCAGTTGTTGTTTTTTTGTTTTTTTTTTTTCATCGACTGTATATCTATAGTTTTCTACTACATTAAAGTAATGCTTTCTTAATATAGTATTTTGATTGGCTTTTGGATTTACGTTTTAGTAGGTTGTATTAAAAAATTTTGTTGATGTTTACACAGTGAGAGTGAGAGCAAGATGCTAGATATTTGATATTTTTCATTTATTTTTTTTATGGGTATTCGTGATGTTGGGATGTGACATTATTTTTACATTGTTTAATTTATGTCAGTTAATTGTAAATGTTGCACTAGTGTTGCGTGTGTTTAAGTAATGGATAGTGGTTAGTGGTTAGTTGGTAGTCTTAAGTTTAGCATACAAAATTCAACTAACTAAATATTTATATTGAAAAAACTTACTATAGGTAGTTATAATAAAATTTATTTTGGTTTGTATATCATTTATATAAAAAAATGTACAAGAGTGTTTCACTTTCTTTTCCGATTTATTGTTCAATTTGAATTTATAATTATATATACTGTGTATGTTTTAATTAAGGAATACAGAAAACATTCTTGTACATTGTAACTAAGGTAAACTAGTAAATATTTATGCAATCATTATAAATTTAAATGTTAAAATTATACTAAATCTAGTTTTACTAAACGTGCTAAAAGTATTTTTTTTTTTTTTGAGGAACTGTAAGTCGAGATAAATATTTATTAATGCAAAGTATGAAATGTTTATTAGGCAAACACAAAAGCTTGTAAAAGTAAGTGAACGCAAATCATAAAATTAAATAGTAGTAGAAAAAAGTAGTAGTTTTAGTACCCACCGTGTTGCCAGTAGTAGTGGAAATCGAATTTTAAAGCCAACTAAAATGCAATACAACATAAATGTTAAATAAGAAATACTTTGTTTTTTGTTGTTTTTTTACAAAATTCCATTGTTAGTCATTTTATTTATATATGCAATTTTTTTTTTTTTTTTTGTTAAAACTAAAAATGCCTAAAAGTAAGATTAATTCCATAAAACTTTTAGCTTAGCTGAGCATTAATAAATCTCTTTTTTTCTCTTTAATGTATCTATTAATATAAAATTTAATTTTAATTAAAATATATTTATGGCTTAAAGCTTTAATGCTGTTTTTACCTTTTAAAACATAACTACTTTTATAATTAATATCTACAGCATTGCAAGTTTTACTTTAATTTAAATTAATGCCAGTAATCATAAATGATGTGAAGTATTTAGCAAAAATATGTTATACAAGTAATCTTAAAGAATTTAATTTTAAATCTATTAAGGCTAAACGAAAAAATAGTATAGAAAAAAAAATAAAAAACATGAAAATTTGTATACAGAAAATATTATACAATACTATAGTTATAAGAAATCTAATAGATATAAATCTTTGTTTAAAGTTAAACCATCTGTATTTGTAAGTTAAACTGTTGTGGAACTTAGAGTGAATTTCATTTTGAAGCATTTAAGTTGGTGAAGATCGCAAAAAACCGAAATGTTTATATTAATTTAAATAAAAAAATTTTTTCGATATCCTCTACTTGAGCAATTTGATATACATGTTCTTATTTTTTTGGCCAAATTGTCTTCAAAACAACAAGAAGAATAGAGGTGTTTTAATATCAATTAAAACAAAGAAGTTGCAAAACAATATTGATTTATATAAAAGTAATCGAAATTCCGTCCAGACAAATTGTTTCCTATACCTTGCCGATTAACTAGCGGCAAAACAAGTAATCCGGTTGAAATTTGCGATACCAAACATCATATTAAACAATATTAAAGTTGAACAAAAGGCGAACATTTTATTTCAGTGAAAAATGCGCTAAAATTGCACTTGTTTTTATTGAGTACTTTAACGCTCCTACAGAAAAGCTTAAAAAAGTTTTTTTAAAACTATTTTTCAAAAAACATATTTAAATCCATTACCATTTCCTTAAATTTTATTTTGACTTATCACTTTTCGGAAGAGGTTTTATTAAGAGAATTTTTTTTTGCTATTTTTCAGCATACAAGTCCTATTTTAATACCGCCCCTGCCGCGCAACAGAGGCGCCTAACAGTGATGCCAAATTGCCCGCTGGACGGAAAAAATTGTAATTCAAATTTTTACATTCTGAACATGTAGAACTCTAAGGAAGTATCCATTGATCTTAGGAGTAATTTTTTACTTACCTCCGCTTTCTACAAAAAATACAAAAATTCTTGAAATGTTGGTTCAAAAATTATATTTTTGAAATTTTTGTTCATGAATTTTGTAGTTATACTTACAGGTCTATTCTGGCAAAGTATCAATTGTTACCCAGTATTTTTATTATTTCTTTGTGTTTGCTGTAATTTTGTGATTTCAAAACAAAATTTGAAGCTCAAAAATAATAAATTTTGATAGAAATTGTCACCTGCTTTTCAGATAGTCACAATTTCATTCAAAAATTTTGTTTTTTGAGTTTCAAATTTTGTTTTGAAATCACAAAATTACTGCAAATAGAAATAATATAAACATAGAAATAATATAAAAACTGGGTGACAATTGATACTTTGCCAGAATAGACCTGTTAATTATATTTTTGAAATATTTCCTTATATGCAAAAGAGTTGAAAATCGGCTCGCCTACTGCATGACTAAGATTTGTAAAAAAATAAACTTAGTACATATAAAATTAAAGAAATATATATATTATAGTGGGTTACTTTTGTATAAAAGCAAAATTTGGTTAAACATTTGGTAAGATAAAAAACGGCCACCTCAAATTTTAATTTTTTTATTTTATTTTTTTTTTAATCGCTATTTATAATTATGTGTTCTAGAGTGCTAATAGTGCTAAACTGCGAAAACTTCCGGTTGCCTTGTTTTTGACCTATTTGATGGTCCGAAAATGTTATGTATTTTAATTTCTAAACCAGGTTTCGATTATTTTTAATTAAGGTCTATGAGCTCTAATACAGGTAGTAATTTTTTTGCAATTTCAGTGGTTAAATAAACTTTTGTTGAGTTTAAAAAAAATTTTAGCGTTTTTATAAAGTCACTTTGTATGGGAGGTAGGCGTAGTTTTAATCCAATTTAGCTCAGTTTTAAACTTAAAGTGATTTATTTAGATTTAAGCATATTCGCATATAATTTTAAGTGATTAAATTAATTTTTGTGGAATTCAAAGAAATTTTACCGTTTCTTTTAAAATCACTTTGTATGGGAGATAGGCGTGGTTTTCATCCGATTTGGCTTATTTGCGAACTTAACCTCAATTTTTAGATAGAAGCTTATACAATGAAACTTTCCAAACTCGAAACTCCGTAACTCGAAGAAGTATTTCTGCTTTTTGCTTTCTCAAGACATTTTCTTTATATTTTGATATCTATAAGTCGAATTTCTCTAGCGCGAATTTTTCTTCAACTCGAAACGAAATATCATTTGTATTAAGAAGACTTTCATGCATATTCATCTGCATACCTTGCATTTATCTCACTTTGCATTCTCAAATTTGCATGGCATCTTTGTGAGCTTGCGTCGAAAGACATAAAAATTGGGTCTGTAAACTGCTTTTTAGCACAAGCAAAATGTTCGAACAAGACCAATTTTACAGCACTGCAAACATCAAACATTTTAAAATATAACTTTTCTATCAAGTGTCACTCATCGCTTGCATCAAAAAAAAAAATCACGCTGCAATTTGGACGCTTAAGAAATGCCAGTTGTGCATATATGTTTTGTGTAAGGGCGCGTTTATAGTGGCGACTTGTTGCTTTGCCGAGCCGATCCGAGAGGAAAAGCTGAAGAGCGCTGCACATACAATCATATGAAATAAGCTCAAAGTGCGAATAGTACCAGCCGAACAAGCAGCTTAAAGCGACTTGTGCGCTGATATTCAGAGTGTTGATTGTTGCTTTCTCGCTTGCTCGCAGGGTTTACATGTGTTAAGTTTTATTTTCATTAAATAACATAAAAAAGGTAGAGCAACAACGAAAACTCCAATAAAATACATATATATTTTTTATATCCCCACGTTTAAAAACGTAATAGGGGTATATTAACTTAAACTAACCGATAAGGAGGCGTGGCCGGTATAGAAAAGTGTATATATACTTGATCAGAATCACCTCCTGAGTCGATTCAGCCATGTCCGTCTGTTCATATGTGGTCACGATAACAGCCGTAATTTTTTAGCAATCGTAACAAAATTCAATGTATAACCTTTTTATTTAAAAATGGAGGTCAAGTTTGAAAATGAGCCGAATCGGATGAAAACCATACACAGTGACTTAACCAAAACGCTGAAATCTCTTTAAAACCGACAATAATGAATATAATGACTTCAAATTTTTCACAGCGTCTTTTATAAAATTCGAGTAGGAAATTTGTAAAAATGGGATGAAAACCACGCCTACTTTCCATACAAAGTTCACCAAAATCGTAAAATCTCTTTCAATTCCACAAAAATTAATCTAATGACTTAAATTTTTGCACAAAACCTTTCAAAATTTTTTATAAAATTGGAGTAGGAAATTTGTAAAAATGGGATGAAAACCACACCTACTTTCTATAAAAAGTTCACCAAAATCGTAAAATCTCTTTCAATTCCACAAAAATTAATCTAATTACTTCAATTTTTGCACAAAACCTTTCACAATTAATATAAACTCTAGGTATGAAATTTGGAAAAATCATAGTCAGTGAGGGTATTTTAACTTCGGCCCAGTCAAAGATAATTCCTTACTAGTTTTTTTTAACTTTTGCTGTTGCACCTTTTCTTCTTTTTTTCGTGGTATCAAATGCAAAATAGGAAATCTTTTGTAGGAATTTTTTAAAAAATTCATTAAAAATAGCAATCGTTGGAATCTCAGCCTAGAATTGTCTGTTAGTCCTCAAAATTAATGCCTTAACTCAACACTAAACTAAAAATGTAAAAAAATTGTTGCGAAGACTACAAAAAATGTAACTGAAAATTTCAGGTTAAAAAAAAGAATTTTTCATAAAAATGCTGCAAAAAAATATACCACCAAAAAGACAAATTCAAGGTCTTTAAAATATAGGCACACTTTTTCAGTATAACTTACGGTTTCAAAACTACATCTATTTGAATACATGCACTTATTGTATTTTTTTAAGATTTTTTGATATTTTTCAATATATATATTTATATATATTTTTTTGATATTTTAATATATATATTTATTTAAAACAAAATTTTAAATAAAAAAAAAAAGTACGCAGATACAGGCCCTATCAAAGAGGGGGAGGGCAGAAGAAGCTCGAGCCCCGGGCCCTGCATCTAAAGGGGGCCCCCAAATTAAGAATATCATATAAAAAAAAAAAAACAAAAATGTTCAGATGAAAAAATTCCTAATAGAATTTTAAATGTAGAAATGTAGTATAGGAATTCCATTCAAATTTACTTGATAAAATTTGAGTCTGACATGGAAAAAATTATGGAGTCAACGTGTTTTTAACAATTATTGATTCCATTTTATATGGTATAAGAAAGCGATTTAAAACACTTGAAATCCGTTTTCATTCCTTTGTCAATGTAATAAACTGAGCTGCTAAGAACAGCAGTCAGCAGCACAAATATTTCAGAAAACGTTCTCGAAAGAAATATTGCGTGAGAAAATTATATTTTTCAAAAGAATACACTCAGTCGACTTTAAGAAGAATTCGCTGATGCGACTGAATCAAAACGATTCGTAACTTGTGATGGCGTTATAAATCTTACGATTTGGCCAAATAATTTCCTCTTCAGTGAGGATTCTTCTTGAGCTAGGGAAGCCTAGTTTACGGAGTAATTTAAATTTAAGAAAAAAATATTATTCTACGTTTTTTAAAAAGGACCTTTGTTCAATAGCGTACACTGCAAGAACTGACGAAGATAGAGGAATTCGTCCCAAAAAAAAATCCTCGTCTTTTCCTTAGCTTTATAGTGAATGTTTAACTTTAAACCTTTAAGGAATGTTCACAAAAACTTAACCATAACAGTTTCTTATTGCGAAAAATAGAAATTTTTAATAATTTGGTTTTTTTTTAATCCAATTTTTTTTAAGTTTGAATTATTGTTGCAAATTTTACTCTTTTCCAACTCAGTTACTTCAAAATGATATTCCAACCATTCTGTTTGTCTTTGTGTATATTTATGTATGTTTTCTGTTTAAGTACGTTTTGGTATATGTCTTTAAAGTTAATTTCATCGCTATCTATGTAATTTTTATCAAGGATCAGCCAACATCAGTCATCAAGCTAACATCAATAAAAGTGTATACTGATTCTTTTGATTTTTGATGTTTACCCATTTATAAATATTTTATTAACTGGTTTTATCACCTTTTTTGTGGGGTAAAATGGGCTGTCACCTTATAAGTTTAAGCTTCAATTCTGTTAAAATTAAAATTGTCAAAATTGTACCATTTCACACTTAGTTAAGTTAAGTTTAATGCTTTAAGGCCAGCAATACATGAAATTAGGGTTCAAAAGTAAACATTTCTCAAGATTAAATTATTGAAGCGATTTATTTGAAAGTTTGGGGTATATTGAGGCATATTTTATGCATAAAAAAAATTTATGACTCAAAAAGTGTGTACATAGTTATAGTGTAGATAGATCTCTGAATTGGCGTCATTGGCGTAGCAAGCGGGGGTGAAAGGGGGCAGTTGCCCCTCACTTTTTTAGCTAGATAAACAATTTAAAAAGAAAAGTTTTTAAAAATATCAGTTTTTTTACAACGATAATATTTTTGTATTATATATTTTCCTCTTCTTTCTCTCTTCTTCATGTTTCATGTGAAGAAATTTGGGTGAACTTTTTTGCACCACCATTTGAACTTGCCCCCATTTGTACTGCCCCCCAGATGAAATTCGCTTCCAACGCGATTGATTGGCGTGCATACTTGCGTCGACGTTATTCATAATAAATAAATCGCCCAATTTTTTTATACCTACGTTACATTTTCTTAAACATGACAGCTCGATTTTCGAAAAAAAAAATTCGAAAATTGTGTAAAAAAACGAAATAGATCGTAAATCTTTTGAAAATACAACTAAGAAATTTATAAGAAAAAAATTTATTTTTTTCAAAACTAACGCTTTTTCGTGTATTTAAAAATATTGTTAAGTATGTGTGTGCAAAATTTCGAATGGATTGATTGAAATTTGTTTGAGTTATGATGCACGCCATTTATAAAAATACAGTTTTGAGAAAAACTCGTTCAAAAATGGAAGGAATATTAAGCTTTAATGATTTTAATTTTTCTGATTTTTTTTTTAAAGAGTCAATAAATTTTTTAACCAATTTTATTTCGATCAAAAATAAAAGTTAAAATTTTACTTTTACTAAAGTTAAAATTTTACTTTTATTTTTTTGATCAAAAATAAAAGTTTAAATTTTACTTTAAGTTTTTTGCTCAAAATAAAGTTAATATTTTACTTTTATTTTTTCGATCAAAAGTAAAAGTCATATTTCGATTTAAAAGTCAAATTTTAACTTTTATTTTTGATCCGAAAAATAAAAGTAAAATGTGATGCTTTTTAATTTTTATTTTTGATTAAAAAAATTAAAATCAAATTCTAACTTATATTTTTGAAAATAAAAGTATAATTTTAACTTTTTTTTGTGATTCAAAACTAACGCTTTTTCGTGTATTTAAAAATATTGTTAAGTATGTGTGTGCAAAATTTCGAATGGATTGATTGAAATTTGTTTGAGTTATGATGCACGCCATTTATAAAAATACAGTTTTGAGAAAAACACGTTCAAAAATGCAAGGAATATTAAGCTTTAATGATTTTAATTTTTCTGATTTTTTTTTAAAGAGTCAATAAATTTTTTAACCAATTTTATTTCGATCAAAAATAAAAATTAAAATTTTACTTTTATTAAAGCTAAAATTTTACTTTTATTTTTTTGATCAAAAATAAAAGTTTAAATTTTACTTTAAGTTTTTTGCTCAAAATAAAGTTAATATTTTACTTTTATTTTTTCGATCAAAAGTAAAAGTCATATTGCGATTTAAAAGTGAAATTTTAACTTTTATTTTTGATCCGAAAAATAAAAGTAAAATGTGATGCTTTTTAATTTTTATTTTTGATTAAAAAAATTAAAATCAAATTCTAACTTTTATTTTTGAAAATAAAAGTATAATTTTAACTTTTTTTTTGTGATAAAAAAATAAAAGTTAAATTTTTCGAGAAACTAAAACTCAAATTTTAACTTTTATTTTTGATCGAAATGAAATCAGTCAAAAAGTAACGATTATTTGTTGACTTTTTGAAAAAAATCATAGCCGTTATTCGTCCCTGATTTTAACAGCATTATTTCAAGATATTTCTGAAGTAATTTATTGACGTTTTAAAATTACGATTTTGAAAAAAATGTTCATGTATTTGTGGCCCTAAAATTTTTGTGTAGAGAAATGGTGTTGGACAATTTAAAGAGTAGCAGCCATTTTTTCAATATACTTTTGTCGATGGTTTCTTTTTCATGTATAAAGAAGCTGCCATCTCTGATAACGTACTCTCTGACCCAACTTTAACAGAGTTATGTGTAGATCTTCTCTTAGTTTTTACATATAAAATGTGGCTGTTGCGTGTATGTGTGTGTGTGTGTTATAATATTGCATCATTAAAATAACTTTTAGTTTTATACATAAACTTAACTAACTTAAGTCAAGTTTTAACAGCTTATCTTAGGCTTAGACTAACTTATATTTTTTTTTTTTGTATATCCTACTATATACATACATATATTTGTCAAACACATACACATATATGTATATAGATTAAATATTAATATATAACATCTGCTGCTCACTTGGTTCAAGTTTCTTTCATTCATTCTATCTTATGGTTATGGTTTTCCATGTTTTCCTTATGTATCTGAGTATTTTTATTAATCGTTTTCTGGATTCTACATAGCCATCAACGTATATATGTCTTTATATATATACCATATATACCTGTGCATATATGTATATATCTCTTTTGAAAGCGCAAGTATAACTTCCTTTAAAAGGCCCTTTAATATTTAAATTAAAAACAATAACAACAAAAAAGTACAACAGAAAAATAAAAAATGAAAAAAATTTATAAGCGTAAACAAAAAATCATTTTGAAATAAACAATAAAAGTACAAAAGAAATAGAAGAAAAATCATATGTTAGTTTTATCTTTAGTTTTTTTGACAATTCAGCTATTTTCATGACATTTACTCATCCTCCTCTTCCCGGAAGAGATAGGTGCTCCAGTAGACCAGGTTGAACAGCGCAAAGACCAGCGGGAACGTTATTCGCGATATAACGTCAATCCTCTTCGATCTAGAACATTGTCTTGGATAAATATTTACGATTATTAATTAATTGGAAATCTAGAGATTAGCTTTTTGATTTGTGAATAAAAAATTTTGTTTTAATTAATTTGTTTGTTTTTTTTTAAGATTACATTTCTTGCTTTTTGTCTGTTTGTTGAAACAGTTTTTTTTTTAAATTTATTAAAATTTCATTCGAAAATTTGTAAGTAACGCAAAAATTGTACACTGTTTAGTGAAATCAAAATTAAAGTTAATGTAAAGTAAAAAAAAATAAAAAATAAAAAAATAATTACTTTAAAATAAAATACATTTCAGTCAAGCAAACAACTCTCAAAAATGTAGTAATTCTCATATCAAATGGAAACAAAAGATCAATTTTGTCAACGGAAACAAAGAGAGATAAGAAGACAAGAGAGTGAGAGACAGAGTTAGAAAGACAACAGAACAAAAATTTAACAAATAAAACGTCAAAATAATTGAAATATTTAAAGTTATTGAAGTTGATATGCTTGAGTGGGTGGTTGGATTGGCGAGGATTTAAAATTATAGAACTGCGCAGCATTTGCGGATAGTAAGTTTATTACCAGTCAGGATTCTATGCTCCATGTTAATTGATTGCTTTTCCAACCAGCTATATTGTGGCTCCAAATTGAGCAGTTTTGAGCTTTCTCAAAAACCACTTCACTTGTCCATATTTGCATCAAGTTGTTTTTCCACAAGAATGTTAGATGTTTTTGCCCTGCTTCATATTTATGCAAAATAATGTGATTTGTTCAAGATATTAAAAAATCTTAATAAAAATGTTTGACTCAAGGCAAATTAGAATGTCTGAAGAGCTTCTTTTTATTGTGTCACCTTTTTTTTTTATTGAACCACTTATAATCTAATGGAATATATTTGTATATACATATGGGCATTTCCACAGAAAAGTCTACCGTGACCAAAAAAGTAAAACTTATTATCTTACGATTTTATCGTAGAGAAACATTTTAATTTTTTTAATTTAAGCAATTTATACATAAATGCATTTACGTTGAAGTTCAAACAGTCCGAACTGTTTCACAAATATCTTTTTTCTTTTTCGTAAATGTTTCGTAAGCTTTTTTGTTTTAGTAAGGATGGAAGGCATTGCCTAGAGATAATGAAAAAATGGTTGAGGCAAGGAAAGGACAATATATTAAGTTTTTTTTTTTAAATTACTAAATTACAAATTTACTTAACTACCTCACTACTTTATTACCCAATTCACCAACAGTTAAAATTTTAGTAACTTAACGCCAGTTCATAAGGCCTAATAAAAAAGAAACCAGAGAAGATTTTTTAATTTGATCACTTGGAAAATAAACTTATATTATTTCAAATTATTCTAAAAAAAGTTGTATACAAAAAGTCTTGCCCAATTCAGAAAGTTTTGCAAATTTTGTAATCCAACTCAAAAATCACTTTCGTTTTTTGTAACGTAACGCCAGCAAATATTTTTGCTTATATCTTTTAAACCTTAGGGTCGCTTGTTGACATTGTTTTTACATAATATAGTTCTACTTATTAAATACGCAAATATAAGAAAAACTTTTCTTCGTACAAATCGTCCGTAACGCCAGTTTGGAAATACCCATATGTATTAGACCGGTTATAAAAAATTACTGACTTAGAATTGTTTGATAACAGTTTTGAAGTTTATAGAAGAGATAGACATGCTGACAATACTTCTGCTGTCGGTGGAGGTGTCTTATTAGCTGTAAGGAACTCCTTCTTTAGTTCCATTATTGTTATTCCCTGCTCTGCTAACATCGAATTTATATGCGTCAAGGTTGTACATTGCAATTCTAATGTATATCTTATTAATGCATACGTTCCTCCTAAGAGCAGTGTAGAAGTTTATGCAAGCCTTGCGGATTGCATAGAATATGTCATAAGCATAATTGACGTTAATGACGACATTTTATTGTTAGGTGATTTTAATCTGCCTGACTTGAAATGGGAATCTTCTGACGATGATACATATTTTTGTGCATCTAATTCGAAGACTCGCCAAGAGCATATATTTGTTGATAATATATGTTCTGACTTACAACAAGTGAGTTGTATTTATAATAGTCGTGAAAGACTTCTTGACCTGGTCTTAACTACAGATAGTAACAATGTGATTGTTGAGAGGGCCCCTCATTTTTTGACTGCTGTTGATGAATACCATCCACCATTGAGCATATGGTACAAATCAGACAGGGATAATATAGTAAAGTCTAACTCAATAGATAAAGTTTATGAATTCAATTTTAAAAAAGCTGACTTTATGAAGTTGAATCATTTACTTCAAAGTAAACTTCATGTTATTTTAGAATATGTTAATAATAACACTCTTGATGATTCAATTAATTTTTTTTATATGGAAATCTTTGCTATGTTTTCTCTGTCCGTGCCATATAGCCTCAAATTTACGAAAAATTGTGCTTACCCCTGGTACACAAAGGAGTTAAAGATTCTTCGCAACAGCAGGAATAGGGCATGGAAAAAATATGTCTGTAGCTTAGACTTGAATGACCTAGAAATCTACAAGCGTTTGTTTCTGGACTTTGAAAATTGCTCAGCTACCTTATATAAAAATTATTTAGACAGTACTAAGCTGAGAATATTGTCTGATCCGAAGAAATTCTGGGGTTTCATAAACACCAAAAAAAAATCTGATGGATTCCCTTCATCATTTAAAACCTTTGACGGATTTACTGACGATCCTGTCGTAATTTGTGGTCTATTTGCCAATCTCTTTAAAGAGTCATTTTGTTCAGACTCTTTTAATCCTGATGAAGAGTACTTTGAATATATGAACTCTACACCCAGGGTTTCGTTGGATTCTATATCCTTTACTTCAGAGGATATTTTAAAGTATATTGGATTGATCGATGAGGATTTTAATGCTGGACCTGACGGAATTCCTGCCGCAGTGTTAACACGATGTGGTTCCGTTCTAAGTCAACCACTGTCCATGTTATTCAATAAATCAATTAGCGAAAGTATTTTTCCACTTTTTTGGAAAAAATCTTTTATAGGTCCTATCTATAAAAAAAGGTTGTAAGAACGATATAAACAACTACAGGCCTATCGCGAAACTCTCGTCGATTCCAAAACTTTTTGAGCGCCTCGTGTATGATCGTGTGAAAATTCACTGTGGGAAGGTCATGACAACTCGTCAGCATGGATTTGTTGCTGGCAGATCCACTGTGTCTAATCTCCTCGATTTTACAACGTTTTGCTTATATTCATTTTATTCAGGTAACCAGGTCGACTGTATTTATACTGATTTTAGTAAAGCATTTGATAAACTACCACACAACTTAATTCTATTTAAACTAAAGTTAATGGGTTTTCCACAATTTCTTGTAAGCTGGATTCAATCGTATCTGACAGAGCGATCTTATCAAATACGATTTCGAGGCGTATTGTCAGCTGAATTTATTGCTGAATCAGGTGTTCCTCAAGGTAGCCACCTTGGTCCACTTCTGTTTATTTTAACCATTAATGATGTAACCCACATCATCAAACACTCTCATCTACTTATCTATGCAGATGACATGAAAATATACAGAACAATAGATGCTAAAGACAATTCAGATCTGCTCCAGTCTGATTTGAAATCCTTTGAAATTTGGTGTTCTAAAAACAATATGTTTCTAAATCCAGATAAATGCCAAACTATGACCTTTTCGCGAAAAAGGAATAATTTAATTTTTGATTATAAGATAAAGGATACTGCATTAAGTCGTGTAGATGCTGTCAAAGATCTTGGTATATGCATGGATTCTAAGCTATCGTTTAACGTTCATATTGATTACATTTGTTTAAAAGCATCTTCTATGCTCGGGTTTATGAAACGCTGGGCCAAAGAATTTAATAGTATGATCACAACTACAACGCTGTATTATGCAATTGTGCGACCTCACTTAGAGTATGCAAGTCAAGTTTGGTCCCCAAGTTACAATGTACATGTTGAACGTATAGAGAGAATCCAAAAACGTTTTGTTCGGTTTGCTCTAAGGGGCTTAAGTGCAACTGACACTGTAAACCTTCCTCCTTATGAGGATCTTTTAAAACTATTAAAAATGCAATCTTTGAATGAGAGAAGGAAGTCTGCAGATATCGTCTATTTACACCAACTCATAACTGGTGTATTCGATTCACCAGAACTCCTAACTCTTATAAATTTTTACACTAACCGTAGAAGCAGTAGAAATGCTAACAATTTAATTTACTTACCTTTTAGTAGAACAAATTATATGGCTACTGCTCCTTTACATCGCATGAGTACCTTTGTTAACAACTGTAGCTTTTTTGATGTTAACTTATCGAAAGGTCAACTCAAAAGTAGATTGAAAACTAATGTATGATTAGATATATGTAAACGCATGGTTAGTTGTTATGTCTTGTGTTGTCCCTGAGCCCAACCCATATTATGGTGGGTAAATTTTTCTCACTTTGGATTGTTTTGGACCGCTCTTATCGATATCATTAAGGCTATTCACGGTTTGAGCGTACTTTTAACAAATCGTATTTATAGCTTTTTTTATTGTTCAAACTGTGAGCACCTCGCCATGTGACTGCCGTATAAAAGGATTGTGCAACCCTGTGATGTATGTGATTATGCGGGTGTAGACAGAGCATAAAAATACGAGGTACAAAGAGCACGTCCAAGGGCTGCTTTTATTAACGCGTGCCTGCGTATTTGCATTTGTATGCAAAACAACAACGAAGCAAAATACGTTTTCGTAAATTGGCGAACAAATAGCAGATCGAACAAATGGCAGACCAGCGTATTCGAACTGTGAATGGCCTTATTGAGATGTTTTAATGTTATTTGGGCTGGTTCTTAAGATGATCTAATGCGGAGAAAGTGCGAAAAAGCTGTAGTAGCTGAACTCTATTGTTATTGCATGATTAAAAATTTTGCGATCGATTTGTCCCGAGCATGAAAAGTTTATATATGGCTTAGGAGTTTCTGACATGAAATTTGGTTACGATCGCTTAGTGATAAAAAAATGAAGATAGGTATTATGTAAAAAAATATGTGGTTTTTGTCATATTAATTTAAACTAAGCAATGTTAAATTAATTTATGTTAAACTCTTTGCTAAATTTGTATTGTGGTTTAGCATAATTTGCGCTAGAATCTCAGCCACTTCAAAATTATGGTACATTTCAGCAAAAAAATTTTAATTAAATTCAAGCAAAATTTTGCTAAGTTTTTATAAACTGCAAAAGCAAATTTCTACTTAATTCAAGCAAATATTTGCTAAGTTATTATAAATTGAAATAGCAAATTTTGCAGAAATCTAGCATATTTTTGAAGTGAAAAATTTATTAACATTAAATTACCATTATCCGGAGAGTTGAACCTCGGCCGTGTGAGTGTAAGTGCATGGGCTTATCCATTCGACCATCGCAGTTGTTAACTAATTAGTGTTGGGTAACTTATCTATGTATGAGGTACCTCAAATGTGCCACACACCAACATTAATTGTACCATCACCTCAAAAAATATATTGAATTGCTTCGAATTTTCCCACAGCTCAAATTTAACATTTAAAAGTT
This sequence comes from Dichetophora obliterata, assembly GCA_963920525.1. Lineage (NCBI taxonomy): Eukaryota > Metazoa > Arthropoda > Insecta > Diptera > Sciomyzidae > Dichetophora > Dichetophora obliterata. The sequence continues at coordinate 24,528,315 of OY986435.1, read as the reverse complement.
CACGAAATTTTTGCCATCATACAACACTAACTTCGTTATTTTCGAAACTCGAACGTGAAATTTAAGCAACCACAAAATTTTCCAACAATGGTACTTTTTCAACTGTCTTTATTTGAGGTATTTGATTGTAACAGAAGCTGCATAGAAATGCACCTAAAAATGTACTTAGTTCTGAATTTATATTATTATTCTCTTATATCTACTTCGTTTTCTTAAAAAAAGGTCCAATATATTGCTTCTTTTTTTAAATGATAAGTGAGAACACTGGTCACGAAGTTAATGCCTACAAAGTGTTACTTATTGAAATGTTTTGCAACGTTTTCCATACATCTGTAAATACAATCCAAAGAACATTATAAAATCTAAGGTAATCTTTGTTTACAAATAGATTTATAATTTTATTTTATAAACGTATGCATGTTTTGGCATACATTTTAATAGCAAGGCTGAGGCAGCAAGTGACAAGAGAACTTGTCATTGGACATGGGAAACTATAAGGCAAATTTAATTTTTGTCACAAAACTATGTCATATAAATGCGGTGATCCCTATTACTTAACTCGGAGTTTTTGCAGACATTTCTCAGGATATTGAAAGCGAATATAGAATTGTATTACCTTCTCTAACATCTGGCAGCATTAATAACAATGCAGAAATTATCACATAAATTCGTAGTACTTTATCCTGCGCAACACAAGAAATTCGAAACAGTTCTTACGGCGCAACATAACCTCGAGAGCGCAACCTTAACAATAGAAAAAATTCGCGGAAAACACAGTACCTGCAAAAGCCGCTGCCTGCAAAAAAACACAAAGGATTTGAATAAGTTTTTAGTTGAGGTAGTTTCAAAAAATTATTTACTTTTCTGTATGGTTGAAAGTCAATCTTTCAGAAATTTTGTAAAAGAATTAAATCCAAATTACCAACTACCGTAAAACTTTATCAAATGCACTTTTAACAAACTATGATAATATTACGAAAGAAAAGATAAATCAGTTCTTGAAAGAAGCTAGTTTCATTTCAATCACAACAAATAGTTGGACATCCAAACCAAATGAAAATTACATTGCGCTTACTGCCCATTTTTTAAACAAAAATACGGAACTTCAATCTTGCATGCTACAATGTCATCAATATTGTAATCGACACACTGCGAGAATCTTTGCCAAGAACTGAAGCAAATGTGTGATAGTTGGAATATATCACAAAAAATTGTAGCGGTTACCACTGATAATGCAAATAATACAAAGGCCGCTTTTAAATTATTGAAGTTCAAATTTCAATTTAATAAATTTAAAATTTAATAGTCCAACCGGCCTTAAAAAGAGTTAAAGCTGACACAAACCAAAATCAAAAGTATAGTCGAGCATTTTAAAAGAAGTCCTTTAGCTTCAGAGAGACTGAAATCTACCCAAAAACAGCTGGGAGAAAACTAACTAAAGCTTAAACAGGATGAAGTAACGCGCTGGAACTCGAGGTATGAAATGTTTCAAAGGATTTTGATGGTTAAAAATAGTTTGATGACAACTATCACAATTGATTATCCAGTACTGGATAATCTAAATATTGAGGATATACAAATTGTATATATATAATAAGTTGGGGATTTGCCGAAGCAGACCACAGTGGGTCCCTTTTCGTCCCCCATTGGACAAAGGGTACTACTGCTCGGAGTACTCGTACGTGAGCATGCTCCTCGTGTAAGCATCCTTTGTCACCTCAAGCATATCCTTATAGGTTAGTTGACCAATCTCGGCTTCGCCAATAAATGGGCGTCCCAGAGTGGTCAATCTTATGCTTGCCAGCGCCGGACACTGGCACAGAATGTGTGCTGCTGTTTCCGGCTCCTCTAGGCATAACCTACACGCATCGTCCTCGGTCAGAGTCATCTTCCCGAGATGGTACATGAAGGGACCGTGTCCTGTGACCAGTGCAGTAAGCCAGCTTAAAGTCCTTCGATTGTATCGGATAACTTTTGCTGCCTCACTACGAGACCACTTCACGGCCGCCTTTGATTGCCTGCAGTTAACAGCTTCTTCCCACCTTTTACTGTGTTCCGAGTCCGTCCATTGTTTAATAAGGCCTGCCACCATGTTGTCGCCTATGTCGATACGTGGTTCTGGTCCACAGAATTCTTCTGCTGATCCTGCTCTTGCTAAAGAATCAGCTTCTTCATTCTGTTCTATTCCAGAGTGTCCTCTCACCCACATAAGTGTGAGCTCATTCGTCTGGGCGCACCTATTGAGTTTTGTAAGACATTCTATGGCCAACCTGGAAGTGATGTCTGTCCGTTGCATACACCTAATCACAGACTGATTGTCGAGAGCGATGACAATTTTCTTGCCACTGATCCGGCCATCTATCAGGTGGTCCAGCGCATGCACTACGCCAAGCATTTCTGCCTGGTATACAGACACAAACCTCCCCAACCTCAGTACACAGGATAGGCTTAACTCTTTTGAGTACACGCCTGCCCCGGCCCGGCCATTCATCAGAGAGCCGTCTGTTAATATACTGATATCGCTACCAGCGATTTCTTCACAAACGGCTCCATCCGTTATAAGAGTTTTATAACATTTTTCTGTTATTTTTACTCTCTGCCTTCCATCCATAGGCATAAACGCCTCCCTGACATCTCTCTGTATAATATCAAGGATGCGAATATGACCATGCAGGGCCGTTGCCCCATGCCACGTAGCATTTCGCAACATCCTGAGGGCTGACAGCGCCGCTGTTTTCTTTATTTCTAAATCCAACGGCAGCATACCTAACAGAACCTCCATTGCGCTTGTTGGAGTGGTGCGTATTGCACCTGTTATTCCAACACACGCCAGCCATTGGACTCTGTCCAGTCTCTTCTTAATGGTTTTCTGGCTGACTTTTGTCCACCAAATCACCGAAGCGTACGTGATGACAGGTCTAACCATCATAGTGTAAACCCATTTCATAGCCTCTGGGTTTAGCCCCCATTTGAGACCACAAGCGCGTCTGCACTGGAACAGAACCCTCTTGGCTTGTTGAATCCTATCTTCTACATGCTCGTTCCAGTTCAGTTTGCTATCAAGGGTTACCCCTAGATATTTAACTTTCGTGGACATGTTGATTTCAGCTCCAAAAAGTCTGAGTGGTTCTATCCTCAGGCCTACCCTCTTTCTAGTAAAGAGAATATTGTCTGACTTGCCTGCGTTTACGGTAAGGCCTTGTTCTCGATACCACTCCTCTACCATTCGGAGTGCTCCCTTCATGATGTCAGAGATGGTGTCAATGAACTTGCCGCGGACCACCAATGCAATGTCATCTGCATACCCTATCGTGTGTATGCCCGATTTATCCAGTCTAACCAGCAGTGAGTCCACAGTTATGTTCCACAGGGTTGGCGATAACACCCCGCCCTGGGGACATCCTCTACTTACTCTACCTCTAGTCTTTACTCTACCATTCTGCATGTTGACAGCCCTGTGTTTGAGCATATTGTCCACCCAATTTGCTATCATTGGGCTTACATTGCGTTCTGTCAGGGCTTGCCGCAGCCTTCCAAAGCATATTTTGTCGAAAGCACCTTCGATGTCCATAAATGTGGCCATCGCAATGCCTTCTGAAAATACCTCCTTTTCAGTCACTCTTACCAATTTGTGAAGAGCACTATCCGTAGACCTACCTGCTCTATATGCATGTTGGCATCTACTCAGAGGATTTTGCATCAGCGAGGTGCTCTCAAGACAGTCAACCATCACTCTTTCCATCGTTTTCAAGAGAAAAGATGTTAGGCTGATCGGTCTGAACGACTTTGCCTCCGCATAATCTTTTTTTCCAGGCTTCGGAAGAAAGACAACTCTCGCCTCTCTCCAGACTCTCGGAACATACCCAGTCGCTAGGCAAGTAACGAATATACCCCACAGCCTAGGTGCAATGAGATCTTCCCCCCACTGCATCATAGCAGGGAATATACCGTCCATCCCTGATGTTTTGTACGGAGCAAATGAGCGTATAGCACTCCTCACCCCGTCCATAGTGATCATCCTTTCGGCTTCCAGTCTGTCAACCCTGTGCATTCCTTTCTTCAAGGGTGTCCACGGGTCATCAGACTTAAAACTTCCAGGAAAGTGCACCTCCATCAGAACTTCCATGGACTCCTCTAGGTTCTCTGCCATGGTTCCATCCTTCTTTCGGATCAGTCCCACTTTGGAGAATGGGTCTTTTGAAACCATTTTCTGAAGCCTACATGCTTCTGATATAGTTTCCATCCCAGAACAGAAGTCTCTCCACGACTGCCTTTTCCGTTGTCGTATGAGGTACTTCAGTTCCCTTTTCCGTGCCTTGTAATTTGCCCATGTTTCTGGGGTTCCCCCTCTCATGTACAGGTTGAAGGCCTTCCTAACCAAATTGTAACTCATGCATCGGAAATATTACTATTAGTGCCAAAAAAGAGTGCCAAAAATGTTTAGATAAAAACACACTTCCCGAATGGGTCAGCAAAATGGCAAATGTCTTTTTAGATGGATTGGCAGTAAGATTTTTTTAATATTGAGGATAATAATATTTTTGCGGAGAGTACCTTATTGGACCCCCGATTTGAGAGACATGGGTTTATTAATAAGTTAGCTTATGATCGAGCATGCTCTAACCTGAAACGCCTAGTTGGCAATGTTTACCTCCGATAGCAGTTTCAAAATGATGATAAAAAGTTGGTTGTGGTGGATCCACAGCCTGTTCGGAACGATAAAAGAAGTATTTGGGACGATTTTGACAATGAAGTAGATGAACATATAAAGAATGCAAGTCCAACAGCGGAAGTGGATAAATATTTGCAAGAACCTCTTTTGCGCCGATACAAGGATCCGTTTAAGTGGTGGCATGAAAAAAGAGGTGCTTATCCTTTACTATACAAACTGGTTAAAAAAAGGTTATGCACAGTCGCTAAATCTGTACCATCACAACGTTTATTTTCGAAGTCTGGGCAAGTTATAGTCGAAAGAAGAAACAGACTAACAGGATTTAAAGTTTCAAAGCTTTTGTTTTTAAATTATAACATGTAATTTATAATGTACATATTATATTACACCTAATTTTATGTTATTATCATTCAACGCATTATAATTTGATGAGTTTTGCTTTTAATATTTAAAACTAATAGGTATTAAATAAAAACCAAGTGAATTTTTTAATTAAACTAAAAGTTAGTGACTAATTTTTTTCGATATAAGATTTGATAAACTCAATTTACTTTGCTAAACAATTTGAATAAAATACCGATTTCTTTTTTTTTAAGTCTTTGTTGCTCCTTGTGATGCATAAAGCCGCGATTTAAATACAGCTTTTGTAAAAATTAAAAAATTTGGGCTAATTTTGTTGATTTAAATTGTTGAAAAGAGGTTTTTCACTATTTCCACAAAGTTATATTCCATTTCCATGTTCCTCCTCTCTATAGACCTCATAACAACTCGATTTATCGCCTTGTACTTTTAACACCTCACAACCTCTTTTTAAACGAGATAACCTCATTTTACTCCACTCATACCTCATTTGAAGTGGAACAATGTACCACCTCATTTTTTAAAATGAGTAACTCACTCAAACTCACCTCAAATCTGTTTTGTGCCCATCACTATAACTAATCGTCGCCTAACTTTCTTCATTAAGAATAAACGTGTTCTCGTTGTTTGAAAAAAATTTTTTTGAATTTAGTAAAAATTTGCTATTTGAGTTCATAATAACTTAGCAAATATTTGCTTGATTTTAGTACAAATTTGCTATTTTAGCTTATAATACCTTAGCAAATATTTGCTTGAGTTTAGTTAAAATTTGCTATTTGAGTTTCTAATAACTTAGCAAATATTTCCTTGAATTTAGTATAAATTTTCTATCAGTTTATACTAACTTATGAAATATTTGCCTAAATTAAGTATAATTTAGCTTCTTCCTGAATACATGAGGAGTGATTTCAATTTAGCAATCTTTTTCTAAAATCACACCGTGATTGAGCAAAGTTTTACTGATTTTCTTTTAAGCAAAATATTTGCTTGATTCAAGCAAAATATTAATCTCCGCGTACAAAGGCGTAGGCAGGGGGAAGGGGGGAAATTTCCCCCATAAATATAAGATTTTTTTTAATCGATGGGTTTTTTATAGTTTCTATATATGATCCTATTTTTATTTGTGTAGTTTTACATTTTTCTTTGAATCTAGACCTGAAAAAGTTAAAAGTATATCAGTGTTTTTAAAGCGATATTGTATAATTTTGTAAAATATTGCATACTGTTCAAACGGGAAGTTAAAAACTTAGATATTGACATGAAGTAGATAATATGAAAAATTTTAGATTTATAATTAAATTGTAACATTTTCATGATTTTCCAAGGTAATAATTTTTAAAACTTTTAGGTCAAGTAATTTATAAATACATGTGCAATAAAACGTTCGTTTAGCACATTAATAAAAGTGAAAACATGGCTACGCTCAACGATGGATGATGACCGATTGAATGGTACGAACTCTTTTATCTGTTCCAAGTTTATAACACAATTTAGAAAATTTTTCACAACTCTTCTATTATAGGTTTGTGCATGTTGAGTGCTTATCGCAAATTTATGGCAGAAAACCAGGAAAACATTCTAGTCGAAACTGTTGACCGTTTTGCGAAAATTCTTTCCAATTGATATTTAAATAAGAAAAAATTAATTTTTTTATTTAATTTTTTGTATTATTTTGTTGAGTTTTTCTTAGTTTGAATTTTTTTGAGTTTTTGTTAAGTTTTTTAAACCAAATTTTTTAACGATATCATATCATGTCTTAAAATGAATTTAGCCTGAATTTAATAAATGTAACTTTATTTGATCTCATGGCTTGCGTTTGTTTGATATACGTTTGTTTGATATACGTAAGTTGAAAATCTTTTTCCCTTAACCTCGTAATAAGAGTCGATTATATATAAAAAACATCAGGTAATAAGACACCATACATTCATCTTGAACTATTTTCATTGACTCGTAAAATTCATGAATGAAAGATATGGTAAACAAATTTTTATAAGATATTGTCCCCCCTAATTTTCATCTTGCCTACGCCCTTGTCTGTGTACTTATTTAGCACTAAGTTGTTCTTTAAAATAATTTAGCTTTCCAAGAAGCTTTTATTGAATAAAATCGGTTTAGACATGAAAAAGTTACAAGAATTTATTGATTACGCTAGAGTTGATTTGGAAAACGATAGATATATTTCGGTACGACTCAAACATTTGCAGTACTAATTGCTTCTTATCTTCATCATTTGTTAGGATCCTGTGGTATTCTTTCATGAATTTGACTCGCCGCTCAGCAGTATCTTTGAAATCGTCGTTGTATTCCCACGTATATTGATCATATTCCAAGAACTCTGAGCACAAACCGAAGGTAATGAAGACATTTTTGTGTTTTCGGATACAAAATCGTCCATTGTGTGCTGCTCAACAAAGCTCTGGTTTGGCAAATTTTCAATCACCTGCGATAGGCTACGCGTTTTGGAGGCGATTAACCATATTCCACTTTCCCTCAAGTGTAGCTTTTGGATCAAAAAGACCAAGGCAGTGGTTTCTGGTGCCAAATACAACAAATGATTGTGAATTTATCCAATGCTGCATCAGATACTGCTTGATCGGTTTAATCGTAAGATGCCAAATCCTTGAGAAAATTCAAATCTTGGTTTGGTGTTCTGATGCCATTTGTGCGCCCACACCAGGCTTGTACATACAAACGCACCATCAAAATGTATAAATTCTGCAGAGAACCCAATTCTCTCGCAGTCAAATGAAATTGTTTCAAAAAGGAAGGCTTCCGTCTTCAATCTCAAGCGTGCAATGCCACATTACTGCTTTTAGAAAAAATCTCTAAATTGAAATCATCAGAAGATTACGAAAATAATATTGATGATGACTCCAATTCTGAGCAATGTAATGAAGCATCTTTCTTTGATTTCGTACAAAGCGGTGCAAATAACAAATCTTATAATATTGCCATGGATCTCTAAAAAAATATATGTTGAAAGACCAAATGCAGCATTCGATACGGAACCCTTACTATTTTAGAAGGTAAGATACGACAAAATTACGAATGTTGAATGATAAATAATACTATGACACAAAATGAGGGTCATTGTCTCGGGGGTGAACCAAACCAATCTTAAACGGTAGTATTTTACACCAGTAACAAAAGCCTAAGTCCCGTTTTGCTTAACTACGTCACAAATATTTTTTACAGTGGTTTTAAATTTGACTTTTTTGGTCAAAAATGTATTTAAACAATATGAAAAATTATATGTTAAACTTAGTTCAGGGTGGTACTTGTCTTCGGAAGCCTAAATTAAAATTTTCCGGGGAATAATTTTTCGGAACACTTTAACCCCATAGCTTCTTCCAGTATGGGTCAATTTGACCCTTTTTTTGGAAAAGACCCTATAAGTCAACTTTGGAGGGAGGTCAAAGGTTAAAAAATTCCGAAAAATATTCTCCAGAAAATTTCACTAGGGGTCATGCAAGACAAGCAACCTCTACGAGTTAAATTTTTCACATAAAAAACGAACCCAAAAGACAAAACATTTATTTTTAAGCAACTATTGATTGCATCGTGCGATAATATCTTCATTTGGCAATAAATTTGTAATATTGAAACGGTCCGTTGTAACGGTATAAAACTATAATTATATTTGTAATACTTAATAAATTATAGTAACAAATTACGTAAGTTGTATTAAGGTGGCTTAGCTTAGAACTTCAATTAAGTGGGAATTGAGTAACTTAATTAAAATTGTGAAAGTGAAAGTTTCGTGGTCTTTTTTCGAAAAATTTTATTTTCAATGGAGTTCTGTGGAAAATTAAAGACATTTTGTTATATCTGCGGTCATTTCACACCATCCCGAAGCAGACAAGATCATTCCAGTCAGGAACTGATTTTAGCGTATGAAAAATACTATGACCAAAAAAGTAAATATGATGTCCCACATGTGTCCACGATGAGCCGCAAACAGTTTGCAAGAGATGCTACAATTACTTGTTGGAAAGGTTACGTCACAAGCGCAGATCGATGCCTATAAAAAGGATGTAACTGAGATGCTCAATGCGTTCGAGAAACTAAATATGCCGTAAATATGTCGTTAAAAAATAATTTTTTGCCTTGCATCTGGACTATTTTGAAAGGCAACTCGGTACGAAATCGGATGAGCTAGGAGAACGATTTCATCAGGTATCTTTGCCAAAGCGAAAAATTAGGTAAATTTCTTATACACCAAGTGGACTTACTGTCTAATGTAATAAGAAAAAAGTTTTGAAAATAAAATACCTTGAAAAAGTCATTTTGGAGGCAGCTAAGTAAAATATAAACGGTCGAACAGCGCCCGAATAAGGGCCGTATGACCCAACAAGGGTCGTATGTTGTCTAAAAAAATTAAAAGGATTTTTAATAATTGAATAATATTACAGACACTTAAAAAGCAAGGCATTTTAAAATTGAAGACAATTGTAAAATTTTTTTAGCTTCATTTTTTAACTTCAGGCATGTACTATTTTATGCAATATATAATTTAAAAATTTTAATTTTCCACGGAGTAGTTTATAAACAAATTAGACCGACAAATTATCTAATTTTTTATTAAATCCTTTGATCAACTATAAGCATACGGCTATGGGTATGTAAAACAAAAAATTATATTTGTAAAAGTAAGGCAAAGAGATTTTGTGTAAAATATACCTGCTATATTTAACCAATTTGGCTTTACTAATAACATTATCTTAATGGAAAAATTAGGTAAATTTCTTATCCGCCGAATGGATGTTCAAAACATTCTAGAGACCAATAAAAAAAAGTTTTGAAAATGTCATTTTGCAGGCAGCTAAGTAAAATATAGACGGTCCAACAGCGCTCGAATAAGGGCCGCATGACCCAACATGGGTCGTACATAATCTGAAAAAACAAAATAAAAAAGTCCAGCCGTCTGAACAGCGTCCAAACATGGGCCGAACAGTGATCGCTTTGAAAAGATAGTTTTTTTTAGCAATTTTGTATTCGAGCTTATTCCAAGTAAGAACATGTTCACTCAGAACAACACAAACGGCACTAGGTGTCGTTAAAAAAGGCATGCGCAACAACAAAAACAATCGCATTTGTTCATTAAATTTACTTAAGCACTTATACGGGCATAAAAATAAACAAAATTCTTTGCTATATGTTGCTTACGCTAACAGTCATGTTTGCTGCGTTTGCTCTTGAAAGAGTTGTTTTTGCTCAAGTTTTGCTTATTGAAATCCAATACCATTGGTTGTGTCTGCTTTTTTAATGCATTAAGGGACATGCTGCCACTTGTGGTCAAAGAGATTTCTTTGTTTTAAGGACTTTTTACGTGCTAGCCAGAAATCGATGTTGGAAAAGCACAGCATATATTTTTTTGTTATACACCTCACAGAAACATACACTGTTTATATATAAATACAGTACGTGGCCAATTGTTGACCCCTGTTTGCCCTTTACTCAGCTGCTGTTTAGTGGTAATTATATGTATATGCATATATATAGTGAACGGCCACTGTGCGACCCTGGTTCGGATTCTGTATTCCTTAAAAATCCTGCAAACACCCGTTGTACAATATTACTTTAAACCAATCGCTATTTGACCCCTGCTCAGCTGCTGTTTGGTCTTAGTTATATGTTTATGCATATATACAGTGAACTGCCACTGTTCGACCCTAGTTCGATTGCCGTATGGCCATAAAGTCTTGCAAGCTACCGTTGTACTACTTTAAAATTATAGCTGTTTGGCTGCTGTTTGGCCTTAGTTATCTTTACAGTGTACGGCCTCTGTTTGACCCTGGTTCGGATGCTGTATTGCTAAAAAATTGCAATGTACTACTTTAAAACAAAAGCTATTTGACCTTTGCTCAGCTGCTGTTTGGTCTTAGTTATATGTATATGCATATATACAGTGAACTGCCACTGTTCGACCCTAGTTCGTCCTGCAAATACCCCTAAAAAGTCCTGCAAATACCCGTTTAACAACCTTTCAAACGATCGTTGTTTGAACTTTGCTCAACTGCTGTTCGACCTTAGTTATACATTCATATATACAGCGAACTGCCACTGTTCGACTCTGGTTGAGGTGCTATATTTCTTTTACACCCGTTTTACAACCGTTAAAACAATTGCAATTTTACCTTTTCTCAGCTTCAGTTTGGTCTTAGATATATACGGCCACTGTTCGACCTTGGTTCGGTTACTATATTGCTAACAAATCTTGCAAACACCCGTTGTACAACTTTAACACAATCGCTATTTGACCTTTGCTCAGCTGCTGTTTGATCATAGTTATATGTTTATGCATATATACAGTGAACGGCCACTGTTCGACCCTAGTTCGGTTGCTGTATGGCTAAAAAGTCCTGCAAACACCCGTTTTACAACCTTTCAAACGATCATTGATTGACCTTTGCTGAGCTACTGTTCGGCCTTAGTTATATATGCATATATAAAGTGAACAGACACTGTTCGACCCTGGTTGAGGTGCTGTATTGCTAAAAAGTCCTGCAAACACCCGTTGTACTACTTTAAAACGATAACTGTTAGGCATTTTTTCAACTGCAGTTCAGTCTTAGTTATATATGCACGTATACAGTATACGGCCAGTGTTCGAACCTGGTTCGGTTGCTGTATGGCCATAAATTCTTGTAAGCAACCGTTGTACTAGTTTAAAATTATCGCTGTTTGGCCTTTATTCGGCTGCTCTTTGGCCTTAGTTATATATACAGTGTACGGCCACTGTTCGACCCTGGTTCGGTTGCCATATTGCTAAAAAAATCTTGCAAACACCCGTTGTATAACTTTTAAAACGTTATAACGAGTTGTATAACGTTGTATAGCGAGTTTGAGAGATAACTTTAAAAAAAAATAATAGCCATGGGACCCCATATTCCATGGGTGTCTAGAAATAATTTTTAAAATTTGGACAAAATGAACCAAAAATAAAATGGTTTTGAAAATAGAATGTAATCAAATACTATTTTTGCCTAGATCCAGTTCTTCTAAACGTATCATACAGATATTCTTTTACAAATCTTTGCATTTAAAATTCTTAAGAGCAAAATTTCAAAATCAGAACTGTGCCGCTTTAAATCATATTAGCTCACATGACAAACATTTTTTTTTAACGTGACTTCACCATTTAACCCTCACTTAAATTTATATATAGTAATATATCATATGTAAACATCAAACTTCAATAACTTTAATTGTTTTTTCTAACCAAATATAATTATAATTCAAATGAAAATCAGTAAATTAAATCATAATTGAATGTATTACAGATACACAGAACTTATAAATTCCAGTTATACCATCGAAAATTGAATTAGATTGAATTATTAATTAAAACTGACTTTATATCACAAAACGATATCACATTTTATAAAAACAATCATTTTCAATTCATGTCAAATATGTTTAATTATATCTTTGTTTAAAAAATTCTATCACGAATTATATCTCAATTTTATATTGAATGCTCGTATTAAAAACTACGAGTTGTCGTCAAATCAAAGCTCTAAACTCCAGATGCTTTTATATAAAAATGTGCGTATATATAATATGTTATATATTTGATTTGTATAAATATATATATACTGTTGTTAGATACTTTTTCTTCTTCGTTTTTTTTTTCTTTTGGCATAAGTATGATAATTTTTTTTTGTTCAACTGATAACTTCATCATCATCTTCTGCATTTTTTTTTAAACCGATTTTGATGTATGAAAATAATTGTGTATATATTTGTGATTCGATTAGATGCTAGATAATTAAGAGAAAAAAATAACACAAAATTGACAACACAAAAAATGAAAGCAGTAACAGTAAGTTTTTAGCACTCACTTAGAAGAGTCTTAAAAACTACACTGCTTCTCAAACTGTACACTAATGTATTAAAGCTTTTGCATGAACTTCAAAGCAACTACAGCAAGATGTGAAAGCTTTAAAACATTAATTTTGAGTTTTTATATTTTTACACACGAATAAAAGCGAAAAGGGAAACAAAAATGTTGAAACATAAAAGAAAATGTTTTGTTTTTTTTAAAAAGGTGAAACATTTCAAACTCGCTGCAAGTACAAAAATCGTAACGCAAATTACACGAACAAAGTATTATTATTTTATATGATTTTTCTGTTTTTTTTTTTAAATATATTTTTTTTCTGATATCTTAATAAATGCAAACAAATGCAAGCAAATTGAAATTGCTACTCCAATGGTTTTTACATTTAAAAATTGCATTTTCTCTAAATTGAAATTTGGAAAAGAGTTTTGGAGGATCATCCAAAAATTTACTGAGTAGAGTAGAGGTACACAAAAGTACGCAATTTTGGCAAATGTTGTTTAGTGTTTAGTTTTAGAATTCTATTCGAAACTTTGTGAAAGTTGTGATTCTTGCAAAATTTTGTTCAACTAAACCAGGCAAACCAATAATTAAGCAAGATAACAATAAAAAAAAAAAAGGAAAATAGAGAAAACACAAAACCAAATGTTTGGAATTGAAAAATCTAGTAGGTGGTAAGCGTAAAAGGTGTCCATTGATGGTTAGGAAAGATGAGATAAGAAAGTCTGCAGAACACGAAACTCACGTTAGAAGAATTCTTGAATATATTAGAGCATTTCACGATCTTGTTGCATCGTTGCAAATGCAAAATAAACAGCTTTTACAAAAACAAGAAGCATATGTTGCAAAAGCTTTTCAATGCTTTTTGTTTTTGTAAAAGCTGTTTATTTTGCATTTGCAACGATGCAACAAGATCGTGAACTGCCCTATTAATAATGAAATAGAGTCTATGATTCTGTACTGTTTTTTTCAACGATGTGAACTGTCAACATTGGCAGAACAAGACATAGAAACATTGAAATGTAGATCTTTAAGTCCTACAGAGTGCTTCAAAATAGCAAGAGATGATATATTGGACAATATTTCTGATATTTACAAATATTTCTTTATATCGAAAATGTCATCAAAATCCAACTCGATCTAAATTCAATATATTCTTGAAGTTGCAAGGCAAATAGTGAAACTTTTACTTATTATTGAAAATTTCTTACAAATCTTCTGACTCTTAGAAGAATGATATTGCAAAAAAAAAGTGTTTCAATTCTCACAAAATTGTGAATTTCTCTTAAAGTGAAAAGGCACTGAATACAACAGTGAAATTCATATTCCTCGCAAATATTTGAAATAAGCATTTAATAAATTTTTGAAATTTTCAAACGGGACACACCTTTCGTAGCTTCACCCCCACTTTGTAATGCTGGGAAAACCAAATTCTCTTTTGCCGCAATTCGAAATCATTAAAACAAACAAATTAAATAAATTATTTTGAAAAACAAAATTTTTTACATAGTTACAGTTTCAAAACTGAAAATCATATTGAAAAATTTGAAAAAAGTTGTAATTTTTTTTTATAATTACAAACAATTCAAAATAAATTGAAAGCATTTCAGTAAGTTAGTTGAAAACACAAACTTTTGCTTTTTCTTTTGTTTTGGTTTTTGATTTTTTTTTTTTTTTTGTTTTTTTTCATAAACTTCAGTTAATAACCAATTAATAGTTAAAAATGACAGAAAAACAATACATTAACAACAACCATAAAATTATTCATAATCATATAATAATGAGTAGTACTCAAAAAACGATAGAGAGATAGAAGATCACAACATCAAAAAGGAAATCCTTATTACGCAACCAAATATGCAAAATTGGTCTAAAAAATAATGTTACCTTGTCGGGAACTTCGATAGCCATGTCTTACAGCAGTTTGGACGTTTAGGTGCCTGCATGTGCACCTCGCATTGGCGAAGCTTTTCCAATGCCATTGGATCGCCTGGATGACGTACCAAAGGTTTCTGTTTGTGTGTCATATGGTGAATTAATGAGTAGGAGCAACAAGGAGGATAACGGTTTTTATAGTTTTTTTTTGTTTTTTTTTTGTTTTTTTTTTGTTTTTTTGTTTTGTTGCATGATATAAAATTGTTTTGTATGAATTTGAAAGATGTTGATGTGAAATGTTGGAGAGAGGCGTTGGTTGATTTTTTTTTTTTTTGATATTGATATATCATAAAAGAACGAGAAAAAATAAAATAATACAATTTTAATTATTAATAATCATAGAGAATTTTGTGGCCAATTTTACAAAATAATAATAATAGTAACTCTAAATATAATAATAATAACAATAATGGTAATAATAATAATAACAATAAAGGAGTTAGTTTAAATATTAATGAAATTATTAGAAGTATAAATTAAATTAGCTGAAACAAAAATTATAATTTGAGTGGGAAAAAACTCAAAGAGTAAACTTGGGAGTAGTTGAGTTGGACGAGATTATCTTAATTTTATACCTTGAATGTATGCAACATTTAATGCAAATCTTTCGAAAATTAATAAAAACTTAAATAAAACTTAAAAATGGCTATCAACTTGCTTAGCTGAAAAAATACTTTAGTACAAATTTTAATGGTAAAAAACTTGAAACGAGTAGCTAAAGGAACTTAACCCTCTCAGACCGGAATGCATCAATTATGCGGATAACTTTCGGTCTAAGTATCTACACTTCAATTTCACAAATGTTTAAAATTTCGGGATTGCGCTGATTATTGTTTATGTTTGCCTCTCATAATGTTTCACAATTCATTTCTACGTTTCCTAAACTTTCACGAAATTCTTCCGTCACATTTTTTTTTTTTTTAAATGAGCCGCGTAAAGCCCGTATGATACTTCATTGTTTTGTCCAATTTGAAAATCTGAAAACAAGTGGCGCGTGGGCTAGACAGATACAGTGGCTCACAGCTTATTTTATGCAGTGCATACTTTAAACTTTAGGGCTTTATAAAAACACAATTAACAGCAATACAAAAGATAATAGGTGTCATTACAAAAGCAATACAAAAGAGCAAAAATTCTAGTTAAATAAAGGTTTTTCATTAATTGTGAATACATATATTTAGTTGTTTAAAAAATAAGAGAACAGAAAATACTGCTTAATTTCATCTCGCAGCTTATTTTATGCAGTCACTTCTCTCTGTTACGGTACTCTAATGCTGCGCTGTCTAGCGGTACTATGCCTTCTATGCTATGCCTTCTATGCTATGCCTTCGTTCTACTTCTATAATTGCTTTGTGTTAGCTTTTTAGTCTGATTTTTTTGCTTCAAGTGTCTGCTTCTATGATTATTTAAAATAGGAGCGCGCACAACGCTACAACAACGAGAATTGGTTATATACTATTTTAAAAACAGCAACTCGCAGCGAAAAATGGCTGAAATGGTTAATATCAATTCCTCTACAGTGCAAAAGATCGTCGAGAGCTTCGTCCATAAGAATCGATTGCACAATAAGAGCAAAGAAGCACCAAACAAAATTTTTAATGCAACCGACGAGCGACATATTGTACGGAAGATAAAGGCTAACCCGAGACTGTCAGCTCCGAAAATGGCTTTTGAATTTCAAACTGACCTGAGCAAACAGTGTAGAGCTGAAACTATTCGACGTGTCTTGCTCAAAAAGAACTTTCATGGCCGAGTAACACGAAACAAGCTGTTTATTAGCCCCAAAAACAGATTATGCAGACTCAACTACGACAAAGAACATATGTATGTCCAAGGCCCCAGAGTACTGGAATTCAGTTATTTTTGCAGATAAATCGAAGATCAATTTATTCGGTTCAGATAGTATGTGCTATTTGTGGCGAAAACCGAATACCGAGGTCAACAAAAAAAGCTTAAAATAAACCGTGAAACATGGCGGTGGCAGCGTCATGGGTTGGGCCTGAATGTCAGCTGCTGGTACTGGGAAGTTGCCGTTTATTGAAACAAGAATGGGCAAATTTCAGTACCTACAGATCCTGAAGAACAAATTGATGCAGAGTGCAAAGGTTCTGGGTATAAAATAGAATTTCTGATTTTACCAGGATGACGATCAAAAGCAAAAAGCGGGTATTGTGCAAACCAGGCTAATATACAACTGCCCACAATTGATAACGCCGACAGCACAGTCGCCAGACCTTAATTTTATTGAAAATGTGTGGTCTTTATTGGAAAATAACATCAGGAAACATAAAATTTCAAACAAAAACCACCTGAAAGAGATATTGAAAACGAAGTGGGCGAATATTTTGCCAACTATCACTCAAAAACTGGTCGCATCAATGCCAAACCACCTTAAATCTGTTGTGGACAACATGGGCTATCATACCAAATAATAAAAATATCAAATATCATTAATTAATACGAACAATTTATAAATGACAAGTGACTGCATAAAATAAGCTGTGATATGAAATTAAGCAGTATTTTCTGGTTTCTTAATTTTAAGCCAACTTAATATATATTTTTACAATAAATTAACTTAATTTAGTAAACTAAACATCTTGTTCTTTTATATGATACTATATTATTTTTTCTATTCCTGTTAGTTTCGTTGTTATAAAGTCCTAAAATTGAAAGTATGCACTGCATAAAATAAGCTGTGAGCCACTGTATATATTGTAGAAATGGATGAAAATATACATCGTGTTAATTTTTTACATCTCCCCAACGTTACTATCTTATCTCTCTTTTCTTATTGGCTACGTTAGAAACAGCTCAAGCTTGTTTTTGACACTTAATATTTGATCGAAACTTAACGAATGACGAATTGAGAGACACGTCAAGAACAATGCATTGAAAATGCTGTCCGTCGCACATTTTTTGTCCAATTCGTACTATATGCGTATTAGGGCGGGTCGATTTATTTTTCGACAATTTCCCTATGATTTCCGTATTCTATGGGTTATTCCATGAAAATTTGCCGAAGGAACCATACCTCTATCGTTAAAATCGAGTCCCCTACTTTTTGTTGGTAGATTTTTTCCCAAATTGACGTTCGTATGAAATATTACCTACACGTTCACATCCATAACTCAAAAACTATCGATCGGGTTTAATCGCCAGTAGGCGCGTTGGAAAGGTGAGCTCATTTTGATCAATTTACAAAATAAAATCTCCAACATTGGTCCAACGGTTCAAATGTTACGGGCATTTTTGTCCAAATTTTGTACCATTTTTCCATTTTTTTCATGATTTTGTTCAAGAATATTACTTTCATGGCCATTTTTTGGCTCAATCCATTATTAAATTCAATTTACAATTCAAAACGAAGAGTTTAAGCCCAAATTTATCGAATTCGGTTGATTAATTCATGCGATATTGCTAAAACAAAATAACACATAAAACCAACTTTTTGATTTTTTTTCCTTTTTATTTTTTTCCTACAAAAATTCAAATTAAGAGATAATAAAGTATCTATCAACCTATTATCAAAAAAAAATAATCAATTTGAGTGTAGTAAAAGACAAAATCTTGGACAAAATCATGAAAAAAATGGAAAAATGCTGTAGGTAATATTTCATACGAACGTCAATTTGGGAAAAAATCTACCAACAAAAAGTAGGGGACTCGATTTTAACGATAGAGGTATGGTTCCTTCGGAAAATTTTCATGGAATAACCCATAGAATACGGAAATCATAGGGAAATTGGTGAATTTTTTCACTCCCTACAAATCGACCCGCCCTAATGCGTATACTCTCACACTTCTTGCATTTTAGCTTTAGCACTATTTCAACTGCTCTAGTTTTATTGTCAATGAATAAAAATTGGACAAAACAATGAAGTATCATACGGGCTTAAGTAAAGTTTTACTTCATATAATTAAAAATACTAAAAGCGCAATTTTAGTTAAGTGAAATAATTTTTACTAAAAATATAATAGGGGAATTCACACTGACTTGGGTAGTTAAGTAGATTGCAAAATGCCGTACATTTTGTTTTTGTAAAGTGACATTGTACCCAAGTACCCATCTGCCAATCTACTCTAGCTGACTCCGTGATTTTTTTGGGGTAGATTGTTTTCTTGCCAAATTCAGTACTTTTTCCATGTGCTACCACCTTTTGCAAAAATAGGCAATAATTGACCTAAGGGTATCAAATATACAACATTTGTTGACAAGGCTAATATCTAGAAGAATAAAAAAAAATTGCCACACCCTCATTACCGCCCAAAAATCAATAAAAACGCTTTATTACAAACAAGTTCGGTTGTTTTGGACTAAAATATTGTACTTTAGTTCGTATGGTTACTATCGGAAACTCAACCAAAAATAGGCGCGATCGAACTATAATTGCGCCTACTTTTCAGAAATCATTATAATTCCTGCATTGTGCATGTTTTTTTAATGAAACTTGGTGTGTATGTGCTATGAGACTAAGTGGTGGTCACTTTGTATATAAATGTTGCCACGCCTACTTGCGGTCGTAGGTAAAATCGTTCGTGTGGTGTCTCTTAAGATCTCAGGCACGGTAACACCTAAGGCCACTAAGCTTACAACTTTGGTGGCCTGCCCAAACTTACTGTTATTAAGGTTAATATCTCGGTTAATAAAAAAAGCCACACCACCTTTTACCGCCCACAAATCGATAAAAATGCTATATTTCAGACGATTTGGGTAGTATTACACTAAAATTTGGTACTTTAGTTCATATGGTTACTTTCGGAAACTAAACTAATAATGGCACTACAGTTATGAAAGTTGAGATATATAAAATTATATTTTCCTATTGGCATGAAAATTCCTTTATGGCAGTAAGGCGGTCTGTGGCAGAACAACTGTCCAGGATAACTAGTAAATTATGCAATGCTCCGAAGTTCATGTTAAAAATTACTCGTATGTAAAATAAGGTCCAATGAATGGCCTAAATTTTGCTCACATAAAATGACCAAAAAAAAATTGTTGGCAACCCTCTTCCAGCTGTAATTCATCTCTTATCAGCTACATAAGCTGGGGAGATTAATTAAACATGCAGCACTGCTCAAAACTATTTCACAAAGTACTCAGTTGTAATTCAAGGTGCTCGCAATAATCAAAAATATTCCATCTACCCAAACCCAAAGACCAAGCTCAGTGTGAATACCCCTAATATATTTTACAATTTCAAATAATTTGTGGTCATTTGGTGCAAAAAAAATGTTTTTAGTACTAACTTTCGGTTCTTGCATATTCTTGAAGAATACGATAATATCAAAATTGAGGCATTAAATTCATATCATTTAAAAGCCACTTTCTACCTTTGAAAAACTGTTTTATCAACTAATATGGTCTTGGAAACTTATCGTGAAAATTTTAAAGAAATCTACAGATAATTTTTTTGGCGAATTTTTTGTGTAGGCAAGTCAGCCATAAAATCATGTCAAACGCACATATTTGATTATCAACATTTTTTTCTTATATTGATGAGTGAGGACAGTTATAATAAAATGTATTAATTGAGTAAACACTCAACAAGTTTATTAGTAAAAAGGCTACGATTTACATTCAGCGCAAAAATATTCGTGCATTCTACGAATATTCATAAAATATACGATGTATTTGTATCGCGATAATTTTTTTTGACGAATTTTTTTGTGTAGGCAAGTCAGGCACAAATTCATTTGAAATGCACATATTTGACAATCAGCCTTTTTTCTTATATTGATGAGTGAGGCAACTAATAATAAAATGTTCTAAATGTGTTACCATTGAAAAATTTATTAGTACAATGGCTACGATTAACATTCAAAGCAAAAATATTCGTGTATTCTACGAATATTCGTAAAATATACGATGTATTTGTATCGTGATAATTTTTTTTGACGAATTTTTTTGTGTAGCCAAGTCAGGCACAAATTCATGTCAAACACACATATTTGACGATCAGCCTTTTTTCTTATATTGATGAGTGAGGTAACTAATAATAAAATGTTCTAAATGTGTTACCACTGAAAAATTTATTAGTAAAATGGCTACGATTGACATTCAAAGCAAAAATATTCGTGCATTCTACGAATATTCGTAAAATATACGATGTATTTGTATGGTGATATCTTTACGAATTCATTCGAGAAGTGTTAATAATACCTGTTAATCTACGAATTTATTCATTTTATATACTAATGATATTCGTTAATAAAAATAAAACAATTCGTATGAGTGCATTGTACGAATTATTGTGTACATATAAATAATTACATACGTCAATTTCTCGTATAAATTACTTATTATGTAATAACATAATTAGAATGTTATTTCCTGCATTACATTCGTAGTATTTACTAATGGTTTCGTATTATTTACGAATTAAAAATTTATTAGTAGAAAAAATTCATTCGTAGATGACCGTACGCATTATTCGTAGAATGTACGAAATATTAGTTGAGTTTAAAAAATTACAATCGAAATCGTTGAGCCTGCTTGGTATAATATTTTCGAAAATAAGGAAATTTATGATTGCAAAGTGGCCGTAGCATACTGGAAGAGTACGCTAAGGAACCGCGGTTCAAACCCCAGCTCAAACAAAATTTTATTTTTTTTGTCGTAATTAGGTATAAGGATCATTCGTAAATGTAACAAATATTTTCGTACAATATACATTTGTTTTTCCAATGGAAAGTTTGCAACGGTTACGAAACGGGTCCGTCCAAAACATAAAAAGTGTGAATTCCGCGCTGGCGAACACGTAACTGCTTTGAAACGGCTTCGCATCCGTTTTTGTGCACACTGGGTATATACATAAAAATACTACTTTAATAGTTATTGCTTTTATATTTTAAAATTTCAACACATTCCCATAACTTTTTGGCTCACCCTCAAAAATTTAACATTATTTTTCTTCTGTTGATTTTATATGATTTAAAAACAAACTCTAAATGTTTGATAATATTTAAAATCAAGTATGATTTAAACTATATTTAAAATCAAGTATGATTTAAACTATCAAACATTTCGAATTTGTATTTAAATCATATAAAATCAGCATAATAAATAACAAGGTTATTTAGATAAAGTTTTAATATTTTTCTTCTTTTAAAATTCGCCCTATAAAAAAAGTACAAAATATTTGTAATTTCTCCAGAAAAACGCTTGTTTTAAATAATCTCAACTAATTATTTTTTATTTCCTTATTTTTTGGAAACCAATCAGTGTATGGGTATGAAATTTTTTATACGACAAAAAAAAAACAAAAGCAACGACAACAAAAATACATTTTTAATGAGCTTTGATGTTTTATCTAATCAGTAAAAAAATGTTTGTCGGTATCTTTCATATTTTTTGAGTAATTGAATTTTTAACGAGGCATTAAAATTAGGGTTGCAAATATAGAAGGTGGCCTCAATAATTAAGCACCAAGTCGGAAAGGGTTAAGACCACAGCTTCATGTCCTCAAATTTTCAGCTTTTTTTCTGCTATTTTTAAGTTTATTAAGAGCGAAAGATCGATGATTCAACTGAAAACAGACGTGCGAACTATTTTTTTATGAATTTAAATCTTGATGTATTTATTTATTTCTGTCTGATGTATTTATTTATTTATAATATACATATTTATATATTCAGATAATAAAATTATTTTGGAATATACTGTGAGCGTCAAAATAAAGTTCACACATCAATATAACATATTTCTATAAATCTTAGTTACTTACGTAACTAACCTCTTACCTACCGTAAAGTTAACCTCTTTTAAGTCACATTATAAAAATATCAATATTTACGCGCAAAGTAAACACTGGCATCACTTCTGTGTGAAAAATCGTTGAAATTAAAAACAAGTGGCAGCTTTTTTTCATTTCGTGGTTGTATTGCGGGAAGTACCAAATTAGACTTAAAACTTTAAATCATAAGCCTAAAATTAGACATTTGCCGAAAAAATAAAATAACCGAATAAAAATGAACAATGAGAAAACTACAATAACTTCAATGGAAAACGTCAAATCATTAAAGATTTAAGGTCGAAATTTTAGGAGTTTTTTAAGTAAGGATTGCACGAAAAAAAACGGTTTGCTTAATTTGTATGGTGATTAAGCAAACTTGCGCTTGCTTCTCAGCCACTTCAAAATTATGCTAAATTTCAGCAAAAACTAATCAAAATTTGCTATTTCAATTTATAATAACTAAGCAAATATTTGCTTGAATTAAGTAGAAATTTGCTATTCCAATTTATAATAACTAAGCAAATATTTGCTTGAATTTAATCAAAATTTTGCTTAGTTATTATAAACTACAAAAGCCAATTTTTACCTAATTCAAGCAAATATTTGCTTAGTTATTATAAATTGAAATAGCAAATTTTGATTAGTTTTTGCTGAAATCTAGCATATTTTTGAAGTGAAATAATTATTAACAATAAATTAAATTGAAAAATTACCACCATCTGGAGATTTGAACCCCGGCCGCGTGAGTGTAAGTGCATGGTCTTATCCATTCGACCATCGCAGTTGTTAAGCCATCGTGTGTTTAGTAGAAATTTGCTTGAATTTAGTAAAAATTTGCTATTTGAGTTTATAATAACTTAGCAAATATTTCCTTGAGTTAAGTAAAAATTTGCTATTTGAATTTATAATAACCTAGCAAATATCTGCTTTAATTAAGTATTAATTTGCTATTTGAATTTATAATAACTTAGCAATTATTTGCTTGAGTTTCGTAAAAATTTACTATCAGCTTATAATAACTTAGGAAATATTTGATTGAAATTGATATAATTTTGCTTTTTTTGTAAATACATGAGGAGTGATTTCAATTTAGTTATCTTTTCCTAAAATCGCATCGTGATTGAGCAAAGTTCTGCTGATTTGTTTTTAAGCAAGACATTTTTAAATGTTTTTTTTTGCATAAGTATTAAAATTAACAAAAAAAGTTTCGTGACGTCATTCCGCGTCACACGTGCGTAAATGGAGCAGTAAAAAAGGGTGTGCAGGATATCTCGAGTTTGGCTTATCTAAAACAAATAAACAAAAATTTGGTAAGAGTTTAAACTTAAGTTTTAGTTTAAGTAAAAGTTTTTAAAAAAATTAACTAGGAACAAAACGGCAGCTACGTAAAGTTAAAATTCAAAAAAATTCCTAATATTTTAGGGCAAAAGTAGCTGTAAACATTTTTTGAGGACTTATCATGAATCAGAAAATATCACGAAGTCAGAAGCTCAAAAATACTTTTGTTTAATTACTCAACAATTTTGAAGTAAATCGGTATAAAAGTTATTCCGCATTCTTGCACACTAATTTTAAATAACCTGTTTCCATAAAAACGCGTGACGCGGAAATGACGTCACGAATTTTTTTTTTTTTAATTTAAATACTTATGTAAAACAATACAAAAATATTTACTCAAATATCTTTAACCGTTTTTATACAATCCTTACTTAAGAAACTCCTGAAATTTCGAAAAAATAGGTAAAATGCCCCTTAAATAAAAAAGGTGAATTCTTGCGTTGGTGAATATATTGGAAGAAATCATTTTACATTAAAAAAGATACAAACACGTTTTGTCAAACATCATACACTAAAGAATTGGCAAGGAGCACATCGACCAAAGCATCTAACTGAAAGTTATAAAAAAAGTAAAGGCAAATCCCACTTTCAGTGCAGTAAAAAAGATAGCTGAAAACATTTCACAAACTTCAGGTAAGCCAGTAAGCGCTAGCACCATTAGAAGATTTTACACCAAAATGGAATAATAACCAGGGACGGTCCCTGTTATAACTGTTATAAAAAAAAATTTTCAAAAAAATTATGGTCATGCAGATATCGTAGACAGATGAAAAAATTGATCACATTGAAATATTTATTCGAAATCGTTATGATATTCAAAAAAGGCCTTAAATCAAATTTTAATTGTTATTTTTCAACAGAAACAAAAAAAATTAACTCCTAGAAAGTAATTTTTATTTCAAGGAAGAAAATAACAATTATTTTGGACTTTTATTTTTTTCGGCTAATTGAACTATTATTTTAAAACTTTTTTTCAGTCAAAAAATAAAAAGTCTCGGACTTTTATTTTTCTGTCTTTTAAAAAATCATTCACGGTTTTTATTTTTTCTGTTGGAAATAAAAATCCTTTTTGTGTAATTTCTTATTGTAGTTAAATTAATTTTTTTTAATTTGTGTAAATTATTTTGTATACTTTCCCTCCATATAATTGTTTTTTCTCCGAAAACCTCTTAAAAATAACTTTATATACAGAATACACAACACACAAAACAAAATGTTTAATTAAAGGAAGATGATGAAGTAATATACTTTGAGCAGGCATTGATGTATTACTCCAAATAAATATATCATTCAATATTGTAAATTTTCTGGTTTTTTTCTAGTTTTCAAAAACCAAACACTTAAAAATGACCCATTTTAAAGACAGCATAATAAAAATGGGCTTGTGTGTTTGTATTCTGTGTAAAGTTTTTTAAAGGTGTTCGGAAAAAAAAATTATATGGAGGGAAAATATACAACAAAATTTACAAAAATGTAAAAGAAAATTTAATTTAACAACAATATTTATGAAATTATACAAAAATTATGTTTATTTCCGACAGAAAAAATAAAAGTCAGTAAATAATTTTTTTTAAAAGACAGAAAAAAAGTCTGAAACTGATTTTTATTTTTTGACTGAAAAATAAAAATTGAAAAATAACGTTAAATTAGCGGGAAAAATAAAAGTCCGAAATAATTGTTACTTTTTCCGTGCAATAAAAATCACTTTCTAAGAGTTAAATTGTAATTTTTTTCTGTCGAAAAATCACAATTAAAATTTAACTTTTTTAGAAAAAGTCGCAAAATAACTATTTCAAATTTACTTTTTCAATATATCTTATAACAGTTACGGTCCCTGATAACAACACGTTACATGGCCTTATATCTCGAAAGTCAATCAGTCGAAGCGTATGAATTTCACCAAAAAATACAAAAATGAGGCTTCAACTTTTTAGAAACAAATTTTACTTTCTGGCGAGAGAAAATTTGAAATCAGTGGAGTTAAGAAATCCTCCAAAACTATGGCGAAGCTAACATGAAGCCTTCAATAAGTGTGTTACTTAAACGAACGAGTAAACATAGTGGAGGCTCTGTTGTGGTCTGGGGATGTATGTCCGCATCAGGAGTCGATAATCTTGTGTTTTTTTAAATCAACAATGGAAAAAAATGACTCTTAAATTTTGCAAAAGGCCTATCTTAAGGGGAGGTTCCAGTAGAAATCGACGGAAAATTTTTGTTTTTGCTTTTTTTTCATCCTTATGCTTGTTTTTCACTATGTCATTTTTATGACGACACAAAAGTTTATCACCTGAAATAGAACCTTAATAAAACTCTAGAACATTTTCTGCATAGCTTTATTTAATAATTTATTTGTTCTTAATTTTCCAAGATTTCCAAAGTTAAAAAAACTGTCAACATGTTGTTACTTTCAATGTTATTGACAACAACTGACCACTGAAAATGACATAGTGAAAACCAAGCATTCGGATCTTGAAAAAATGTAGCCAAAAGGATATTTCCCTATCTAATTTATTTTACGAGTCATAGCGTATTAGACGAGTGCGCCGACCGAGAAACAGGTATAAATGTTTTTTTCAAAACACACTTTTTTCCGCGCTATACACGATTCCGCTTCAACGACTTGACCGATTTCGATGTTTGAGGATGTTTGAATGAAAGCTTATTCAATTTAGGGGGCTTTAGAGAGCGTTTTTTCCAAAAAAATTTATTATCATTTTTTTTAACGTTAAAGCAAAAGAAAAAGGAGGAAAAACAGGGTTTTTCAAAGGTCCGCCATTTTTTTCAAAAAGGGTCTTATAAAAATCGGAAATCTACAAGGCCCCCAATTTTCATCTAGATTAATAATTTTTTTGGTTTTTCCGTTTCAGATCACTTAGCAGGGCTGTAGAGTGTACAGTAGACCTGTCCACGAAATGTATGAGATTTTTCAAAACTCACTTTTTTTAATGAGCACTTACAGTTTCAGAATCTCTCAATGATTGAAATAAGAACTGTGAAAAAAGATTTTGAAAAACTTTTGCCAAAAAGTTGCTCAACGCGGTTGAAGTCAGGATTTTGGCAATTTTCGAAAATTTTAAAGGTATACGTACAAACAAAATTTTAAATAATTTATTAGTAAATATAAGAAATATCTAAAAGCGCAATCTTTGAGCTAAATGGTCAAGCAAATAAGAAAAAATTCAAAAAGTGAAAATTATTGAGCCGTTTACTTTCTGTAGCCTCTAGAAATCAAAAAATTCAGAAAATTTTCGCAATTTTTTTTTTCAATTCATTATATTTTTTGAAAAAAAAATTTTTATATACGTTTGCATATATTTTATATATTCTTGGAACAATGAGGTATAAAAAAATTTAGGTTAAGAATTTTTGGATGTGTCATTAGTCACTAAACAATTAATTTCTTTATGAAAGGTCTGACTTAACCCATATTCTCATAGCGTCGTCATATGACGACAGAAACATTGGCATGTTCAACGCGCCAGTGTACCGTTATCGCTGCACAGAAAAAAATAAAACAACAACAAGTGTATTCTTTTACACTGTACAGCGCACATCTGCTATTGCCGCGCACGTCTTTGATCAGCGATACCTTCTGCCACCATTTTGAATTATTTTTCATTGCAAAAATTGTTTAACGTTCTTGAAATATACTCTAATAAATGAAACAAAAAAATTTTTAAAAAAGAATTCCGTTCGCTCAATAAAAAAAAATCCTGAAATTACGTTATGTTTCTACTAGAACCTCCCCTTAAAAAACCATATTGCCTCAATGTAGGAAAATTGGGCTTATCACGGAATCGAACCCTCAGCATTCTTTCAAAATTGTGAAGAAGTGGTTGCAATATTGCATTGTTAAAGTTCTTGATCATCCACCAAAATCCCTAAACCTTAACCCGATTGAGCACTTGACAGAAAAATCTGAGAAAAGGGACGGGACATAGCCCCAAGGAACATAATCCCAAATTTTACACTGGCATTAAGATCTCCCTTCTTGAGGACATACCTTAATCCCAAAAATTGGATTTGGGATTGCGGCCAATGCCAAAAAGTTCAGAAACAAAAAAAAAGAGAACTTAATTCCAAAATAAATTTGGTAATGGTGACAATAACATTATGTACAAGAGCAACTTATTTTCTCAAGGGATGAGTTTCATTTAATTTAAAGTTTTTTTTTTTTTCATTCTTGATTAAGAGTTGTATCATTACCCACAATAATGCCTAAAACTTGGGAGTTATTGCATTTTATGCATTAGGAGTTACTAGGAGTCATTAGGATTACTTAGGATTTGGAGTTATTTCATTTTTCAATTAGGAATTATCTCATAAAGCAGTTATTTCGTGTAGCCAAACGGCCATACTGTCCTTTATCGTAATATACAAAAGGCAAGCATGCTGCTCCGCATACAGTATCGCTCAAGCTGTAATTATTTTTTACAGTGCTTTTACAAAATATACTGTCCTCAAAAATATTCAGCCTGAAAGTATGCACAGAAAAATCATTTGATACTTATCAGTGCCAAGATAGGGTCGTTACAATAGTACGTTTTGGATCTAACTACTTCTTTGTTTTCATCCTTTTATAAATAAGTTATGAAGAAATTAATGAAATTCCTTTTATGGATTTTACCAAAATATATAATTTTATCATCCGCGAAGCGACACCTGAGTTGGTACGTATATGATGGTTGCAAGGTCAGTTTGTATACTTGTGTATAAATATGATTGTGTATAAACCAAACTTGACTTTTTGCACTTTTACACTTGAAGTAATTTTTCAACACTTCTTTAATTCTTAAAGTTCTATTTAAAGCGGTATATTTGTATTTAGCAAAAATCAAGTGAATTACAAATCAAGCTTTAAAAAGAGCAAAAACTGCTTTCGGCAAATGGCTCCAAAAAGGATGTGTGCATAGAACTTGTCGTAGGACGGGCTTTTATACTAGTTTTATTATATAAGTCTTTATCCATTTTTGACTACTAACTTTTCAGAATCTTAAAACGATTCCTTCGTGAAAAGCGTTTTTCGTCGAATGAAGAAACCATTGCAGCCATGGAAAAGTATTTTGCAGAGCTTACGGAAAATCATTACAGAGATGATATAAAATTATTAGAAAATCATTGAAATCAGAATATTAAAAATGAGGGAGATTATATTGAAAAAACTAGTTTCATTTAAAAATGTACTTTCATGCTTTACTTTCACTTTTTTTTAAACCAACCTGTATTAAATATACATATTCAGATTAGGGATGTCAGTGGCAACAATACATCTATTTATTTCTTTGATTCGATGCGATGTGACATCGATATTTTTCGATACATCGATTTGCATAGGATTTTTCAGATATTATTACGCAACAAAATATGTTATTTGCAAAATTGCATTAAATTTCAAATTAATTACTATTACTGAGCTTATAATGTTTCTAACGGGCTTTTGAATTAGGTCAAAAACTTATTCGTAGAACCATAGAAATCATAAAAATTACAAAAACTTCCTTAATTTTTAGTTTTTTTAGAAAAACTCTTGATTGCAGATATGTCGTCCATTTTATTTTATATTATGTTTTCTCAATATAACTTAAAATTTAATTTGATTTTATGTGGAGAAAATTGGGGGATGTCCGATCATAAAATAAGAATTAAAAATCTAATTTACTGAAGTACATTTTTTTTATTATGTGAAACATAATCTGTTTGAATGAGAATATATAGAGTAATACTACGTTTATATTGAACCAAATGACTTATTTGAAATGAGTCATTCAAAAGTGTTTGCTGTTGTAGTATTGTGTAAGCTCCCTATTCATAGCATCCCTGATTCGATAACTCAACTTTAAAGTCAAAAGGTGAGTTATCGAACCAGGGATGCTATGATTAGAGCATTTACACGATACCACAGTAGTAAACACTTTTGAATGACTCATTTCAAATGAGTCATTTGGTTCAATGCAAGCGTAGTATTATACTACGGAAATACGTCAAACTAAATGGGACTAAAAATAAGTTGTTGTGTGGTCGTTTCTTATGTGTCCCATTTAGTTTGACGTATTTCCGGCACCTTTGTGTTCTTTGTGAAATGCAAATAAAAAACTTTATTTCATGTTTTCCCGACAATTCGAATTATTTTCGCTGCGTTTCTCAAAAAACCTCCAAACCACATTTTTTGGAACCATATCAATTTGTTGGTCAAACTCATTTCTCTTTTTTTTCACAATGAAAGCCTGATATGGCGCCAACGCCGTAGATATGGTGGGGGTTCAGGGGGTTCAAACCCCCTTTTAGCCATTAAACATTTTTTTATATATTAAATAAAAGCACGGATATTCCAAATTATTTATTTACCATAACATGAAAATAAATTGAAAATTGTTCAACGTACGTGCTTATTTTATTAAGCAGACATTAAGTTAAATATAATACAATATAAATGGTTTTCTTAATTGCTTTCGTATGTATTGTTGCTTACGTACGTCGTTTGCAGAACGTATACATATAAATTGAACAAAATAATTCTAAGCCAGTCTGTGAAATTCAAATGATGATAAGCAATGCTTCATTGTTCGTTAAATTACACTGTATGTAAATTTTCAAATTTTGAAAAGACACAAAAAAACGCTGAGACACGTAAACTTAATTTTCGGTCGTAGAATTTAGTGGCATATTAAATTTTTCCAAATCAGATCAAACTCTTGAGATGTTCAGATTTTTGTTATTTGAACATCATTTGTTCTTCATTTAAAAATTTTTTTATTGTATTTTAACAATTTTTATTTTTTTTTTTCGAAAATAACTCCAATGTGAAAATAAAGTTAGCCTTTCGTAATCTTTGATTTTTGAAAGGTTAAGCAATTTTGCATTTCTCTCCATTTTGACCAAATTTGAATGTTAAACGTAAAATCTTAAAAAAAATCCTAAAAGTTTTTTACTCAAATTTGTATTTTTATAAGAAGATTAAATTCTGAAAGTTTAAGCAAAATCGGAAGTGGTCAATATTTTTGTTCTCCAAAAGTAAGGAAAATATAACTAAACATGGGTCCAAAAGTGACAAAATTTCAATCGCAAATATCTCCAGATTTTGATCTGATTGGGAAACACTGAGTTTTCTACTAAATTCTACGATCAAAATATAAGTTTACGTGCTCGGCATCTTCGTGTGTCTTTTTGAAGTCCCTACAGTGTTATTAAATGAACGTAAAAGTGAATTTCATTTGTACATTTGTCAGTTTCACGATTTTTTAAGCTGTGTGTGAGTGTCGCAAAGTGGTTTTAAAAAAATGTTTTCCTCAAATTCTAGCGGTGAAACTTCGTCAAAAGAAAAAAGTTGATCGAGTCTTTACTTCAAAATAAATCTAGGCTTATGTCATGATGATTACCCTAATATTTCGACTCTACAGATAGCCATCCGTGAAATGGAATGGTTTGAAAAAACCTCTTAGGATTGACTTTTGTGTAAAAATATTGGCTGGTGTAATAGTTTTAAGAAACAAACTTTCAGAAATTATAGGCTGCAAAAATCTCTTCCAATCTGCATCAAAAAATTTTTGATACTTTTATTTTGTTTCCATACAAAAACTTTAAATATTTAAATAACTTCATAACTTTTTTTTTAAATTCTTACAATATCTTTTCAGTAGGTGTTTATTTTATAATTAATATTTTAGTTTTAATTTGTTTCAGTTTAAGCAATTCTGGCCAGTAATTCTGACCAGTGAGGATATCATTAGAAATAATTAAGTTTTTTGAACTTTAATGAAAAAGACTTAATAAAAAAAATCATTAAAGTGCACGAAAAACATCATTATTTTTACTTTGAATGCACAAATTTTAAATTTTTTGATGCAGATTTGTAGAACTTTTTCAAAATTATTATTTCAGATCATTTCATTTTTTCTAACACACCAGCCAATATTTAAAAAAAAACTCTATTTTTAGAGGTTATTTCAAACCATTGCAGCTCAAGGATCGCTAGAGTCGAAATATTTGGGGAATCATCATAACATAAGCCTAGGATTATTTTAAGGAACTGCCCCGAACAACTTCTTTTTCGTGAGGTGCCTTAATGTATATATATATATGTATTTCTTTTTAAAATGTCTGTTTTCGTTACATTACTTAAATAAATACCTGTCGTCCTGCTCCAAATGAAGCGATTGAATCGATTTTTTATAAGTTTTGCTTTAGCAATCCCCCCTCCCGTCCCCCCATCACGCGTCATAATCCACAGCTTTGTAAATAGCTCACATTAGTTCAAATAAAAATTGAGTAGGGAAATTAACCCCATGGTATCACAATGGGCCTCATTGACTTAAGTGTGTCTCTGAAAAGCGACAGCCACTTTAACCTAACCTAAATCCCCCCCTTATGAAACACCTATCTACGGCGTTGTATGGCGCGCTATGGTTTATTTTCGGAAAAAGTCTGTTTTTAACTCCAAAAATGTTAATTTTTTAGAAAAGTATTCGTCAGAGAAATGATCAACTATTAATAATCCATTCGCAGATTTAAATGAAAACATACAGTTTTTTTTTTTTTGAAACATAAAAAGTCATGCAATTTTTGCATTTTAAAATTGTCCAATTTTAGTTTTAAATTGAATTAAGTATAAATCTTATATTTAAATTTTTTTAGTTGGTTTTTTATTTAATTACAATAAATGCATATTTTTTTTGGACAGAAGAAAAACATTAATAGTAATACGATTCGTTTTTAAAATATTCACATATCATTGGTATGCTTAAGAGTAAAAAAAATTTAAATTTGCATGGAGCATTTCTTTATTAGCGCACTTTGCCCCACCAGGTTCATTGGTGTCTTTTGAAAGATTAGAATGACTTCTTTTATTTATAAAAAAAAATCAGCTGCCAATATTTGCCATTTAGTAAATTATGTTAATTTTTCCTCAATGTTAATTTTACGTAAATTTTTCAAAAAGTGTTCTATAACTCCTAAACTAGAAGAGATAGAGCAAAACGCATTTCGACAAATAGGTTGCGCACCTTAAGGACAATATTATGGCGATAATTTTAATGCACGAATCGTCATTTTTGGATGTGTAATTTGGATTTTATGGCGAATTTTATGTCGTAAAAACGAAAAACAAATTCACCAAAAAGGACATATGAAAACAAAATATTATTTTAAAATTTTTTCTAAGGATGCAGCCTTGTAGGTAGAGGTTTAACAAACATTTTGGTGCATAAATCGTAATTTTATGATGAAAAAAATAAAAAAATATAAATATTTCACCAAAAGCTAGTACAGTACATGAAATTGAAGTTAAAATTATTTAAAAATAATTTCATTTTTTAGAACGCAGTCATGTGAGTATAGTTATTACAAATATGTTGGTGTATAAATCGTCCTTGTAAGATGTATGGTTTGGGAGTTATGAGAAAAAAACCAATCATAATTTACACAATTTTTAAAAAAAAAACTGTATGCTAATTTTATATTCTTACAAAAAAATTAATACTTATTGTTTTCAAAATCTGGTAAAAAAATTCCAATATCTCAACTGTGTCAAAAGTTACAGACTTTTTTTAAAAAGAAAACTGCCTTTTTGACCACTGTGTCAATAGTTCAATGTACTATTTAGAGATATCAGTTTTCGAAAAATCGATGCAACGACTTTTTATACATCGAGTGGATAATTTTCGATGCATCGAAGCAAAACATCGATATTTTCGATGCATAGATGTTTTTCTGACATCCTATTTCGGACTGCATTTTGAAAATAGTTTACTTTATTTTGACGCACACAATATGCTATATTGTCATAAAAAGTATTTTCAAATGTATTTTATTTTTGTTTATAGGTTTTAATGACTTAAATTAAAATTTAATTGCAAATGAGTCTTTATTTATTTCTTTTTATTTAATATTATTTCTTTATATATATTATATTAAATCCTTTTGTGTAAGAATATTTGGTGTTTATTTTATTATGACGCTCTCAGCATTTGCTTGCAACACAGAGGCTAAGGTTGCAAACAGAGTAAGCGCCGAAGCAGATAGGCAGGCAGGCAGGTGCAGGCAGGCAGGTGCAGGCAGTGCCCTGCGAAGAAACGAGATAGATATAACTTTTTTCTCGCTTGTTCACAAAGTTTTCCTGCGCCTGTCTGCCTGCCTGTCTGCTTCGGCACTTACTCTGTTTGCAACCTAACTTAAGGTACCCAAAAGACACTCACTCCCGTAATTTTCTAAAGCGTTTTCGGAGTCATTTCTTAAAATATATAGATACTAAAAATAGGTACGACTTTTAACTTCTCAGAACGTAGTCTCATTTTCGTTTTATCTGCGCAAATTTATAAAAGCCTGAAGCATGTATGCTCGTACAATATACAAAGTCAAAAATCTTGAACTAGTTTCAAATCCAAACGTGAGAATTGTCTTTTTAATACTTTCTTTTTATTAGAATTTTAATTCTTTAATTTTTTAGAAGTTTTCTTTGTAAAATGTGGTAAAAAAATGCACACATGTTGGAATACTCTAAGAATGGTGCGTTCGAATTTTATGTATGTTTAACATTTCCTTATGAATATAACTTCATAGACCAGTTGGAAATGCGGCGTTTAAAGAAGCTGAATGTCGTGGGTTCAAATCCCTCAGGTTTTCTTATTTTTGCCGAAAAAAAATTTTAATACAAGATTAATAAGGATGTAATCTAATTAATAAGGACTAATTGGGATGTAATCTATTCTATGTTATAAAAATGAAGTGAACATTTTTTGTTCCAAGTAAACTGTAAAAGTTGTAGGCCGATTTTTATGATATAGTTTTAAAATATCATATTTGTGCTACAGCATATTATAAGTGTATTTTTCTTTCGAAGTTTTAGTAATAAGTATATTTTAATAAAGTGTTAAGTTATTTAAGAAATCATCTCAGCCTGCTAGTGTGGAAAATTAAGACAATTTCAATATTTTACTTCGATTGAATTTTAATGCGGACTCGGCATCGTCGTACTATAAAGGATCTACTAAAATTTAGTTCAAGATTTTTTATCGTGTTCTTGTAAGTAAAGACTTAACAGAAAGCAATATTTTGCATACACTAACTCAAAAAGGGATTAACTTAAAATACGATATGATGAAATAAAAATAAGAAAATCAAGTTTTGTTACGTTCGAAAATGTTTTCAATACCATGGCGAATGTTGCATTACTATCGGTATCTAGAAGATCTGAAGCAGCATCTATGCTTGCTTGCTCCAAATCACGACGTTTCTTTTTCATGTTTTCCTTATGCATGTCTGCTGCCCGATCCGTATATGTTGCATGTGGTAGAAAATGTTGGACAAGAATTTATTTGTTCGACAACCAATACAAAGTTGCAGATAGCAGTGTTGTAGAAGTAGCAGTAGTAGTAGTATTGGTAGTGGTAGTAGTAGAAGTAGACGTTTAACATACATTTAAAGTAAAATAAGGATACATTTTTTTTTTTTGGTTTTGTAGGTGCATGATTATATAACATGTTATTTGATTTTGACACACACACACGCACACACATACAAACATACATACACATGAGGTTACATTGATGTACAACAAAATACAAGTTTTGTTTTTGTAGTAGATATATAGAGAGCAGGTAGAGAATGTAAACAGTAAAAAAGAAAAAAGAAAAGAACAAAATTTTATTATTTAGTGACAAATAAAAAAGACAAAAAATATTTTGTTAAATATGTTAGTTGTACAAAATATTTGTTATATACACAGTAGCACATACACACACGTACACGCACGTACAATATTTAGGCGCAAAAAAAGATAAAAATACAACAATAAGTTTTTAGTCACAACAAAGAGAGGAATGGCACAAAAAACAAAAGAAAGGAAAAAATATTTGATAATATATTTAATTAACAAAAACAGAAGAAGAAAAATTTTTTAAAAATTTTACAAGCCAAATTCGTGTGAAGTTTAAACCAAATTAAAAAATAAATAGAAAGAGCAAGTTATAGAAAAAAAAACAAGAGAGAGCAATAGAAAGAAAGAGAGAGAGAGAGAGAGAGAGAGAGAGAGAGCAGGTGATAGATAGTAGCGTTTTTTGGGTTGTATATTTTTTGTCCCGATGTCGATATTATGTAGTGTAGGGTGCGCGAATATTCGATTGATACGAGCATGATTTGATTATATATTGAAAATATTTACATTAAAAGTGACGTTGTTTTTTGTTGTTGTTGTTGTTGGTTGTTGTTTGTACGTGTTTATTTTTATATTTTTATTTTGTGTGTTGATGAAAATATTGATGAAAAAATGAGATAAGAGAAAAAATTGCATTAGTATAAAAATTCATTATGTTCATTGGAAATATATTACAATTAATTATTAATTAAAAGTATTTTTTTTGTTTTTGTTGTTGTGGTTGTTTTATATTATATAACATTATCAAAAATATTATGCTTAGTTTGCTTCCAGTGTGCCAAAGTTGTGTCTGCTGGCGCTCACATTTAACAGTGTGTGTAGGCGGTATTATGCAGTGTTGTTGTGGTTGTTGTTGTTGTTTCGGTGTTGTTGTTGTTGTTGTGGTTGTTTTTGTGTTTTGTGTTGTGTTGTGTTGTGTATTTAAATACTCAGTGTGTGTTTTTGTTCAAGTATTGTTGCAGTATGCAAAACTGTTTTTTACAGTGTAACCAGTGTTGGTTAACAGTCCTTGTTCGTATTTTTTGTCTTTGGGTGTGTATGTTTGTCTCTCGTCTTACATATATTTGTATGTAGGTACACATTTCGTGTTAGTATTCTGTGTTAGTTTTGGATTTGTTTTGCTTGCATTCACAGTTTAGAAAGCTTTTTTTTCTAATTACAAAAAACACCATTAATTAATAAATATTAATATTCATAAAAAGCATGAGAAAAATTTCAATTACTAGCTTTATTCAAACCTGAACGGGACGCATAGTTCACAAGCGCAAATTCAAGCAACGCCCCGAATACGAACGTCAGACAGACACCCGTCCAGACGTCGATGGCTTTGGTGTAGGAAACGGGCGGCAGTGATGCGTTTATACCGGATGTTTGCGTGGCCATTGTCAGCAGTGTTGTTACACCTATAAATTGGTATATGTATAAAGATTTTGAAGATATCATTAAAAGTGCCAAGTGAGTAAAAAATATTGAGTTAAAAAATTTTAAAAAATTTGCTTATATGCTACACTCTTTCTGCTTGAGTGGAATGTTTATGATTTTTTTTTTATGATAAAACAGACTTAAAAAATTGCATACATTATCAGTCCCAGTAATATTTTCAGGATGAATAGTAAAAATATTTGGAAACAGCCAGTGGTCTCTTGTCAATGATATTTAAAAAAATGTTAGGCTTTAAAATGAGCGAAGTAGTAAAAAAATCATGTATTTTAGTTTCATATATTATATTCTCATAATTTTTTTTAGTTTTAAAGCAAAGTGTTGATATAAAAACAAAATATTTATTCCATTATTTCTTAGGATACAGTCAGAAAATTATAAAGAAACCCTTTTTTGGCAAGGTACTGATTTCAAACATGACGCACTTTTTAAAACTAATGCTGATCAGGTCACCGGATCCTAATAATAACCAAAACCTATTTTGATAAGGGTTCCTTAATTAAGGATATTCTAAGGAAAACTTGATAACAACCAGACCATACACTAAAAATATTTAAAAATTAAATTGGCGAAAAACTCCTATGGTAGTTAGGGCGTTTCACAAAAGACGTTTTTTCTGATTTTTCCAACTCTTGAAGCGGAATATTGAAGTTTGTGATTTAAGAGAATTTTGAAATTTTTTTTGGATTTTTTGAAGATGGGTACGGGGTCGCTGAAATCGATTTTATCAAAAAAATGAGGTTATGGAGAAAAATTTTTAATATTAATTTTTGCTGGTGCTTTTTCTTCATAAAACTAAACAATTCTCTTCTTAATGATCCGATCCCACGACAAAAAAATGATTGATGTGAAAAATTATTATATTAAGGACCACTTTGATAGTCTTAAAAGTACAAAATTATGTTTTTATAGATTTCAAACCTCAATAACTTTAAAAGTTTTCAACATTTTTTCAAGATGAAAAATGCGTTAGAAAGGTCTTTAAATTACCTTTCATTCGGTATATAGGTTTCTTTTCACTTGCGGGAGAAATATAAGAAAAAATTTAAGTTTGAGAAAAATTTTTTTTATTTTTCAAATTTTATAAAAATTAAAAGAATTTCATTAAGTTTCGTTCTTGGTTAAGTAAAAAAAAAACATTTAATATATTTACATTGTTTTAATAAAAATATCAAAAATTCAATTCATCAATATATTTTTATTTCCATACAAAATCAAAAGATATTAAAAAAACAAATTCATGTTATTTAATGAACAAATTAAAATTAAAAATTAAATTTGTATCTAAAATCACAATATATAAAACATTAAATGTGGAAGAAAACATGTATCAACAAAAAATTCCATTTTTATTTTATACAAAATCGAGAAAAGTATGGTTACAGTTTTCTAAAGTTACAGTTTCTTAAGAGCTTTTTCAATGACATTTTTGTTTACATTAGGTATATTTTTGTGATTTTTATCAACGCTAATCAACAAGTTTTGAAAATCATCCTCATTTTTTGTAATTTTTTTGTTATATATTGTAGCTGACACCACGCCTCTTTCTGATATATCATTCACAACATATAGTTTTTCTAGTTTATTCTTTACAGTAGCAAAATCTTCATCATTTTCCCATAAATGTGTATCTTTCGAAAAAAAGGAAGTGGGCAATTTTAATTCATCAAAAACCCTTTTACTGTTACAGGTAACAAAATCATGAATTTTTATTTTTGTAATATCTTTCAAATTAACGAATGCTTTATTAGATGGATTATCACAACCTTTATTTTGTAATGCTGCGACCATTAAAGATTTCTGTTCAGGTGTTACCCTAGGGTCAAAAAATGCAAAGCCTACAAGAGATTCACTGAGATACCACAAGTGTGACGAAAAAGTTTTGAGAGTTGGCCCAGCTATGGATGGAATGGTTTTTTCGTAATCGGCAAGTTCTTGAAGCAATTTTAAATCATATGAATTTATAAATGAATTCATATGAAAAATAAATGAAATGAAAATAACATGAATTTGTTTTTTTTAATATCTTTTGATTTTGTATGGAAATAAAAATATATTGATGAATTGAATTTTTGATATTTTTATTAAAACAATGTATATTAAATGTTTTTTTTTACTTAACTAAGAACGAAACTTAATGAAATTCTTTTAATTTTTATAAAATTTGAAAAATAAAAAAAAATTTTCTCAAACTTAAATTTTTTCTTATATTTCTCCCGCAAGTGAAAAGAAACCTATATACCGAATGAAAGGTAATTTAAAGACCTTTCTAACGCAGTTTTCATCTTGAAAAAATGTTGAAAACTTTTAAAGTTATTGAGGTTTGAAATCTATAAAAACATAATTTTGTACTTTTAAGACTATCAAAGTGGTCCTTAATATAATAATTTTTCACATCAATCATTTTTTTGTCGTGGGATCGGATCATTAAGAAGAGAATTGTTTAGTTTTATGAAGAAAAAGCACCAGCAAAAATTAATATTAAAAATTTTTCTCCATAACCTCATTTTTTTGATAAAATCGATTTCAGCGACCCCGTACCCATCTTCAAAAAATCCAAAAAAATTTTCGAAATTCTCTTAAATCACAAACTTTAATATTCCGCTTCAAGAGTTGGAAATTTTTTTTTTGAAACGCCCTAATGGTAGTATTACTATAAAAAATTAAGCTTAAATTAAAAGGGGCGGAAGGGGCGTGATCAAAATTCAGTATGTAATAATTAAATCTAAATTATTTATCGAAAAATTTAGACCGTATTCTAACAGGTCTCAAAACCCCCAAAAAAATTACAATAGGTCGCACAGTGCGCTTTTTTTAATTTTAAGATGACATTTGAGTTTCTTTTTTTGCATAATTTTATAAAAAAATATTTTTATTCGTCAGATTATAAAACTTTTATTACACAGTACGACAGTGGTTGGTACACATGAGAAATGTTAACAGAATATGAAAAAAAGGTTTAAAATAAAGAAATACGTGTCTCGGCGTTTTGCTGTAGCACGTCAGAATTTTGAAAAATCGATTTTTAAGCTTCGAAGGACCGTGGAGGTTCACATGTAATGTAATAATATTATAAAAATTTCTATAAAAACAGAATGGGTAAACCGATTTTAAAGCTTGAGCCAGTTTTGAAAAGGGAATTAAATTTGGATTTCTTTTTATAAAAAACAGTTTTTTCTCCGCTAGATGGCGCTTTAATTTTCATGTAAAGTTAAAAAATAACCAAAAATGTTATGTAATGTAATGTAATGTAATGCAAATGTATATGCTAGCGAAGCTCATTCTACTTTAGTTATTGGATTTCAAATTAACAACATTGTATTTTAAATAAATTTCGTACATTTTTGGTTATTTTTTAACTTGACATGAAAATAAAAGTGCCCTCTAGTGGAGGAAAAATTGTTTTTTAAAAAAAAAAATTTAATTTTCTTTTCAAAACTGACGCAAGCATTAAAATCGGTTCACCCATTCTGTTTTTATAGAAATTTTTTTAACAGTATTACATTACAAGTGAACCTCCACGATCCTTCGAAACTTAAAAATAAATTTTTTTCAAAATTCTGACGTGCTACAGCAAAACGCCGAGACACGTATTTCTTTATTTTAAGCCTTTTTTCATATTCTGTTAACATTTCTCATGTGTACTCAAAAAAATTTAATTTTGTCATACTGTGTTATACATATGATAATAAAAACTTGATGTATTGGATGGTTTTTTTTTATAAAATTTGTCAAAGTTGAAACTTTTTTAACAAAAATAATCTCAATAAAACCCCAAAAATAAAGTCAAGTTTAAACAGTAATTACTTTGAGCACAAAGTATATTTCAAGGTTTTGTTTTTTGGACTTTTTCTATCTTAATCGCCACTGAATTTAATATAAAATACAATAAAAATTTTAATAAAAAAAAATCGTTGTATATAACTTTAAATTCTTCAAGGAATGAAAATTTAACTAAAATTTAGTGGAAAATATCCAGCTAATTAAGCATTATTAAAGTCAAAGGGTATAACTATCATGAAAAATCGTACTTCTACCTTCTGTTTCTGTAAAAACCTGCTGCATCTAGCTGCTATTAAGAAAAACCACTTAATTTATAATAGTTTTAAAAATCAAATTTTGCCCTAAAATGCACTGATTTCCAAGACAATTTATAGGTACTCTTAAATTTAAAGAAAAACAAAATAGAATTCATAATTTAAAACAAGTTGTGACCTTATTTTGTATTAGCAACAATTTTTTTAAAAAGCTTTTTCTAAATTTCGTTAATTTGGTAATATTGTTTTATTGGAGATATATGTATTTAAAAGTTATCCGACTTGAAATATTTTGAGCAAGACGTTTAAATGAAGTTAATTGAACTAAATTTACTCTTTAAAAACATAAATAAGCAATTTTATGCGGATTTTTTTTTATTAAAAAAATATGGTTCGTATGGGAGATAGATATCTATTTGAAAAGATAACATTTTGTAGGTCAAACAGAAGCATGAACCCTGTTATTCCGAGGCATAACTACCTAATATCTAGCCGATTGTTTTTCGTTAGTGCCATTAGACTATGGAATTCACTTTCAAGCAACATTAAAACAATTTCCTACCCAATGCATTTAATCTTCACCTATTTCTCTTGACTATATCTCCTCCTATTTATGATCTTGTTATCCTTTATTAAAACATCAATTAATTTTTAATTTCATTCCCAAAATTTTTCCTTTTCAATATAAATTTTTTGGAATTATTATCTTAATGATTTTTATTAATATTTTAGTCAGTTTTCTTTTGTATTTTTATCCTCGAATAACTGAATTGTTTTCAGTTTTATATGATTATTAATAATAATAATAATAATAATAATAATAATAATAATAATAATAATAATAATAATAATAATAATAATAATAATAATAATAATAATAATAATAATAATAATAATAATAATAATAATAATAATAATAATAATAATAATAATAATAATAATAATAATAATAATAATAATAATAATAATAATAATAATAATAATAATAATAATAATAATAATAATAATAATAATAATAATAATAATAATAATAATAATAATAATAATAATAATAATAATAATAATAATAATAATAATAATAATAATAATAATAATAATAATAATAATAATAATAATAATAATAATAATAATAATAATAATAATAATAATAATAATAATAATAATAATAATAATAATAATAATAATAATAATAATAATAATAATAATAATAATAATAATAATAATAATAATAATAATAATAATAATAATAATAATAATAATAATAATAATAATAATAATAATAATAATAATAATAATAATAATAATAATAATAATAATAATAATAATAATAATAATAATAATAATAATAATAATAATAATAATAATAATAATAATAATAATAATAATAATAATAATAATAATAATAATAATAATAATAATAATAATAATAATAATAATAATAATAATAATAAAATAATAATAATAATAATAATAATAATAATAATAATAATAATAATAATAATAATAATAATAATAATAATAATAATAATAATAATAATAATAATAATAATAATAATAATAATAATAATAATAATAATAATAATAATAATAATAATAATAATAATAATAATAATAATAATAATAATAATAATAATAATAATAATAATAATAATAATAATAATAATAATAATAATAATAATAATAATAATAATAATAATAATAATAATAATAATAATAATAATAATAATAATAATAATAATAATAATAATAATAATAATAATAATAATAATAATAATAATAATAATAATAATAATAATAATAATAATAATAATAATAATAATAATAATAATAATAATAATAATAATAATAATAATAATAATAATAATAATAATAATAATAATAATAATAATAATAATAATAATAATAATAATAATAATAATAATAATAATAATAATAATATAATAATAATAATAATAATAATAATACTAATAATAATAATAATAATAATAATAATAATAATAATAATAATAATAATAATAATAATAATAATAATAATAATAATAATAATAATAATAATAATAATAATAATAATAATAATAATAATAATAATAATAATAATAATAATAATAATAATAATAATAATAATAATAATAATAATAATAATAATAATAATAATAATAATAATAATAATAATAATAATAATAATAATAATAATATAATAATAATAATAATAATAATATAATAATAATAATAATAATAATAATAATAATAATAATAATAATAATAATAATAATAATAATAATAATAATAATAATAATAATAATAATAATAATAATAATAATAATAATAATAATAATAATAATAATAATAATAATAATAATAATAATAATAATAATAATAATAATAATAATATAATAATAATAATAATAATAATAATAATAATAATAATAATAATAATAATAATAATAATAATAATAATAATAATAATAATAATAATAATAATAATAATAATAATAATAATAATAATAATAATAATAATAATAATAATAATAATAATAATAATAATAATAATAATAATAATAATAATAATAATAATAATAATAATAATAATAATAATAATAATAATAATAATAATAATAATAATATAATAATAATAATAATAATAATAATAATAATAATAATAATAATAATAATAATAATAATAATAATAATAATAATAATAATAATAATAATAATAATAATAATAATAATAATAATAATAATAATAATAATAATAATAATAATAATAATAATAATAATAATAATAATAATAATAATAATAATAATAAT
Organism: Dichetophora obliterata; assembly: GCA_963920525.1. Taxonomy (NCBI): domain Eukaryota; kingdom Metazoa; phylum Arthropoda; class Insecta; order Diptera; family Sciomyzidae; genus Dichetophora; species Dichetophora obliterata. Next base: position 24,484,496 of record OY986435.1, on the reverse strand, counting down.
AATAATAATAATAATAATAATAATAATAATAATATAATAATAATAATAATAATAATAATAATAATAATAATAATAATAATAATAATAATAATAATAATAATAATAATATAATAATAATAATAATAATAATAATAATAATAATAATAATAATAATAATAATAATAATAATAATAATAATAATAATAATAATAATAATAATAATAATAATAATAATAATAATAATAATAATAATAATAATAATAATAATAATAATAATAATAATAATAATAATAATAATAATAATAATAATAATAATAATAATAATAATAATAATAATAATAATAATAATAATAATAATAATAATAATAATAATAATAATAATAATAATAATAATAATAATAATAATAATAATAATAATAATAATAATAATAATAATAATAATAATAATAATAATAATAATAATAATAATAATAATAATAATAATAATAATAATAATAATAATAATAATAATAATAATAATAATAATAATAATAATAATAATAATAATAATAATAATAATAATAATAATAATAATAATAATAATAATAATAATAATAATAATAATAATAATAATAATAATAATAATAATAATAATAATAATAATAATAATAATAATAATAATAATAATAATAATAATAATAATAATAATAATAATAATAATAATAATAATAATAATAATAATAATAATAATAATAATAATAATAATAATAATAATAATAATAATAATAATAATAATAATAATAATAATAATAATAATAATAATAATAATAATAATAATAATAATAATAATAATAATAATAATAATAATAATAATAATAATAATAATAATAATAATAATAATAATAATAATAATAATAATAATAATAATAATAATAATAATAATAATAATAATAATAATAATAATAATAATAATAATAATAATAATAATAATAATAATAATAATAATAATAATAATAATAATAATAATAATAATAATAATAATAATAATAATAATAATAATAATAATAATATAATAATAATAATAATAATAATAATAATAATAATAATAATAATAATAATAATAATAATAATAATAATAATAATAATAATAATAATAATAATAATAATAATAATAATAATAATAATAATATAATAATAATAATAATAATAATAATAATAATAATAATAATAATAATAATAATAATAATAATAATAATAATAATAATAATAATAATAATAATAATAATAATAATAATAATAATAATAATAATAATAATAATAATAATAATAATAATAATAATAATAATAATAATAATAATAATAATAATAATAATAATAATAATAATAATAATAATAATGATAATAATAATAATGATAATAATAATAATAATGATAATAATAATAATAATAATAATAATAGACGATGCAGTTGACCTAGAATTTTTTGTGCTGTTACTTAATTTAGGCTAAAACTTATTTGTACAAAATTTCATGGCTTTTATAGTTTCTGAGGTAATGCAAATGTCATCCTAAAATCGAAAAAAAGCACTGTGGGCTGGGTCGAAAAATAAAATGTTTAATAAACTCGGTCTTAAATATTCCTTGGCTTATTGTAGAACCCTACAGGAAAGGATTTCGCAAAGTGTTAACACCTAGGCTAGCTGGAATTTTTTTAAAATGTGTCTTTTTTGGGCTAAAACCCACTTTTGTATGAGCACGTTTTTTCTATCAATGAATTGTCAAAAACAAAAACAAACAAAAAAAGTGCTCAAAAAATTATAACTGTCAATATAAAATATTTTGCAAAATCTGCTCGTTCAGGATTTTTTTTTTTGGATTTTTTTTTTATTTTTGGATACATTTAGATGCAATTTCGACTTCAATCGCCATTACTATTCCATGTATCATCCGATTGTGGTCATTCAACCACTGTGGGAAAGGTCATACTATGCACTACACTTACTCATTTGCTAACTTGTATGTTTTAAAATAAATTTTACCCATTGAGGCCGGGCAAAGTCTTTAAGATCTACGCCTTCAGAGGGTTCAATCCGTACCATAACTTATTTTTATTTTTTTTTAATTTTTTTTTTAATATCACATCTGAACAACTCTCCGAAAAATTAAATCTAACTAAAATCGGACTATCTTTGTTAACGTGGCAGTCATTTGAACCAATATCAACAAAATAATCAAAATTTACCAAAATTTTTAAAAAATTCTATATTTATAGTAATAATTTTTGAAATTTTTTGTTTTCACAATTCATAGAAACAAAAACCCAACAAAACGTGGTTTTTTTGTAAAAAGGCACATTTTTAAAAAAATTTCAGCTAGCCTAATGCTTGGTTTTCCCCACGTCATTTTCAGTGGTCAGTTCTTGTCAATCAAATTGAAAATAACATCATGTTGACATTTTATCTAATTTTGGCAATTTTGGAAAATTAAAAACCATTAAATTATTAAATGGAGCTATGCAGAAAATTTTCTAGAGTTTTTTAAGGTGATATTTCAGGCGATAAACCTTTGTATCGTCATTAAAATGACATAGTGAAAACCAAGCATAAGGGTTAACACATTGCAAAATCCTTTCGTTGAGATAAGTCACTACAGTGAGCCAAATAATAGTTTATATCGAGTTTATCAAACACTTTTTTCGACCCGGCTACGGATATACTTAAAATATATCGAGGGCTTATAAAGGGCTTTCAAATTCTGATTCGGATTCAGCGACCCATTTTTACCTAGTGTTCGCGCCAGCACCGAATTCGTAAAAATAAAAAAAAATTAGATGGCAACCCTATCCACCATATTTAATTTTAAAATTCTAAATTCAGATTCGAAATCAGCGAACCCCTAAAACTGTCAAATGATGTTCAAAACTCTTAAAAATACATATTATTACGTGGAAACCCTTAATATTCAATTCATTCTATACTTATTTGACTCACTTTGTTTTGAATCAATTTCATATTAGTACTACTTTGGAAACTACTTATACTTATTCATACTCATTTTTGAGTAAGTGGCTCATGATTCAAAAATGTGATTCACTTTTTTTCGAATCAATAACATATGCGTACTACTTTGGAAACGACTTATACTTATACTTCATACTCATTTTTGTGTAAGTGGCTCATGATTCAAAAATGTGATTCATTGCAAATCTCTGATTTAAATCACTGAGTTGTGAACGAATAGTACTCGAGTACTACTTATTTTTAAATATTCGTTGCAGATCTCTGGTGTAAACACAACTACTATAACCAATTGTGAGAAAATCAGCTGTAGTAAATTCAGAGCATTTTTTGCCCTGATTCTCTCTCCATAGGACAAAGTAAAAGAAGGGCGTTAAATAAGCAATTCAAATTTTCAGCTCGTCTCTTTAGTCGATCAAGAAATTACTTTTGTTGATTAAAAATTTGATTTGGAAGAAATTATTTGCAGCAATGAGATTAAGATAAGACTTTAACTAGAAAGAAGATTTTGAATTATCCGACAATATTTCAAAACATATTGAATTTACATTCGTCTTTAATATATCCCCCGGATACGAATGATATTAATAATCTGTTGAAGAGATAACCATAATATTTCAAAATCTTATTGCAAATTAACGCATTGTATAAAAATTTATTATAAAAAAAAAATGTTAAATAATTTATTTAAATAATAGCTCTCTTCTGTTTAAAAAAACTGAGTGGTTATGTATGCTTCACTGAAACATTGAAATGAAGTAGTAAAGAGAGTAACTTTTGACTTGCCTGTCTGCAAGCCCGTACAAGTAAATGGAAGCTTAGAAACAATCAAATATCATTACAAGCCGATCAAATGTCTCTATCATGTAAGCCTTCAGTCCCTTACATTTTTAATATTTGAAGCAAAATCGCGAATAACGTTGTAAGCGAATTTTTTTTTAGTTTTTTTTTTTTGCGTATACCTGTTAGAAACACTCTCTTATATCATATGCAAACAGAACTGAGTAAGCAGTTGAGCAGTTTGGGGTATTTTTATAGCATACCCAAAAAAAAAAATAATAAAAAAGAATTAAAGTGCTTGTAAAATGAATAAAAGTGAACAGTTACAATTTTGTCGTTTACAACGTTATTCGCGAGAACGCTTCATTTAATTGTTTTTCTATAATTTTATTTATTTAATGCAAAAAGAAATTATAAAACAATTGCTTAAAATACAAGCAAAAATGTGGTATCAAAACAAAAAGGGCCTAAAAGAGTGGAAAATGAGGCACAAATATATTGAGATAGTACCTTACCATGCATTATTTTCGATCAAAGATTAAAATTCGACCGATAACTATTAATATTTTTTGTCAATCTGTGTAATTATCATAAATGACTTAAGTAATGAGTGTACCTTTTCACTCAAATCTATACATCTATTTCATTCATGCAGTTCGTACTGGCTTGCCACTACTTACCCAATGACACACGCGCTGGAACCGCTCCTTGATCAAGCCAGAATGACACCCATGACACAATGACCAACATACAGCATGGGATATAAATTTGGATTAAGTAATATGAGAATTCTCGCTTGAATAGTAGATCGACTTTGAGGCAACTGTATTCACCTATGAGTATACAAAAAGTCCGAACAAATCATAACAATAATAATAACAATAATAATAATAATGATAACGAAGATATTAATTTTCAATTGAAGCTGTTAGAAGCAGCTTCAAAAATCAATTGAAAATCAAGCAAAACTTATAAGACACAATAGTCAATAATCATCAATTGAAACTCAAATCGAAAATGAAGATATTTAAAAATTATAAATGTAGAGAATAGTCAAGTAAAATCATCGTAAAATCAAAACCAAAAGAAAAAATTAACAAAACAAGTAGTTTGCTCTTCATAGGCAAGTAGAATCAACATCATTTCTTGGTTTTGCAACAAAACAATTAATGGAAATGAGTGGCAACATCGTCAATTTCATTTCCATTAACTTTTTGCCCATGGCGTTCCATACTCTTCAAGACAAAGTTGTTCATTATTTATTCTCATATTCAATTTCACTTTCTTCATTTGTCATTTTAATACTTTTCGTACTTCAATGAAATGTTGTTTTATATAATTTATACAAAAAATATACTTATATACATTTTAACTTATTTAAGCTATGATGAAATGTCATTTCACAAATGCATCATCTGGCAAACAGACTTCAGCAATTTGTGTTGTTTTGCCATCTGCTGGATATTATTTTGCTTATTTATGTTGGTGTTGAAAAATATTAATGTTATGCTTAAAGTTTTCATGAATAAGCTAAAAATTATGTCAAAATGGAGTGTGCAATATAATATGCTTAGTTGTTAAAAGCAGCTAAAGCGGTATATAAACGAGTGAATAATATAAATTAAATAAAATTCGTTGAAAAAAATATTTCAAAATCAGTTAAAGACTATAGGAAACAATTTTATAACCATTCAATATTATTGCTTACATATTGTTTTTTTTATAAACTAATATTGGAAAGTTGTAATGGAAATTATTAAAACTATAAAAGTTTAAAAAAACTCATAAAGATGTATCTAAAACTATGCAGTAAAGGCTTTTCTAAGGCCTATCTTTCTCAAAATTTGTCGTAAATGAAATAAAAATTTAAAAATATTTAACAAAAATAAGCATTTAGAATCATACAAAAACATTTTCAGGCAAAGAAATCTTAGTATTTATAATACATTTGTACGAAAGAAATAACATTTGAAAACCAAAGTTGGGCGATAAAAATCCACGAATATCACATGATTACGATTGCAGTAATCGTAATTTTGATAAAGTCGCAATTACCTGTAATAGTAATCTAAGTTCGTTTAATGATTAATAACTGTTATTGTAATCACTTTTTTTTTTTGTAATCGCTTGTAAGGATGACTTTTATGAATATACTTGTGATATTTCGTCCGCATACTATGCAAAAATATACCAAGTGCTTTTAGTTTTTAATCAATTTATACCTAGTTCTAGCAAATGTTTTGATACACGAATTGAACACACTCGCTCTTGAGAACCATTGAAGGCATCCACTTCGACTAATCAACCGTCCGAAGTCCGGCCGTCATCACAGCTTCACAAGCCATCAAAGTTGTGCAGAACCGAATTCGCCGTAATCCGCTGCACAAACAGAAAATCTTGTCACAGCAGATGAAAATCAGCAGAGACAGCATTTCTCGTATCATAAAACATGGTTTGGGACTAGGAACTTACAAGCGACACTCAGAAGATCAGAAGAGCTGCGTTGCACATTGGCTCGATTTTTCAAAAGTGCTAGCGAATATCAATTTTTGTGTGATTAAAACAGGCAAATCTTATGATGGAATGATTTATCGCTAAGGTGGGTAGGATATCGCAAACGAGTCCGTAGGGCCATAGACCCATTAGGTTAGGTTAGTGTGGATACCTTAATTGATGCACACTTTTGTCAGTGAGGCCCATTGTGATACCAAGGGTTAATTTTCCATTCTCTATTTAAACCAATTTGTGCTATTTACTAAGCCTAACATTTTTTTTTAAAAAAGATCAAAGAACCAAGTCATGCACCTTATTCAAAAAACGTTTGGTCTTTGACCTAAAAGGAAAGGGATAGATTATTTAGAGGAATTGATTGGAACCATACGTGAATTATTGTTTAGACGAAACAAACGTGAAAGACAATTTGAATTGCTTTTAACCGAGGCTAGTTTTATGCCTTAACCTCGGCAAGCATTTCCAGCCCTTAGTTGTTCCTGTCCTTTAATTCCACATTTTCCACAATTTCGTTGTGGATTTTTTTAGTTTTCCATAATTCTTAAATGTAGGAAAAAACAAAGAAAGTGAAAATAACCATGCCAGCACCCGGATTCGAACCGGAGACCCCTGTATTGATAGTCCAGCTCTTTTTCCACTAGACTACAAAGATATACATGAAAGATTCGGTACACCGAAGATTCCGAGAATTTTTTTTTTTTTAAAGATCAAAGAACCAAGGCATGCGCCTTATACAAACAAGGTTTGGTCTTTGACCTGAAAGGAAAGGGATAGATTATTAAGAGGAATTGATTGGAACTATACGTGAATTATTGATTAGGGGAAACAACTGCGAAAGACAATTTTGAATTGCTTTTTAACCGAGGCTAGTGTTATGCCTTAACCTTGGCAAGCATTTCAAGCCCTTAGTTGTTCCATTCCTTCACATTTTCCACAGTTTAGTTGTGGATTTTTAGTTTTCCATAATTCTTAAATTTAGGACAAAGAAAGAACAAAGAAAGTGAAAAGAACCATGCCCGAGCCCGGATTCGAACCAGGGACCTTTGGGTTGAGAGTCTAGCGCACTCTCCACTAGACTACAAAGGCCGACAATTCGTCAAGGTCATTGAAAAACCAGTTGCCTAAATGAAGAAAGTGTTTTTGAGCCAGAGCTGGGCAAGTGCAGAGGAAATAAAATGTAGATTCTTCCTTCTCCTTATCTTTACAGCTTCTGCAGAAGTCGTTGTGAGGGATGTTCAATCTCTGAGCGTGTCTGCCAATCAGGCAGTGCCTTGTAAGGACCCATACCATGGTACTGAAATGGTCTCTAGTAAGGGAAATGAGTTTTTTTGAACACTCAAGGGTAAGTTTGAGCGTTATATAACACTCGTTTCGTGCTGACAACCTGCTGTTGGTTTTATTGCAGGATAGCTAATGTGTAAGGAGTTTACATGTTGTGAGAGGATTACCAAGGCTTACCTTGTCTGTAGATAATTGTTTGGTAGTATCTGTGCGAGCGAGTTCACCTGCTTTGTAGTTATCTAGAAAATCTCTATGTCTGAAAATCCAGCAAAGAAGGATTCTGAGCTGTTTTGCCATCTCCTTTAGAGATTTGCGGCAGTTGACAACTGTTTTAGATGTTATTTCAACAGTTTCTAGGGCTTTTAAAGCGGCTTGACTATCGGATAGTGATTGATCGGATAGCAGACATCCATGGAAGATATCTCATTTACCTGAAGTCAAGTAAATGTTTCATGTATTGCTGCCATTTCTGCTTGGAACACACTACAATGATTAAGGAGCCTGAAAGCTGAACTAGTGCTTAATGCTTCAGAGTAGACTACTCCACCTACTTTGCCATCTAGTTTTGATCCATCGTTAAAGATCTCAATGACATTGGGTCAAAGGTTTTTTAGGTCCCACTCTTCTCCAGAGGGAATGGATACATCGAATTTCTTTTCAAAGGATAGATTTTTGTAGTGTAGTCGATGGACTTGGGCTTAGGAGGAAGAACTTTTCTAATGCAGGAATATCCTATTGTACCTTCTTCCCAGCAAAATTTTTTATACAAATGTGACATGCATTCTTAGGAACACTGCTTCCAGAAGACATTCTATAGATCCAATCCAATAGTGATTCTTCTTAGCCTCATCAAGATGCGTTTTCAAGAGACATTCTCATAAACTACTTCTTGAAGACATTCAAATAGCATTTAAATTCAATCAAAGAAAAAAAATTTTTTGAAAAACCCAACCTCTTCCTACTTCCTATATCAAAATGCCGTGAAAATTGAGCAAAGTGATATTTTACGTCGAATTTTTTTACACCCCAACAAAACCCTAACGCGTCTCATTCCCTATACCAAAATTGCGAGAAAATTGGGAAAAAGGATATATTCTGTGGGATTTTTAAACCCCCCTAACCACAAAAATCATTCCATTACATAGAATGCCTTTTTAAAGTTCTCCTGGAAAACACCTAAATCCTTTCAATGAAAGGCTGAAAGAAATCTAGAGAAGACTAAGGAAAGCATTCCTTCCAATGACATGCATATGTTAAAAGAATGCCTTCTGGGTATAAAAGTGAAATTGATGGCACTTTAGCTTCTTTTGGAAGCCCATTTTTTGCTGGGTTTCCACTGGCGGCCATCTGCTTAGCTGGGATGTCAAGTGGAGTAAGCTGGAGCAAAATGCCTAATGCGTCTGTCGGAGTGATTCTTAAAGATGCACAGTTAAACTGACCTTTGAACTTTGCGCAGAAGGAAAGAAGACCCATTAGTCTATCATCTTTTCTGCTGAAAACAGTCGAAAGATTAATTGACGCTCATTTTCGTTGTTACATCGACTTAAATTTCCTTTCAGCTTCACAGCATGCTTACAGAAAAGGTAGGTTTGTAGGCCCTGCACTCCTAGTAGGCTTTACAAAAAATTTCTTTCTTCACAAAGAATACACAATGGTGACTTTTCTACATATCAAAGGTGCCTTCAACAATGTTCTTCAGGGACAATTATTGGAGCACTCATGGAGTTTCGGGGGGGATGAGTAACTCTGTGGACTGATAAACCACCTGCTGATCAGCAGAGTCGTCAGTGCAACTCTAGGTGACTCAAAGTCCAGGAGATTTGTGAGTAGAGGCACTCCTCAGGGGAGGTGTTTAATCACCTTTATTATGGAACTTTGTAGTCAATGAACTACTGAGGAAAATAGAAAAGGTGGGCTGCAAGGTGATTGCCTAAGCGGAAAGTTTCCTAACACTCTCTCGAAGCTGCTTGGATCAGCGCTCTCCGATCTTAATATTTGTGCTAACAACTGTGGGCTGGGGGTGAATCCCCAAAAAACTGAACTGGGATTTCTTACGAGAAAATTGAGTTTTTATTATTTCTTACTGTTTAACTTATATTGTACCTACTATAAAAAAGTTTGTTCTTATGCTTGCTTCTTTTAAATAAAATAAATAAATGAATACAAAATTCCGCTCATAATTCCTTCACGTCTTGATGGCACTCCTCTATACTGCGTGGAAGAGGCAAAATACTTGGGAGTTATTTTGGATAGAAAGTTAAGCTGGAAACTAAACATTCTTGAGCAAACTAGGAACGCCAATGTTACTTTATATGCCTGTCTGAAAGCTATACGTAAGACATAAGGATTTATACACGTTGGATTTATTTATTTATTTATTTATTCAATCAACTATTAACATATATTGTTATACAGTTACTGTAAGTACATAATTTAATCGTAGGTTATAAAACTAATTCAGCATGATATCGTTTTTAAATGCTACCTTATTTTGGGTGATTTCAGTTGAGCTGCAGATAATGTTGAACGTTTTGGTCATATTGTAAACCGGGTCACATTTTCCATAATTAATTCTTCTGTAGGGTATATAGAACAATTGCCTTTGCCTAAAAATTCTTTCAGGTGCATAAAATTTGAAAAGAGATAGAAGTGGTGCACAATCAATATGATTCATCACTAGATCCCGAGCAAATAAGGCGAGAAAATAGTTTCGCCGGAACTCCAAAGACTTTAGTCTAAGAAGAGCACATCGCGCTTCATAGGAAGGCATAAAATCCCAGTGGAGCTTGCGAATTGCTAACCTAGTGAAACGCCTTTGAATATTTTCAATTCTTTTAATATGTATAGAATATTGAGGGTCCGACCTTACAATTGAAAAGAAAATGGTTCTCACGGTAAAGGGATCGGAGAACTCTTTCGTATTGCGCTATAAAAATCCCATCATCGCATTCGCTTTTGATATAATAGCATCAAAATGTTTGACAAAGCTTAACTTTCGCTCAAATAAACTGATTATGAACAAATAGACTGATTTAAATGGCTATAGTGCGTATATTTTTACTGACAGCTCAAAACTTGACGGCAAAGTCGGGAGAGGCGCCTTTTCCACGAATCTGGACATTAGAACCTAATTTAGACATCCAGATAAGCGGCCTCGATAGTCTAGAGGTAGCGCGCTTGACTCTCGCTCTGGGGTCTCGGTTTCGATTCCTGGCTGGGCCATGGTCCTACGCTATAACCTTTCTTTCCGCAATTCTAATTAGAGAAACTTTAACCCTAGGATGTGCGACTGGGCTTTTCGAGGCCTATTTTGACTTTGAGAAGTCATCAATTTTTTTTCTTGGCCCTGAGCGCCGAAATATTGTATGCCAACCATCGCTAATGTTTTCTAGACGTAACAAAGCAAACTTAAAAGAATGTTCATTACTGTCGCAGAAAAAACTGATCTGCTTTTATAATAAGGACGTAAGTGAACCTACTGGGCCTCACGAGGCCCGTTCGTTAAATGTATGGGAAATGTCTGTAAGCTACTAAACTAAATATATTTAAACACAATTGATCACGTTTGACGACTTTATTACGCTATATGTGTAAAGCTCTTGTGTGGTCACATTACATATTTCTTTTTTTTATTCTAAGTAATATTTGAAATGTCGGAATAGGTGACGAAGTGTGGGAAGAGCTTAAGATTGTTTTTATTTTTTAGGCTGCTGACAGACCGGCAACAGCTCAGTGAGGACAGGTTTTTTGCTACTAAACACTAGAGAATGAAGAAGACTATCGTTTCGGAACAAGCCTTATAAATTTCCGGATTACAACGAAAATAAAGCAAGTGTCAGCACTATGGACTAGATGCTCAGTTGCTACCCTTTCAAGAGTGACAAAAACCTATAAAAGGATAAACATCGTGAATTTCTAAAGGTTTTGACATCCCAGTTTATTACTTCTCACATGAAAAATAGGACAATGAATAGCAACGTCCAAATTTCAATTCAATGGTTTTGTCAATAATTATAAAAAAAATTTATAAATTCGAAATTCTATCTTTATGATAACATACACAATTGCATTGCCCTGAATTATATGGAACGGAAAGACTGTGAGTCGTGAAATGCTCAAAACGGCAAAAAGCGGCACAAAACATTCTTGCCGTGTAAAAAAATGCAAAAAAATTCATATGCCTTGAACACGACACTACGCTAAAAATTTGTCAGTGCCATGGCTACGCTGTTGAATAGTTATTAATCCAGCAAAACAGTTCAACGATTGTTACCTCATTTTTAGTTTTTGTAAATTTGTGTTTAAAAAAATATACATCAGTCAAAAATTAATTTGTGCCACAAAAAAAGTAATTTTACTTTTTAAGGCATCCTAACCCCCTCACCCCTTTAAGAAACCACCTAAATATTACATCCACATACAGATGTAGTATCTAACAATACTTCAACATAATAGCAGCTTGCGATAGATGGACGAAAATCATAGACAGCTGGCCATGATTTATGGTGCCCAGCGAGGCCCAGTAAGTTCACTTACCGCCTCCTAGGCAGTCGCACATCCTAGGGTTAAAATACATCAAAGTACGACGAAAAGTTGAGTTGGTGGTGATAGGAAAGTTTGTGGAGAGGAACGTTTAGTAAATTGATTTGACTGAGGTCAAGACATAACACTTGCTTCAGATTTAATATCACATATTTTTACAGCTTCTGCCACATTAAGAACATTCTACACAAAAAGTTTCACTTCATTACAACCATCTTCCATTCTGTAGTATCACAACGGTCCAATAATGGTCTAAGTGGGCCGCCACTTTTACCTAACCTAGCCTAACCTAGACTGCAAAATCATTGCAGTGATTTCCAGGCCAAAATAATGAGAAATTTTTAGAGCTGTGAAGTAACTGAAGTATGGTGAGATATCAACTAGAGATATCTACATTTTTACGGATAGCAAAGCAGCGATAAAATCTCTTGTAGGTGCGTTGCTAACATCACCAACAGCCCTTAAATATGGCTTGTCTCTTAATGAGATGGAAAATAAGTTCGACATTAATTTGGTCTGGGTTCCACGGTATAGGGACATTCCTGGAAATTGTAGAGCGCATGAGCTTGCAAGAGAAGGTACAATGATAACGTTACTGCCTGACATGGAAACATTAAACATGCCACTTCTATCGTGCAAGCTGGCTCTCAGGCAACATGTAACAGAAATGGCTAATTTCAGGTGGAACCACAGCGCCACCTCTAGCACAGATAGACAAATGTGGCTTAGTTTTACTGAAAAAAGCATGAAGAAGCTCCCTCAAAAGGGAGCTCTCCATTCAGATAGGCGTTATAACAGAGCATTGTCTTATAGGTAGGCATGCCGTTAGAATGGGGGTCCATGCGAATGACTTCTGTAGGAGCTGTAGGGATGAGGAAGAGGAGGATACGGTATTGCATATCCTCTGTTCATGCCCCGCTCTGTTCCGCGGAAGACATAAGCATTAAGGGTGCCTCTTTTTTGATGATCTCAGGGTTCTTGAGAAGCTAGACGTTAAGCGTCTACTACTATTTGTTATTAGTAGTGGTTGGTTCCACGACAGTGCCTAAGAAGGTAGATGTTGAGGAGTAGATCCTCTGTGGTACATCAACGGACCAAGTTTATGGTCTATGTTGGCTGGTCTTTAGACCGGCTGCCATCCTAACCTAAACTACCCTAAACTACCATAACCTAACCTAACCTTTCCTAACCTAACCTAATCTAATCTAATCTAATCTAATCTAATCTAATCTAACCTTACCTTACCCTCCCTAACCTAACCTAACATAACATAACATAACATAACATAACATAACATAACATAACATAACATAACATAACATAACATAACATAACATAACATAACATAACATAACATAACATAACATAACATAACATAACATAACATAACATAACATAACATAACATAACATAACATAACATAACATAACATAACATAACATAACATAACATAACATAACATAACATAACATAACATAACATAACATAACATAACATAACATAACATAACATAACATAACATAACATAACATAACATAACATAACATAACATAACATAACATAACATAACATAACATAACATAACATAACATAACATAACATAACATAACATAACATAACATAACATAACATAACATAACATAACATAACATAACATAACATAACATAACATAACATAACATAACATAACATAACATAACATAACATAACATAACATAACATAACATAACATAACATAACATAACATAACATAACATAACATAACATAACATAACATAACATAACATAACATAACATAACATAACATAACATAACATAACATAACATAACATAACATAACATAACATAACATAACATAACATAACATAACATAACATAACATAACATAACATAACATAACATAACATAACATAACATAACATAACATAACATAACATAACATAACATAACATAACATAACATAACATAACATAACATAACATAACATAACATAACATAACATAACATAACATAACATAACATAACATAACATAACATAACATAACATAACATAACATAACATAACATAACATAACATAACATAACATAACATAACATAACATAACATAACATAACATAACATAACATAACATAACATAACATAACATAACATAACATAACATAACATAACATAACATAACATAACATAACATAACATAACATAACATAACATAACATAACATAACATAACATAACATAACATAACATAACATAACATAACATAACATAACATAACATAACATAACATAACATAACATAACATAACATAACATAACATAACATAACATAACATAACATAACATAACATAACATAACATAACATAACATAACATAACATAACATAACATAACATAACATAACATAACATAACATAACATAACATAACATAACATAACATAACATAACATAACATAACATAACATAACATAACATAACATAACATAACATAACATAACATAACATAACATAACATAACATAACATAACATAACATAACATAACATAACATAACATAACATAACATAACATAACATAACATAACATAACATAACATAACATAACATAACATAACATAACATAACATAACATAACATAACATAACATAACATAACATAACCTAACTTAACCTAACCTAACCTAACCTAATCTAATCTAACCTTACCTAACCTAACCTAACCATATGAGATCTGTTCCCGTACTCGATTCAAGTAACTTGAAGTTGCTTTAAAGTGTTTCTTTACACATTTTTCAAGCTCGATAGAGAAGAAGAACAAGCTAAATGTCACTCTCTATTCTATTAAAATAACCCGAACTTTTAACAAGATTTAACTAGCTTGAACTTTCCTTGAAAAAAAATTTAGAGCACGAAACTTCTTCTCCCAATTGCTTCAATTTATTGTCAATCAGCTGTCAACAGCATCTGTTCTGCTCGAAACTTGCTTGAAGTCGTTTCCGTGCTTTTTTGCATATTCTCACATTTTGACAGATAATTGAGTTACTCTCACAGATTGAACTTTACTCGAACTTTACTTGAAGTTAGTACGGATACAGACCTATAATTTCATTTCAAACTGACGCCATTTTTAAACGTAGAAAGCTAGCTTAGCTAGGAGTGAAACTGAAATGTACCTTAAGGATTTGTCTATTCTCTGAAAAAAACAATTTTATTCACAGATTACGGTTTCCTAGCGATCGACGTAAGCCCCGACTTGAGACAGACCAAAAATTGAACGATTGAAGTTGTTAACGGTGAATTTTGTTTTAATACGAAGCTCTATGGGCCTTGTTATGAAGGCGGTCATGATCATGAATTGCTGTTGTTTCAATGCAAATGGGAAAATTGAGAGAGTGTGCAAGGGAATAAATTTTAATCACCACAGTCAAAAAATGATTCGGCTGTCTGTACTAAATCACGAGATCAAAGCAGTCAGGACCGGATTATCCATAAGGCAGTGTAGGCAACTACCTAGGGGCCCCACATCAACGAGGGGCCCCGCTCATCGAGAAAAAAAATTTGAAAATGTTTCATCGAGTGAAAATGTAATCTTCTTCAAGATTTGTAGATTTGAAGATTTGATCAATGACAATATTATTGCCTCATTTTTTTAACCGACTTCAAAAAGGAGGAGGTTCCCTAGTTCGTTGGTTTCATCTTTTTTTTTTTTTTTTTTTAATGTATGTACATTAGAGTGGAGCAAAACGTATGGAAGCAAAAAATCTTCATCGGCTTCATATATTCTTGAAAACTCTTCGTCAAAACAAATTTTTCTGCATTCGTGGTTTTTTTTCTATGACATAACTTTTGGCTTTGCCCGAGGGTTTTTGTATTTCATTGCCATATTTTTTTTCACTGAAATTTTTTTTAATCTGAAATTGAAAAATTTTCATTCCAATTTTTTTGATGCAATCCTCTTAGCTAAGTAATATATAACAACTTGTCATGATTTCCCAATGATACCATGTACGCGCCATAAGTACGTTTTACTAGGGCGGGTCGATTTGTAGGGAGTGAAAAAATTCACCAATTTCACTATGATTTCCGTATTCTATGGGTTATTCCATGAAAACTTGCCGAAGGAACCATACCTTTATCGTTAAAATCGAGTCCCCTACTTTTTGTGGGTAAAAAGTTCAAAAGTTACGGGCATTTTTGTCCAAATTTTGGACCATTTTTCCATTTCTTTCATGATTTTGTCCAAGAATATTACTTTCGTGGCCATTTTTTTGGCTCAATCCATTATTTAATTCAATTTACAATTCAAAACGAAGAGTTTAAGCCCAAATTTCTCGAATTCGGTTGATTAATTCATGCGATATTGCTAAAACAAAATAACACATAAAACCAACTTTTTGATTTTTTTCCCTTTTTATTTTTTTTTCTACAAAAATTCAAATTAAGATATAATAAAGTATCTATCAACCTATTATCAAAAAAAAAATATTCAATTTGAGTGTAGTAAAAGACAAAATGTGAAAAAAAACATTATTTTTTCTGAAAGTCTTGTTTGCTTTCAAGTCTTGGTGTTTTCGTACGGCTCTCTAATGTAATGTAATGCCAATAATGTAAAGCGCAAATCAGTCCAGTCGTAACATAAGGTTCGTAAGCTTTGTAAGTCAAAAAAATTGAGCCAAAAAAATGGCCATGAAAGTAATATTCTTGGACAAAATCATGAAAAAAATGGAAAAATGCTCCAAAATTTGGACAAAAATGCCCGTAACTTTTGAACCGTTGGACCAATGTTGGAGATTTTTTTCAATTAAAATGAGTTCACCTTTCCAACGCGCCTACTGGCGATTAAACCCGTTCGATAGTTTTTGAGTTATGGATGTGAACGTGTAGGTAATATTTCATACGAACGTCAATTTGGGAAAAAATCTACCAACAAAAAGTAGGGGACTCGATTTTAACAATAGAGGTATGGTTCCTTTGGCAAATTTTCATAGAATAACCCATAGAATACGGAAATCATAGGGAAATTGTCGAAAAATAAATCGACCCGCCCTAAGTTTTACGTATTCAAAATTTACCGAAATCTTTATTCGCGAATATCGCCGTTGGACATAAAATATGATTGTGACAAAATTGTAAATCAGATAATTATCTTCAAAAATGTGGCACATAGTTTTAGAGTAAAACCACGTTTACATGCTATGAGACGTGAATCATCAACAGCACTGTATGTCTAAACAGTGCAAAGTAGAGCTTTTTACTATAACATATATTACTTTTATGATTAAGTACTTATGATTAAGTACTTATTTAAAATATATACATTTATTAGACGTTGTGTTTGGTTGGTGGTAAATTTTCGAAATGAGAAAATAACAAACAAATATTAAAATTCTTGCAATAAACTACTTATAATTTAAAATAAAAATCTGCTTACGGTAAAAAATTTCTACTTTGCACATTTAGGCATAAATAGTCCCATAGTCTTTAAAATTTTCCATTGCCAATAAATTGTAATAATGCATTTAGGAACTCAGCCTATTTTTACATATTTGAATTATATGGTGAATATTTGACACCAAAGCTTGTGAGCAAAATTTCAAGTCATTACATTAGTTTTTGTGGCATTGAAAGATATTTTACCATTTTGTTTAATTTACTTTGCATGGGAGGTAGGAGTTTTTTTACCCTATTTTAACAAAATTCAAATATATGGTAAACTTTTGCAACCAAAACTTTTGTGCAAATTTGAAGTCATTGCATTAGTTTTGTTGCATTTAAAAAGATGTTACCATTTTATTAAAATTACTTTGTATGGGAGGTGGGAGTGGTTTTCATCCGATTTTAACAAATTTCAAATACATGGTGTAAATTTTACTTCAAAGCTAATTTACGAAATTACAAGTCACTACATAATTTTTTGTGGCATTTTTAGAGTTTTTATTGTTTTGATAAAGTAAGTTTGTATCGGAGGTAGGCGTGATTTTAGTCCGAAATTGCTCATTTTCGAACTTGATCTTCGTTATTTGAATATAAGCAGAAATACCATATATCAATATGACAGCTTTAAAATTGCGGCTGTAGTCTTGTCGACAGATAGACGCGCATGGCAAAATCGATTCAGGAGTGATGCTGATCAAGAATATATACACTTTTCTATAACTGCCACACCTCCTTATCAGCATTATAAACAGAGTGTCAAAGTTAAAATACCCCCAACCCGCTATTAATACCCTGGGGTATTAATAGCGTAATTATGAATATAATTGAATTGTGGTAGAAAAATTTATTTCAAGGCGTTAGAAAACGGTAAAGGGGCCCCGAAAATTACATTGTCTAGGGGCCCCGACATGGCTAATTCGGCTCTGAAAGCAGTGTTGCGATGTGGAATTATTTACAGCATTTCTGTTTTAACATGAAAACAGTACACTTTCATTACGAAATGTATAAAAGCAGAAATGAAACCTGCTTCATTGCAACACTCATCGATTAATAAAGTACTAAAAGTAGTAAAAAGTGTACTAGTGTTCAGAGATCAAATGACCGTCAGCATAACATACATGGGTCACTAGCCCATCAAACAAAAAAAGCGTGTAAAATGTGTCGTGACCGCAGATACTATGACCGCCACCATAACATAGCCCTATCAATTTCACATTCAGTGATGTGTTTAACAGGGTTGCCATAACATGGTTGCAATCACAAAGCACAATTGTTAGGGAAAAGCAATATTTACACTTTATTTTGTCCGATAGTGTATTCCGCTGAGAAAAGTTATTAAACTTAGTTCATGGATTATAATGGTTACCTGCAAAGTTTTATTTAATAATACAAAACAATTTTTTTAAAAAAGCAAATAAAAAATAGCGTTCAGCTAATAGATTACGTGAAAAATTTTTGGGAATTTTTGCAATTAATTATAATTTGCGCACACGAGTTCGCAATGAATTTTTAGCACAAAAACTTATGCTTTTTATGTCAAAACTTCACTTGGTTGTTTATTTTTATTTGCAGAAAAATTTTTGTTTTTTTATAATTTTTTTTTTTTTATAAATATGCATTAAAAACTTTGTCAAAGGTATTGCAGATAAAATGTTTAAACTTTCAGTACAAAAACTATATCAAAGTATTAGATATATTAATCAAGTTAAATACGAGTATGTTTATAGAAAAATATCCTTTATATTATTGCTTTTATAACAATTAAAAAATTTCTGAATACCTGTTAGTTACAAAAGTTATAAATATCATTAATTTAGCTGCTATTAACTTGGTTACAGTTTGAGTTTTACAATGCGTAAGGCCTAGCATGCGGCTTTAAATTGGTTTGGTTTTAAAAAGTAAAGGAAATGATTAGATATGAATGAGAAACTTGTATCTTATGAAAATATTGCTATGAATAAACAACTTCTTAGAACTGATTACTAGAAAAAAAAAAAAAAAATTTAAGACAAAACTTGGAATGAAATGAAAATGAAGAATATATTAACGAAACAGACTTACGATATCGATCAACACAATAGATAAATTAGTAACAAGATATGGTATAAAATCGAACAAATAATATGGCAGTAAGGCATCAATAAGCAGCTGCTGTATTTAAAGCATACTTATGTTTCTTCAAAAATTTAAATATTTAAGAAAAAACAAAAAATGAATAAAACGCACTAAAACTAGAAATAATATACTAACTACAATAGTTCCTTACGTACCAGTGTTGGTTTTACTGTTGCAGTAATCAGTCAAGAATTTTTCCAGTGTAAAGCGAGGTAGGTGTAAGTTTTTAACCACTTGTACGGGATCACCTTCCTTCCAAAGGAAGACCAAATCATTTGTGGTCCAGCCATCTGTGAGTAAGAAAAACGATCAAGTTATTATTTATTAGTTAGATAAAAAAAATAAGATACATATGCAGTTTCAATTGAATGATGAGACTAAGTAACACTCTTAACCCATGCACACTACTTACAACTGGCCATACGCAGCGAGCATATTTGCCTATCCAGTGGATACAACTTGAGATTCATGGGACAGGCCAGCGTCAATGATATACGAATGCTGTACAGAACTGACCCATTCGGAAAGATGCGTATGTAAACATTTGGCATGATGATATTGTGGAAATGACCTTCTTTCTCATTGGAAAAGAATAGATCAGGCATCCAGACACGATTCGCCTCAGTTAAGGTCAAGTATTTAAGGCGACCTGTTATTGTTCAAATTTCAGATAAGCCCATATTCAAAGTGCAATTCGTAACGCCCAACTCACCCTGTATATCATCGAACTTGAGACGCTCATCCGTCCATTGCTCACGGAATGTCAACTGCACGCTGTACTCCTGCCGATGTCAATGAGAATGCATTTTAGTCAAAATAATTTTCAACAAATTCTAACAATTTTTGTAATCAACTATATAACTACTAAATATTTTTTATTTTGTCAAATTTTTTTAATGCGCAACTGAGTTTGAGTTCGATTGTTTTTTGGTGTAGGATTTGGCAAATAAATAGTTATTTACTTTTTTAACAATTTTCTTTTTAAGTGGGGAAAAAATCTGATCTTGATTGGTACTTAAGCAAAAAATTTTGTGCTCGAATTCGTGAAATCTTTATAGTTTTTGGGTTTTGTTTTTTAATTTTTGTTTTTCTTTTTGGTTGGTGGAGTTGGTTAAAATATGCATTTTAATGTTCAATCTTATGCAATTTAAATCTTTAGTAATTGTTTCGGTAACAATGTAAAAAAAAAACAAGTTTATAAATTTTTGGTATGTAAGCGTCTAGTTTATTTTATAAATATATATATATTAATTGTTTTTATAAAATTCTCAAAGTTGTACGAGCACATTCACAGATACTTAACATATGTAGCAACATGTTGCACATGCAGCAAGACATTCAAGAACTCTCTAGATATATATATATATATATTTGTGTATAAAGATATATGTATATGTAAATATTTGAACACAATAAGCACATTTAAAGCGGGTTAAAAAGCATTGCCTAGTTTTCAATGGGTTTTTGACCCCACCAGAGAGCAAATAACAAAAGCATTTGTCGCTGTTCATAAATCAACAATAAAGAAAAAGACAGAATGCGCCATGCTGCATTGCGTCTCTAAAATAATGGTAACAAAGCACTTATTTTTTTATTCGCTCCTTTTCAAAGAAGCCTACACCTAATTCAAAAATACCAAAACTTTTCTCTGCATTAAAATGCGTAACAGCAAAAAAAACAGAACAAAAAAGAAGCGAACGCATAAATTCAAAAAGCAAGCATTTCAAGCAAAGCGTTAAAAAGTTCAGCTTAGTAATTTGTCATATCCTTAAGAGTAAAATTTTCCAAAATTCAGCTAAAAGAAAGCAAGTTGACTTTTTAAGTGACAGAATTAAAAATTTTCCATAATAAGTTAAGCGATTAATTTTAAATTTCTATTAATTTTTGTAGATAAAAAATAGCCGAGTGGAAACCCTGTCAGCATTCACGCGATTGTTGGATTGGGGTGATTATATAGCTGTCCTTTTTTTGAACCTCATGACGATTGTTAATAGAGTGACGCCAACATAAATCTAAATTCCAAGTCCTTCTTCGACGTAAAAACGACGATTGTTGAAAAAAGCTCAAGAACGAAAAACGAATGACGAATCTATTATTTATTTTCTGTGTTTTTGCGACTTGTAAAAATTAGTATATTAAACGACGATTCGCTCAATAGCATCTTTGTGTAAAACGCACGACACGCGCATTTGACGAACCCTTCATTCAGAAGTCGAAAGTATAAAGTATTTTTTTGATGTAAGACTGCAGTCGTTCACAAACGAGAACAGCTGATACAAAGTTGGATTTTTTGTGTGACAAAAATCTGAATGGTACGTCAAAATTTAACGATTACTAAATTGTCAACATTTTTCAAATTTTTAAAAAAAGGAAACGGCTGCGAAGTAAAGGTAAATATTATTTTATGAGCATAGTACAGAATATACAAACAATTTATTTGTATATTTTTAGTAAAAATAAAACAATAGACGACCGAACAAAGACCGAATAAGGGCCGAACAAGGGCCGAACAAGGGCCGAACAAGGGCCGAACAAGGCCCGAGCAAGGACCGAATAAGGACCGAATCATTTTGAAATGAAAAAACAGGTGCGTCTTTTTGCAGTTTCAAAGATGTGATAGCTTAATGGTTTCTTTAAATAAAATAATTTTTAAATAGAATTTAAAATTTTTTCCATTTGTGTTCCGCGGAAAAAACAAAACTTTTCCGTTTTTAAAGATAAACCAACTGAATAAATAACTATTAAAGTACACAACCTAAACCAAATTAAGCAAGCATTTCAGATACCTTGCCAATGTCATGCCTGCGTTTATTAATTTCATATTAATTAATGTCATCTTTTTTTTTTGGTATACAAATAAATAAACCTGTTGGTACTAGTTTGTACAACATGAATTTACATTAACAAAAAAAAACTACTTAACGATGCTGCTGACAACGGGTTGTAAGTAGAAGCAACATATTTGTTATTTTTTTTAACTTCTGTTGTTTATTCTTTGATAGCTGCTAAATATGGAGCATATGTAGGATAGCCAATAAACAATCCTTTTAATAGATTATTGCAATCTGCTGCAACCTAGCAAAAAAAAAAGAAACCAGTACCAACAACAACACGAATTTACTTTAACAAAAATAAAAACACCTACTTAACGATGCTGATGACAACGCGTTGTAAGTAGTAACAATATTTTTGGTATTTTTTTAACATCTGTTGTTCGTTGTTGGATAGCTGCTAAATATGGAGCATATGTAGGATAGCCAACAAACAATCCTTTGAATAGATAATTGTAATCTGCTACAACATAGCTTCACGCATTGATTCGCTATAACTTCAGTTAATACTTAAGGTGGTCTAGCGCTCGAAAATTTGAGGCATTTTTAAAAAAAATTTTTAATGCTCTAGCCAATGAACAACGTTTTTTTTAACTTTTAAGGTATATTGTAACACTCATTCCACACAAGAAAAATATTTTTTAATTTGAAAAATTAATGAATGTAATTAAAATGGCGCTCAATGAGACCCTCTCAAAGAATGCGGCCTAGGCGGTGTTGTAAATTTTGACTCTTCCATTTTTTTAGCTTTTATTTTTGATAAAAAAAAAGTAAAATTAAAGTTTTTTTCCTAAATGACCTCTATGTTTATTATGTTGACTTTATATGATTTAAATACAAATTCTAAATGTTTGATAGTTTAAATCATACTTGATTTTAAATACAAATTCTAGTTGTTTGACAGTTTAAAATCGTTTATCGAGCTTAAGGTCAAAGTTAGAAACAATTAATTGTTCTAACGAATTTTTCTAAAGAAACAACAACAACAACAAAGTTTTTACAATATGAAAGGAAAAAAAACCACTAGCAAATTGATTTTATTGTACAATTTCTGCGTGCTAAACGCGTCATCAGAAATCTTTGTGATTGCCCGTGCAAGCGCGTAGACGCACTGCACCATCGGGGCGATGAGATTTTGAAGCTTCAATTTCTCATTTTTTCCCTTAATTTCATAATGCCACATTTGTTGTTGTATTTCTGTTTTACTTTAGTTTCTATGCCTATATTATATGTAGTCCAACAGCCTGCTGGAATTCTGCACTAACAAAGCATGTTTACTGAAGTTGTTTTTAGAATTTTTGCTGATTTTGTTTTTCAGCTGTTTCCGTTTGGTCGAGCTCTACCATTTGATTAAAGTTTTTTCCTAAATGACCTCTATGTTTATTATGTTGACTTTATATGATTTAAATACAAATTCTAAATGTTTGATAGTTTAAATCATACTTGATTTTAAATACAAATTCTAGTTGTTTGACAGTTTAAAATCGTTTATCGAGCTTAAGGTCAAAGTTAGAAACAATTAATTGTTCTAACGAATTTTTCTAAAGAAACAACAACAACAACAAAGTTTTTACAATATGAAAGGAAAAAAACCACTAGCAAATTGATTTTATTGTACAATTTCTGCGTGCTAAACGCGTCATCAGAAATCTTCTGATTTAGAATTTGTATTTAAATCATATAAAGTCAACATAATAAACATAGAGGTCATTTAGGAAAAAACTTTAATCAAATGGTAGAGCTCGACCAAACGGAAACAGCTGAAAAACAAAATCAGCAAAAATTCTAAAAACAACTTCAGTAAACATGCTTTGTTAGTGCAGAATTCCAGCAGGCTGTTGGACTACATATAATATAGGCATAGAAACTAAAGTAAAACAGAAATACAACAACAAATGTGGCATTATGAAATTAAGGGAAAAAATGAGAAATTGAAGCTTCAAAATCTCATCGCCCCGATGGTGCAGTGCGTCTACGCGCTTGCACGGGCAATCACAAAGATTTCTGATGACGCGTTTAGCACGCAGAAATTGTACAATAAAATCAATTTGCTAGTGGTTTTTTTCCTTTCATATTGTAAAAACTTTGTTGTTGTTGTTGTTTCTTTAGAAAAATTCGTTAGAACAATTAATTGTTTCTAACTTTGACCTTAAGCTCGATAAACGATTTTAAACTGTCAAACAACTAGAATTTGTATTTAAAATCAAGTATGATTTAAACTATCAAACATTTAGAATTTGTATTTAAATCATATAAAGTCAACATAATAAACATAGAGGTCATTTAGGAAAAAACTTTAATCAAATGGTAGAGCTCGACCAAACGGAAACAGCTGAAAAACAAAATCAGCAAAAATTCTAAAAACAACTTCAGTAAACATGCTTTGTTAGTGCAGAATTCCAGCAGGCTGTTGGACTACATATAATATAGGCATAGAAACTAAAGTAAAACAGAAATACAACAACAAATGTGGCATTATGAAATTAAGGGAAAAAATGAGAAATTGAAGCTTCAAAATCTCATCGCCCCGATGGTGCAGTGCGTCTACGCGCTTGCACGGGCAATCACAAAGATTTCTGATGACGCGTTTAGCACGCAGAAATTGTACAATAAAATCAATTTGCTAGTGGTTTTTTTCCTTTCATATTGTAAAAACTTTGTTGTTGTTGTTGTTTCTTTAGAAAAATTCGTTAGAACAATTAATTGTTTCTAACTTTGACCTTAAGCTCGATAAACGATTTTAAACTGTCAAACAACTAGAATTTGTATTTAAAATCAAGTATGATTTAAACTATCAAACATTTAGAATTTGTATTTAAATCATATAAAGTCAACAAAAAAGTAAAATTTCAACTTTTATATTTGATCAAAAAAATGAAAGGCAAATTTTAACTTATATATTTGATCGAAAAAATAAAATTAAAATTTTCACTTTTATGTATGATCAAAAAAATTAAGTCAAATTTTAACTTCTATTTTTGACAAAAAAAATAAAAGTCAAATCTTAACTTATATTTTTGATCAAAAAATAAAAGTAAAATTTTAACTTTTATTTTTTTTTATTTTGTTTAAAATTTGAATTTTATTTTGTTAACAAAAATAAAAGTTAAAAAATGTCTTTTTTTTCGATCAAAATATAAGTTTAAATATCACTTTTATTTGTTTGATCAAATATATGTTAAAGTTTGATTTTAATTTTTTTGATCAAAAGTAAATGTTAAAATTCTACTTTTAATTTTCGATCAAAAATAACACTTAAAATTTGACTTTTATTTTTTCGATCAAAAATTAATGTTAAAATTTTACTTTTCTTTTTTTTATCAAAAATAAAATTTAAAATGTGTCTTTTATTTTTTCGATCAAAAATATAAGTTAAAATTTGATTTTTATATTTTTAATCAAAAATAAGATTTAAAATTTGACTTTTATTTTTCGATCGAAAATAACATTAAAATTTGATTTTTATTTTTTCGATAAAAAATAGAAGCTAAAATTTGACTTTTATTTTTTTGATAAAAATAAAACTTAACATTTTACTTTTATTTTTCCGATCAAAAGTAGATATTAAACATTTGGCATATTTATTTCTTACTAACTATTACAAGGTTTAAATTCTCAAAACAATTAACAGAGCACATTTTTTATTCTTTTACGCCTATATTCGTAATATTTTTGAACAGAGACAAAACATTGCTATCGATCTTCATATCGTTGCATTGCATCGCTTAGTTGATTATCATGGCACATTCTGTTTTCATTTATTTCGCAAACGACTAGAACAGCGACTGCAAGCAGATGATATAGAAATTAAAATATGACTTTAACTTTTGATCGAAAAAATAAAAGTCAAATTTTAACATTTAGTTTTGATCAATAAAAATTAAATTCAAATTTTAACTTCTATTTATGATCGAAAAAATAAAAGTCAAATTTTAACTTTTATATTTGATTAAAAAAGTAAAGCCAAATTTTAACTTTTACTTTTGATTAAAAAAATAAAGCCAAATTTTAACTTTTATTTTTGATCAAACAATTAAACTCAAATTTTAACTTTTATTTTTTATCAAAAAAAAAAATCTAATTTTAATTTTTATTTTTGATCACAAAAAATTAAATTCAAATTTTAACTTATATTTTTGATCGAAAAAATAAAATTCAAATTTTAACTTTTATTTTTGATCAACAAAATAAAAGTAAAATTTCAACTTTTATAAGTGATCAAAAAAATAAGGCAAGTTTTAACTTATATTTTTGCTTAAAAAAATAAAAGTCACATTTTAACTTTTATGGATGATCATAAAAATTAATGTCAAATTTTAATTTTTACTTTTGATCAAAAAAATAAAAGTCAAATATTAACTTATATTTTTGATCAAAAAAATAAAAGTCAAATTTTACCTTTTATAGTTGATTCAAAAAATAAAAGTCAAACGTCCACTTTTATATTTCATCAAAAAATAAAAGGCAAATTTTAACTTTTATTTTTGATCTAAATAAAATTGGTCAAAAAATAACGATTATTTATGAACTTTTAAAAAAATCAGAAAAATTAAAATCATTACAGATTATTATTCCTTAGCAAACAAGCATCAAATTGCTATATTCAAATATCTTTGCATCTGACTTTTTGATTAAAAATTTCGAAAATAACTGTTATTTTCGGTTCCTGCTGTGCGTTCGATACCTGCTAAAACAACTGTAGAAGTGGAAATAATGTCAGTAGCCTTATAAAAATTGATCATTATATTCTCGAGAGACTGTACTTTTGAACGATAAAAAAACATTTCATAAAAATTCTACACCACGGCTTGCCTTAATATTAAATGAACCACTTTGCGTAACAAAAGGGTTTTGGGTTGGTGGGTAGCGTGTAGAACTATCAATCGAAGGAGTATGAGTTCAATACTCACGACGTACAAAGAAATATTTTTAATATTATATTTTCTTGTTGTAATAGATGCAAGCAATAAGCAACATTAATTCTTAGAAACGGTGTCGAAAAAAAATAAACTCAAGTAAATGACAAAACGAGGCGTCAAAAGCTAGGCTTGTCTAGTAAGGAATTATCTTCTACTGGGCCGAAGTTAAAATACCCCCACGGCCGAATTAGAGTATATATAAAGTCTTAAGCAAACTGTTAAATATATTTAAAGAGATTTTTCCGTTTTGGTTAAGTCACTTTGTATGGGAGGTAGGCGTTTTTTTCATCCGATTTTTTCAAATTTAACTCAAAATAAATGTTCAATATTTAAGACACTGTGCGAAATTTGAAGTCATTAAATTGATTTTTGTGGAATTTAAAGAGATCTAACCATTTTGGTTAAGTCACTTTGTATGGGAGGTAGGCGTGGTTTTCATCCGATTTTGCTCAGATTCGAACTTGACCTCCATATTTGTATAAAAAGCTTATATTTTGAATTTCGTTATGATAGCTCAAAAATTACGGCTGCTATCGTGAACACAGACGGACAGACGGACAGACGGACATGGCTAAATCGACTCAGGAGGTGATGCTGATCAGGAATATATATACTTTTCTATACCGGCCACGCCTCCTTATCGGCGTTACAAACGGAGTGACAAAATTAATATACCCCCATTACGTTTTTTAAACGTGTGGGTATAAAAAATTCAGAGCTAGCACTTCAGCTTTTGGTGCCAGCAAACAAACAAAACTTGACGAGAAATGTTGATGGGCCGTCACAAAGAAGTGCTTTGGAGGGGTAAAAGGGGGGGAAAAGGTTTGTTTATATTTAAATAAAATGTTGCTTTTCATTAATTCATTGATTTTTATCAAGTGTTATTTTGTCTGATCTCGTCGGTAAAAGAATTAGACTTTAGACGAAGGCTTCATTTTACACAAAGATGCTCTGGCAACCCTATCATTATTTTATGCAAATCAAATTTAATGGAAAATGGGGCGCTTCTTTACTATTCCAGAATGACTTCAACTTGCGAATTGTGATACGTTTTTGCGACGCACAGAGGGTTGATTGAAAAAAGTTGAGATTAATTAAAAAATGAAAATAGGTTTTTTTGAAAATTTTTACTGCTCGATTAAAGAGCACAAAACTGTACATCAATACTGAAAATTTCAATGTTATATGTTGTTTACTTTTTCTGCTACATAGCTTTAAAGTTGAGAAATTTTTCATTTTCTTGCGATCAGTAAATAAATTGAAAGTTGACATAGTTCAAAAACTAATATAATTTTTTTTTTTTGTACATCAAAAGTGATGTTTTTATTATGAAACCTTCAATTTCAGCTACTCAAGCGTGATTAAAAAAAAATGGTTAAAAATAATTGCGTAGAAATATGAAAAAAAATTGTTTAAAATATGTCAAAATTTGCGGTATTTTCGAAACATATGTGGAGTTTTAAATAAGAATACCGTATCATAAAGTAGAAATAAAAATTTTGTATTAAACTTCAATATCTTAGCTTCCATATTCAGCAATAAAAAATTGTTCGTTTTTCCCCGAATCTTTTTTATTTCAAAAATCGTGATAATAGTCACTCTTACAAAAACCAAGAATCTTGTCTTTAATTTGTTTTGTCGTGTGACAATGTTTAAAGTGACGAGGTCGATCCAGAGGAGTATGACGACTTTGGGCATCAGAAGGAATATTAAAAAATTCATAAATTTTTTGCTACTCGTATATAATATTGCTATGAATTTTTTTTTTTTAAAAAAAGTAAAAAGGAATGATTTTCGACTGGACCGAAGTTTTGAACCCTTTTTATATTGATGACGACACTTTGTATGAATTATTGGCGTGGTTTTTTCCAACTTCTCCGAATTTCAAATTCAGAATGCATTTTAATTATTAAAATTATTTATATTATGCAATGAATTAATTTTTTAGGAATTTATGAAGGTTTTTCTATTTAGAAGACGTCATTATGTATGGGAAGTAGACGTGGTTTTCATCTGATTTTGCCGAATTTCATAGATAGAATTTATATTGAAGGCATTTTTTTTAATTTCTGTAGATTTTGAAGAGATTTTACGTTTAACCCATTAACAGCCAAATGAAAAGTAAAAGTGAAAAGTCCAAAAAATGTTTATTTTACAATAGAAAACAAACTAAAATAGCAAAAAAAAATGTTTTTTTATTTTTTTATTCTTTTATTTTTTTTTTTAAGAAAACATATTTAAAAAAAAATGAGAAACAAATAGAAATAACCCGCTTAACAATTAGCAATTAACAAATAAATTCACTAATGCTTAACAACAAAGAAAACTTTAAAAATATTTTGCTGTACTCAAATGAGTACAGTTGCGCTTAATGGGTTAAAATGAAGTCACTCTGCATGGGTGGTAGGAATGGTTTTCATCCGATTTGGCTCATTTTTTAACTTAATCTCTACATTTTAGATACAAGCTCAAATATCTACTTTCATGACGATAGCTTCAAAATTACGACTTTAATCATATCGAAAGCCGGACAGACGGACAGAATTTTTTTTCTTATTTATACTTAACTAGCTGACCCGGCAAACGTCGTTTTGCCTTGCAATTTGTTTTTTGAGTGAAATTTTTTTTCCGTTGCAAAGTCGTAGTGGACTGATATTTCAAAGAAAAATGATAGGTGCACTAAACTGACATACCATATTTTTGTCCAATTATTGTACTGTCAAAGCAGAAATAATAGATTTTATATTTTTGATGAATAGCGCCCTGGTTAGCTCGGAAGCTATTAGTAATGATTTGTATTTCATAGATGAATTAAAAATGGAAATGCGTAAACTGCAGTACAAAAGTTAAATCAACACAATTTTTTCACATTTTATTTGTTAAGAAGTTGATTCTAAACTTGGTTATTATAAAACCAAAAAAAGGAGTAAACATGTAATTCATTTTAAAGCTTGGTAGTAAACAATATTTTTTGTTTTTCTATTGGGGAGAAAATGAATAGTGCTGACGGTGTACCGACTCTCGAGCACGCATCATACAACTGACCGTGAGAAAAACATTGGGTTTCTAGGTTTAACCCACATACTTTTAACGACTGTCCTTGAGATTTATTAATCGTCATTGCGAATGCAAGGCGAACTGGAAATTGGACACGTTTAAACTTAAATGGTAGATCATTTGGTATCATAGATATCCTCGGAATAAGCACTTCTTCACCTTTAAACTTTCCTATGATTATCATTGCCTTAATAGCGTTCGGCATCAGCATTTTAACAACCATTCTAGTACCATTACATAGTGTTGGCTGATTCAGGTTACGTAACATCATTATTACTGATCCAACCTTAAGTTGCAAGTTATGCGGGGGCATTCCCGGTAAGTCCAATGAATTTAGGAACTCTATCGGATAGTTAACAACATCATCAGGATCTGTAATAGAATCAATTGACTTATACGAATGCAGTTCGCCATTAATTAAGCTTTGGATTTTTAAATTTGTGTCATCAACGTCCTCATTTTTTGGAGCTAAAATGGCTCTTTCGCTTAACCAAACATAATTGTTGTAATTTTCAGCAATATTTGGGAACACATTTGCTATTAGTTCTTGTGTAGAGTTTGTAAATTGACAAAAGCCTGTTGGAAATGAAATCTGCCCTGTGCTGGAATCTGTTGGTATTTTTCCATTGCCAATGTCTAACAATTGTTTTGAAAACATATACCCTAATTCAGCATTTTCAAGAGCAACTCGCATATTTGTTGTTAATTTGGTAGTTGTCACTTTTTTCCATATAGATGATGACTTAAGGCAAGCGTTAATTTCATCAGCAGGTGTTGATTTAGGAATGACTGGCAGCGTTTGCCGGAAGTCTCCGGCCAATAGGACCATCATCCCTCCAAATATTTGTTCATTATTTCGCAGGTCTCTTAATGTTCTGTCAAGTGCCTCTAATGATCGTTTGTGAGCCATTGTACATTCATCCCAAATAAGTACGTTGCAGTTTTGAAGTACTTTTGCCATCGCTGATTGCCTCGAAATATTACATGTTGGCTCATCTACCGTTTGCATATTTAAAGGCAGTTTTAGGGCAGAATGAGCTGTTCTTCCTCCTTCTAATAGGGTAGCAGCAATCCCAGAGGAGGCTACTGCAAGTGCAATTTGGTTTTGTGAGCGAACCGAAGCCAAAAGGAGAGAAAGTAAAAGCGTTTTGCCTGTTCCGCCAGGTGCATCGAGAAAGAAGATTCCTCCAGAACCTACATTAACAGCTGTCATAAGAGTATCGTACGCCTTTTTCTGCAGATGGTTTAACATTTGTACCTTTGTTTTTACTAATTGTCTTAATGAATTCCGATCATATTGCCGCTCACGTTCAAATTCTTGTATACATGCTTGTTGCGGAGGACGATTCGGAGCAGGCATTCCTAATTCTCGCAACATTTTTCCCGACATTCTCACGCATAAGTTTTCAATTGAAATTAACGCAGCAGAAATAATGGATTTTAAATTCGTAATTTGTATGGGAGGTACCACGTTCATTTGTCCAATTGCGTCCATATTTGTAGTTGAACTTAGAAACTATACACTAAACCCTTCATATTAAATTGTATTCCGATACCAACAACAGTAGGAGAAATAGTGGATTTTGAATTTGTAATTTGTATGGGAGGTACCACGCCCCTTTGTCCAATCCCGCCCATATTTGGAGTAAAGCTTGGAACGCATACATTAAACGGATGTACCAAATTTTGTTCAAATACCTATAATAGGAGCAGAAATATCGGATTTTTAATCTGCGATTTGTAGGGGAGGTACCACGCCCCTTTGTCGAATTAAGTTTTTTTTCTATATAAACCATCTACTAAAAATTTCGAATTGAATAAAAAAAAATCAGCCTAATCGGTTCAGCCGTTCGCCCGTGATGGCATTTCATAGATGGACCGTTTTATTTTTATATATATAGATAGATATAACTAAAACAAAAGTCAAAAGTTCCCTCCGACTTCTAGGTGAATTAATCTCCATTTTTTTGGGATTTCAACCCACTGTGCGACGTTAAGAAAAGTTTTGATTGCAAGCAAGTAACATATCGCGAAAATATAGACAATTGTCACGTGATAATTTAGTGAACATTATTATATTGGTAGCATACCGTCAAATTTCTTATAAATTAGAGTACTGACATTCAACTATAGCGCGACTAATGAAAAATTGTCTGGAAAATTTATAAAAAAAAGGAATAACAAAGAGTTGAAAACGCGTTGGAAACTCAAAGCCAAATTCTTTCAGAAGTACTCGATAAATAGATTGACAAGTACTGGAAAACATTCTCCAAAACTTTGCTAAGCACTGCAGAAAAATTAACTAAAACAATACAAAAAGCAATGGAATAAGAAAATCGTCGCAAAAACTTGAAAAAGCACTAAAGTATCATTTTTAAATGTAACGTGCAAGATTCTGGAAAATTTAACGATATCAACTAAAACTTTGCCTCGGTCATGAATACGTAAGATATTTTTCGAATAATGCATCTAAAGGTCTTGCAAAATCTGAATTGTTTTTTTTTCTAATATCAAATCAAATTCAACCCATCAATAGAAAAAAATCTATATGATAGTTTTAATTAAATTATTATATCTCTCCCAACGGGCCGGCATGTCAGTAGCTTTCTCAAAAAAACAAAACGTCAGCACTTCATTTTTTTATTGTGCAAGCGAGCCCAATGCTTTACAAGAGAGGCCTTTTAAAGCAATTCAAAATAAGCTAAATTGGAGTGCTTTTTTCTGCTTCCTCCAGGTGCAAGACGTCTGCTCTCTATTTTGCTGTTGTGCAAGCAAACAACTCTAAAAGCTTGAAAACAAAAATGAACTGCTTATCCAAAGCTTTACAAGAGAGGCCTTTCAAAGCAATTCAAATTGTATGACATACAATGTTAAAATTACAATGGTGTGTCATACGTCACACTTCAGCTAACTTGTAAGCACTCAAAAAGGCCTTTGGGAGTGTTTTTTTCCGCTGGGTCGGTTATCTCAATAATATATAAACATTTCCATTGTCTTTGTTCCCTCCAGGAAAAGGAAACATTCCCGGATATAAACAGGAAACATTCCCGGATATAAACAGGAAATATTCTATGGAATGTTGGAAGCATTCCCTTCCGTTGGCCACTCCATTTCTTTTTTTTTTAAATAGCATGACATTAAAGGAAAACATTCCTCTCCGCTGTCTTAAAAATTAATGTGGAAACATTCCTCTCCCTTGTTATGAAAATGCCCGGCCAGGATTCGAACCCGGGACCCTTGAGCAAGAGTCAACCGCGCTACCACTAGATTAACGAATTCTTTAATAAGCTGCTAGGAAACAATGATATTAATATTTTCTGTTGTCATTGCTTGACAATAAGTAAAAGTTTTCACATGCATTCTCAAAGAAGCGGTTTGGCAACAACATAAATACAAAACTACCCTTTTGCTTCCGAAAGATACGGTAGGGAATGTTTCGTTATCACATTAAGATGGAAGCCTTCCGATTTTACCTGGAGGGTTATATTGGAGCTTAGAAAAATTTGCAAATATCCCACCTAGCATTTAAAAGATTATTTTATAAAATATCACCTTACTGAGTCTTTTGCGATCACTTTTGATTATTGAAAACTGATAAATCGCTTCCGCGATTAAAAAAAGACTCGAAAATGAGTCGTGCTTACGCTTAAAAAGTGATTTATTGAAAAAACAATAACAAAATGTAGAGCAATCGTAAATTAATCGTGCAGGGGATTGAAATGTGACTGTTTTCTATGTTGGCTTAGCTTTTGTGTTTCAGTAGGCTTGCTTCGAACCGTTACATATTTTTTAAACATTTTGAAGTACCTCCAAGTTCTGTATTTCTGTTAAGAAAAAATTCAAACAGGTGGTGATGGACCCGCAAAATTTTTAAGAGCAGCCTTTTTTTAAGAGAAAAGTACTTTCTGACGAATTCTGACGAAACAGCTGGAGAGGGACCAGCACTAAGCCAAGCGCTGAAAATGCTCCGTAATAAAAGCAATTAAAAGTAGGTACATATTTATATTAATGAAAAATAAAATTAATATTTTTCATCTTATACATTTGCCATCTAAAATTCAAAAGCACAGATAAAGACATGAACGGTGTGCTACAAAAGCATTTGGTCCATGCTAAGGACAAAGGTGGCAAAAGAAAGCATACAAATTAAATTTTTAATTGTAATTCAATTCTTGCTAGTTTTGATTATTTTTTTTTTTTTTTGTTATATATTATATGGATTTCTTAAATTTAATTTGTTTAATTTTTATAATTTCAAAATATTATTTTCATATGTAAAAATGAATTTTTTAAAAATATAGTTTTATTATTTTATTTACGTCCTTTAAAATTTTATTCAATAAAATATGCTGATATAAAATATCTTTTTAAATATATCTTTCTTTTAATGCACACGATTTAAAATAAAACTGAAAAATGACTCGAAAAAGACTCGCAAATGTTTAGAAATAAACATTTCTAAAAACACTCGCTAATGCTTAGAAGTACGACTAAGAAATGATTCGAAAAAGACTCGTTCATGTTTATAAATACGACTGAGAAACGACTCAAAATTGACTCAAAAATGCTAGGAAATACGATTGAAAATCACTCGAGAAAGACTCGAAACTGTTTAAAAAAGCTGATAATAAAAGAATCTTCAAGAAGAGTCGCTGGTAGGGTACCATTTTCTCCCGACAAAAGAATCTTTTATGATCAGAAAATGAGGGCATTTATGTTTGTTTCTAATAGCGCAGAGGACTCAAAAAAGACTCGAATATGATCAATTATTTCATAAAATGGGATATTTAAAAAATTCAAGTTGTGTTTTTGATCAAATAGTTTCTCGAACTACTGCTCTGGAAATCACATTTGGCAAGGTAAATTCCCTTTAATTTTTTTTTTATCATTCGTCAGCATGCATATTTAGGATAAAAATAATTCTAAAATCGCATTTAGGCGCATTTAGTAAAAGTACACATTGTTCTTTATTTCTGTTGATTATCCAAATGTAGGGCAGTAAATAAAAAGTATTTATAGAGTACCCTAACTATACACCTCCAATACAAAACAATACAACGTTAGTAGGTATTTAGGGTATTCACAAGGTGTGCTATCATGTCATATTGTTCTAAAATTTTACAACTAAAATTTACAAGATAAATAAATGCAAATAAGAAACAGCTGTTTGATAACGAAACTTCAATAAACATAGCTTTCAGAGTTGTAATATATAAGTAAAATTTTATATGGAAGGCAACAATAAAATGTTTAAACTAGTGTAAAAATCTTAGGGCAATATGATATTATGACATGATAGCACACCTTGTGAATACCCTAAATGTGTTTTTAGAAACCATTTTTCTTTTTATTTAATGTTTTATTTAATGAATTTTTCTTGCGGTTATCGATATTAATAAAAATTCAACTTGCTTTCTTTAAGTAATGCAGGAGATCAATAACGGTAAAATAAATAACTGCTTATATCTAAATATATATCTGAAATCAGAAAACATTCCCCAGCTCATTGCCATAGCATAGCAATAACGCATGCATGCGCAGCGTTGCCACATGCAAGGGAGGAAAAAAATGACACATTAAAAAAAAATGTTAAGCTTAAGAGAAAAACTTAGGGTTGTTCATAGGTAAGAGAAAAATAAATGTTGGATAAAAAAGGAGGAGTAAAGTTAAAAATCCAAAATATATTAAGAGTAATAACTTTAACCTAATTGTAAGAAAATAATGTAACAACAAAATTAAAGATTATAACAAACTATTTGTAAGTTTAAAATAAAAAAGATATTCTGAATGTAACAATATGAAAAATTTTTTCAATTCTTTATATGCTGCTCGGCATTTTTTTTATTTTTTGCAGTAACATTTATAACAAAAACTTACTACATTATTCTGTATCACGAAGAAGCACATCAACTATGAGAAAGACACGAGAAGCAATACTTTTTTCCATACCAAATTGTATTGCTTCTTATATCTTTCTTATCGTTGGAGCGCTTATTTGGTATACAGAATGAAGCAGTTAAAATACCACAAATTTTTTGTGCTTATATTAATATAAATGATGTAATTATGTAATTTTAGTCATGTAGACGGAAATCCAAGATTATTAGTGTTAAAATAAAAAAACCTTTTCAACGATATGGTTATAATTAACTGAAAAAAGTACTTTTTTTCAAACATAACCATGAAATTTAAGCTCAGAAACTTACATAAAATTATGCATTTCCGAATTGTGGTATCTTGGTCGTTGTAAAAGACGCTTGCGGCAGTTTTCATTTTGTTCATTTTTGAAACATATTGCCAAAAAATTTATTAAATTATAAAAAAACAAAAACAAATATATATATATGTAAAAAAAAAAACAATACAAGTTCAAAACTAAGATATTCCTACAGGGTGGCATGTATGAACGCGTTACCTCAGCAATGTTTAACTTTGTTCATGTTTGTTTCTGTACAACATAATGATTAATAATAAAATTCTCAAAATTAATTTAAAATAAACGCATAATTTTTAATGAATGAAATTTGTGCACCTGCGTACAATATCATATAATATTTATAGCTACTAAGTATATTCATTTGATAAATAGTAATAAAATTTTGCACCTTTTTTATATTGCGTACATTCTAACAAAAAATGTCCTTTTTAATAAAGAGCTAAAAGCTGTTTGCAGTAATAAAAAATTTTTACATATTAGTTAAAAGTTCACCTAAAATAATAAATTGTTAAGTTTAGTTGTTGTACTTGACCAGCATCGCATGTTGTTGTTGTTCGCTGCCGTTGCTAGCTGTGTGTAAGTGTGTGTGTGTGTGTGTTTGTGTGTGTGTAGTGAACATTTTATTACAAATTATTATCATAGAGTATTTGATAAGTTTGTAAAATTAAAATAGATACATTACGAAAATGTGAATATTTGCGAAATTTTTTAAACTAAAGAATGTTTAATTTTCTTAAAATGAAATGATTGCGTTAATTGGTGCATGATTTAAACAATATATTTAAAGACAATGGCTCTTAGTTTAGGCTTACAATTATATATTAATTTTTTTTTATCTAGCCTTAAGTGAGACTTTATACATAAAAAAAACATTTCTGTATAATTCTATATATAAAAATTTTAATATATATTTAAAGTATCTACATTTTACGGTTAATAAATAAAGTTTTCATGACGTCACCTTTTTGACTTATATGTCCTAAAAGCCAATTTTTACCCCAAAATATAATTGTTGTTCCTCTAAACTTTCACAAAGAACATGAGGACGAAATATTTTACTCTCATAACTCACATAAACTTTATGTTGAAAGTGCTTATTTCTTCTACCCAACAGAGTTCCAAGGTAATTGACAAAGGGTTTTGTTTTGACAAGGATAATATTACAATTCCTACTTTTTTACATGTCAATAGAAAATAATCACTAGGTATGTCACCTTTCAACTTCCAGCAAAGAATCAACAGTTACAGCTTCAATTTTACTTCTACAAAACATGCGTAAAGTTCCCATTGCTTTAAAAACTGTTGTGAAAGGACTTTCCGAAGTAATAGTTTTAAGTTATTTTTTTTAATAGTTTTTAAGCTTGATAGAAGTTTGAGTCAAGAATTTTAAGAAGCTTTCAAAAACCGAGTTAACTTCCATTACTTCCATTATTTCCCGGTTGTAAGTGTCAAAATTGTCATATTCTTGATTAAAATTGAGTTTTCGAAGAAATTAATTTTCGCAGAATTAAATTACAAACTGCTACCTTAATATGGAAAGGCCTTTACTAATTTTTTCAACATCGATTTTCTTTGCAGATTTTTGAACAAAATTGCTACTGAAAAAAAAATTGCTACGATTGTTACGAGCACTAAATTGGTAAGTGTCTTAAATAAAAAACTCCATTTAAAAAACATTCGCAAAAGTAAAATTTTAATTTTTATTAAGTTTTTTCCTTCTCCTGTAAAGTAGCAAAACGAGTAAGGGCCTTTCTATATTAACCCTAGTAAGATAACGCACGTCGAAATGACGTACTCATTTTTTCTCTTAAGCTCTCAGTCTCTCATTTATTTTCGGAACGACTTCGCACGCTGAGTTTGCTCAGTCAATAGCAGCAGCTCTTTGGTGGTGGTTGTTTGCTTTTGGTGGGTTTGTTTTTTTGTGAGTTATGATCATAACGTACGTCAAAAAGACGTAGCATTATCTTTTGTGTTATTTTTTGGTTTCTATGCAATTCAGAAACCAAAAAATATCGAATTCGAAAAAATTCTACACATTTTTTATTAGCACTTTTTGTGTTTCGTTTCAATATATTACAGTTAATTCTGGCAAATTAACAAATTGTTAACCAGTATTTTGAATATTTCTATGTTTTTGTTGTTTTCAATACAAAATTTAAAGCTCAAAAAACAAAATTTGTTAATGAAATTGTCAATAACTGAAAAGCAGTTGACAATTTTTATCAAAATTTTTTATTTTTGAGCTTCACATTTTGTTTTGAAATAAAAAAATTACAACAAACACATAGAAATATTCAAAATACTGGTTAACAATTTATTAATTTGCCAGAATAGGGCTGTTAGTGTTTTATTTTTGTTTTTCAGTTTTAATTTATTAACAACATGTCATCTACATATAGATTAGATGTTTCACAAATAACTAGTCTCTTGGAACAGTTATGTAATGACTCAATATCATCTAATTATGGAAGTGAAACAGAAAATGCCTTACTAGAGGATGATATGCAAAGTGATGTAGAAGATGATCTCGTTGATAATCAAGAGCAAGATGAGAATGTATCACCATCACAAACATCAAATACTACTCATTCCGATGGACACATTATTAGAGTATCCATACCAACCCTTAGAAGTAAAAGTGGGCATTGCTGGTGCACAACAAAAGAACATAGTGCTACCCGATTCGCATTGACAAACATAGTTAGAACTGCAAGAGGACCCACTCGACAATGCAAATAGTTTTGTGATCCACTGGAGTGCTTCAACGTATTTTTTACAGACGAAATAATTTCAGAAGTGGTTCAATGGACTAACGCTTAAATCTCAAAAAATCGTCGTGACGATATGACAGCTGCAACATTTAGAGAAACAAATTCCATTGAAACTCGTTCCTTAATTGGCATTCTTACACTAACTGCTGTTTTAAAAGATAATCACCCACTGAAGAAGTGTTTAATGTGACGTACTGTGGAACACGGTAGCGGCAGCAATGAGTCGAGGTAGATTTGACTATCTCATTAGACATCTAAGATTTGATGACAAGGCATTGCGTCAATTACTTCAACCAAACGACGCATTTATTCCTGTTAGAAATATATGGAATTTTTTTATAAAACAGTGGCAATCTAGCTACGTTCCTGGATCGTATACAACTATTGACGAGCAGCTTTTGGGATCGTGGTCGCTGTCCCTTTAAAATGTTATTTTAAAGAATGCCTTTAAATAATAAACCAAGAAAGTATGGAATCTAAATTCCTATGATATGTGACAGTACTACGAAATACATGTTTAATGCCATACCTTATCTTGGGAAACCAACGAAAACTTCCGATCCCCCCCTAGGAGAGTATTATGTAAAAGAACTTTCACGACCAATACATGGTACATGCAGAAATATAACATGTGATAATTGGTTCACATCAATTTCCCTGGCGAAAAGTTTACTGAAAGAGCCATACAAATTAACTCTGGTCGGGACCCTAAGATCAAACAAACGTGAAATACCCGAAGATATGAAAAATTCACGAACACGACCTGTAGAAACTTCAAAATTTTGCTACGACTGCCCGTTAATTCTCCTTTCATATAAACCTAAGCCATCAAAAATGGTTTATTTGCTGTCATCTAATAATGGAAAAGGCAGTATAGATGATGCAACAGGAAAACAGGATATAATATTGTACTATAACCAAACTCAAGGCGGAGTAGATACGTTCGATCAAATGTGTTCCGTGATGTCGTGTTCGCGAAAAACTAATAGATGGCCGATGACAGTTTTTTACGGCATTTTAAATATAGCATTCATTAACTCATATATTACCACAACATGATAAGTAACAATAAAAAACCCTTACACCGTAAAGATTATATGAAGGTACTTTCGTCATCGTTAACAACACCCTGGATGAAAAAAGACTTGAAATTCCTTCATTGTCAAGAACTTTGTATTCCAGAGGCCACCAGAGATGACACCAACAGTAATCGTGAAGACTGTACAGATAAGTTAGAACCTAAAAAAAGAAAATACTGTGGTTTCTGTCCGTCAAAAATAAGACGCATGTCAAAAAAGTTATGCGTCGTATGTAGAACACCGCTATGTGGAGAGCACTAAAATCAAGTTTGCAACGCGTGCATATTAACTTGCTCGATTTTAGTCTTTTTTTATTTTGAATCATTATTTGATGCATTTTGATGTAAATGAATTCAAAAATTTTTATTTAATTTAGATTTAAGAACTTAATTTGTATCCTTATGTGAAGACTGCCTAGTTTTTGTTACTTTTTGTAGAACAAAACTAATTTAATTATTTATTTTATGTTATGTTATGTATTATTTTATGTTTATATATAATTTATTTGACTGAAAATCTATGAAATAAATGTTCTCAATTAAAAACTTAGCAATATTTATTTTTATTACATCCTTAAATGACACAAAAAGAAGATACGTCTTTCAGACGTATCCTTATCTTTTCAGGGGTAGAAATAGCGTTATCTCACTAGGGTTAAAGTAGCGAAATGTACTTACGTATATACTACACTAGACCAGTTCAAAACTATATGAGGAAAATTATAGGTCTATTTTTCGTCTGTGCGCGTGCATTTCTTGAAACTTCCATTCGTAATGACTTAAGACCCAAAACAATTTGACCTCTAGATATTGCAAAGCTTTTATCGAAGCTTTCTTAATAATAATCGAAGCTTTTTTAAGCTTTTTTTTATTTTTTCAAATCTGCATCCGATATTTTTTGGCGGAGCTTTAAAACTGCAATTTAACTCGTAAACCAAAATTATCGTATTTCCACATAAAATATTTTTCCTATATTGTTCCAGCGACATTTTGTGTGTGATTTTGTATTTTTGGACAAAGCTTAATCTTTTCTACGATATAACATAATGCACATTTTTGGACCATAACATGTGAAAAAAAACACTACTAACATTTATTTTTTCTTAAATATATTTTTAAAATACAAGATCGCAAACATAATGTCGCTGGTACAAAATAAGAAAAAATTTTATTTGTAAAAACGATAATTTTGGTGTACGAGTTACATTGCATTTTTAAAACTCCGCCAAAAAATATCGGATGCAAATTTGAAAAAAAAAACTTAAAAAAAGCTTCGATTATTATAAATGATATTTCATCAAAATATATTCTATATGTGTTTAGGTTTGGGCAACACATTATTCAAAATGGCTTAAGTCGTAAATAACTCCAAAATGACCTTAAAACGATTTGCGCAATATCTACAGGTCAAATTTTTTTAAACATAAGGTATTTTTGTTCTCATTAGGAATGGAACTTTCAAAAAATGAAAGCGCACAGAAGTATTTTAACATTTTTATAAAGTGAACTGGTCTAATATAAATGTATTTTTTATGCAAAAGCCCGATTGTGAATAAATAATGAAAAAATTTTTTTGTAAAGTTCAAAGAAATGACCCTCACTTTACTGGACACAAGCTGATATTCTTCTTCAAGCGTATGCAGGATTTTCACTTCAAATACAAACTCTAAATATTCACACAATTTTACACATATCAAATTCCATTTTTAAAGCTTGAAATTA
The DNA here is from genome assembly GCA_963920525.1 of Dichetophora obliterata. Lineage (NCBI taxonomy): Eukaryota > Metazoa > Arthropoda > Insecta > Diptera > Sciomyzidae > Dichetophora > Dichetophora obliterata. The sequence continues at coordinate 24,442,267 of OY986435.1, read as the reverse complement.
AATTTTTTGTAAGATCGAGTGAAGATTGAGTTTAAAGAGAAAAACCATTTTTAGAACGCTTAAAAACAATATGGTTTATTGTTCTTCTATAAAATGATACATAACTTATTGCAATCAGAATAAATAACCTTTCCTTATCATTACCTTAGTTTTGTTTCTTATTGTTTCATAAAAAAACAAAATAGCTTATCATATAAGTGCGATATAATTATAAAAATTTTCGACATATTGTTACATCTATTAAGTAAATTATTTTTATATAAATTGAATATCATTAATAAGCATTATTTTTAAAACTACTCAAAATTATTTCTAATTTTTTTAATTAAATTTTAAAGTAACTTCACAAATCATATAAATCAAATAAGACTTAATGGTTGCTCACAGCTTCATTACTCAAGACTACTAAAGATGAGGGGGTAGCTCCCTTTGAAACAGTCTGTCTAGTCTGCTGTGTGATAGACTCTTTACAGAGTTGTTGTTGTTGTTGTTGTTGCCTTCTTCAAACTTACTTGATCTAAATAGCTCACAATTAAAATCAAGTAAATTGTGAAGTTACTTTATTTTTCAAGAACATGATATGCCACATAATAAAAAAAATGTAATAATCAAGCTAATAGTTGCAAAAAAAATTAATTTTTGAAACCTTGAAAAAACATGGATTTGTAGAATTTTTAAGGAGTGAATTCTTAATATTTCAGACAAAATCTATTTTATTACTAGTAGATGTTGGTAGTGTTGGTACTAATAAATTGTTTTTTTTTTCTAAAAATTTAATAGAAATCTTAGTTACCTCTATCGATAACTTTTTTTCGTATATACCTATTAATTCTAATGAAATATGTGGTAAAAATATTAATTTTAATAAATACAACATTGTTATAGCTTTTAAGCTATAAATTTTGTTTTGATTTACAGTATTATAAGTCTCGAGTAATAAAAAAAACATCCGAATAGTGGTCGAACGAGGGCCGAACGGTCAAACATGGGTCGAACATCTTCCACAAATTATAGGAAAAACTAACTCGCCATAACAAGAGTCGAACATGGGTCGAATACAAGCCCATCTTGCCAAATTTTGCATATATTTTTTTTATATTTTCAGACAACATCTGTTGGTATTGCATTTGCTATAATGTTGCTTATCATGTTATTGCAGTAAGCAATTATATTCTTTTTTTGCATAATTTTATTAGAAATCTTAGTCACCGTATTTCGATAACTTTTTTTTATATACCTATAAATTCTAGTAACAAACGGTAAGAATATCATTCATAATTAATTTTAATAAGTACAACCTTGTTATAGCTTTTAAGCTAAAAAAATGTATTCTTGTTTACAGTATTATAAGTCTCGAGTATTAATATAAACGTTCGAATATTGGTCGAACAAGGTCCGCACAATCAAACACGGGTAAAACATGTTCCACAAATAATAGTAAAAAACTCACTCACCTTAACAAAAATCGAACATGGGTCGAACACAAGCCGATCTTGCGAAATTTTGCATTAAATATTTTGTTAATATTTTTAGACAAAATTTGTTTTATTATCAGTAGATGTTGGTATTGCATTTGCTATCATGTGACTAATCATGTCATTGCAGTAAGCCCTTATATTAATTTTTTCCATAATTTTATTAGAAATATTAGTTACCCTATCTCGATAGTTTTTTTTTTTAAATACCCTATAACGGTAGCATAATAAATGATAATCCATAATTAATTGTAATAAATACAACTTTGTTATAATTTTAAAGCTACAAAATTGCATTATGCTTAACAGTATTATAAGTAACGAGTAATAATATAACTGTCCGAACAGTGGTCGAACAAGAGCCGCACGGTAAAACATGATCCACAAACAATAAAAAGCTCACATGTCCGAACATGGGTCGAACAGTGGCCAATCTTGCGGATTATGGCATGGCAAATATGTATCCACAAAAATAGGGCAAACATCACTCCATTTTTTTATAACAAAATCAGTCGCATTCGTTTTTAGTGAAATATTCTGAAGCGCTTATTCGACACATTTTTTAAAAAAAAAAAAGATCAAAAAGCCAAGGAATGCCCTTACACAAACAAGGTTTGGTCTTTGACCTGAAAGGAAAGGGATAGATTATTTGGAGGAATTGTTTGGAACCATACGTGAATTATTGATTTGGCGAAACAATCGTGAAAGACAATTTGAATTGCTTTTAATCGAGGCAAGTGTTATGCCTTAACCCCGGCCAGCCCTTACTTAAGTATTAAAAGTCACGAGTAGTAATATAACTATCCGAACAGTGGTCGAATAAGGGCTGCACGGTCAAACATGATCTGTCCGAACATGGGCCGAACAGTGGCCAATCTTGCGGATTATGACATGACAAATAGGTATCCACAAAAATAGGGCAAACATCACTCCATTTTGTTTATAACAAAAGCAGTCGCATTCGTTTTTAGTGAAATATTCTGAAGCGCTTGTGCGAAACATTTTTTTTAAAGATAAAAAAACCAAGGAATGCCAAAAAACCAAGGAAAGGGATAGATTATTTGGAGGAATTGATTGGCACCATACACGAATTATTCATTTAGCGAAACAATCGTGAAAGACGATTTGAATTGCTTGACATGGTTAATCTTGATAATTTTTTTAATATACAACATAATTGTATTATAAAAAAGGAAAGAATATCTACCATAGTTAATTTAAATATATACAACTTTGTTATTACTTTTAAGCTACAAAATTTGATTCTGAATTACAGTTTCATAAGTCCCGAGTATTACTATAATCTTCTGAAAAGTGGTTTCACAACTGCCGCAAGTTAAAACAAGGATCGGACATGATCTACAAATTATAATAAAATACTCACTCGTCCGAACAAAGGTCGAATATGGGTCGTACAGTTGCAAATCTTGACGAATTTTGCACGGCAAGCATGAATACACAAAAATAATGCAAACAGCACTCAATGTTGTTTATACTGAAAGCCGCCAAATTCATTTTTTGTGAAATTTTCTGAAGAGCTTATACGACACATATGAATTTTTTACTATACGTAGCTGAAGCTGATGGACCCCTTATTTGCTCTTGAAAGAATTAATTCTGCGTATATATTTTGTTACTTTCATGCATATAAATTCAATACAGTTGTCGTAAAATGGCATTTATTTCATTAGTTGACACTTGCTTTTCATTGAGTTTGGTTCTCTTAATGCATTGATAAAGATAATGCTACGAAAATTCCACTTATGCGCAAAGAGTTTTCTCTGCCACCATACGTTTCTTATGACATCATAGACAACTTTCTGCTTGCAAGTGTTAAAATGCCTATCAATGTTTCAATGTTTCAATAAAAAATCGAATGGGCATTAATATTTTCGCCTTAGTCTAATAAAATATCTATATAAAAGAATGTTATAAATGAAGAGCTTATTGTGAAAATATGATATGCCACTTAAAAATATTTGAACTAATCGACTTTGAAGACTTCTGTAAAAAAAATGTGTAAAAAAAAATCAAAAACTAGCCTTTTTTAAAAAAATTTAAAAAAAAATAAAAGCAGTTTTGTATGAAGAAATGGAATTCAATGCAGCGAATGGATTCGATATATATTAGAAAATAGCAGAAATCTTATCAGTGTGCGTTGATACACCATTAAGCTTTGTATCAAGCTCAAAAAGGAGTTTTTTAAGTTATGCGGCTTATCATGTTTTTGGCACTTAGCCCTTGAAATATGAAATTTGCGTTCATTTTAACATCCAGATTCGATTTGCATACCATATACAGATGTGGAACTTGAAGAAAAAACGCAGAATATAATTTTGTGTATATATATAACAAAATTTAGGTTTATTGGGCTGGATAGATTTAATGATATTAAGTTTTTGCATGGCATTTTTTAATAGAGGATAAAAAACAGCTCGGGGAATATTTTACCCCGACTATACGACCCTTGTTCGGCCGCTGTTCGGCCAAAAAGTTCTGCAAACGCCCGTTGTACGGCTGCTATTAGACCCTTGTTTAGTTGAGATCAGAAAAAACGCAGCATATAATTTATGTATATTTATAAATACATAAGTTTATAAGGTTGGGTAGATTTAATGAAATTATGCTTTTCTGGGAATACATTTCTTTTTTTAATTGTGATCTAAAACGTATCTTCAATATTCGACCCTTGTTTATCCACTGTTGGTAACACCTGACCGCTATAAGACCCTTGTTTAGTCGCTATAGTTTCAACACTGTTTGATTCTTGTTCGGCCGCTGTTCGGCCTTAGTTAAAATACATTTAGTTTTTACTCATAGTCTTATATTACTTAACCTGATTATAAAAAAAAATTGATATTAGTACTAAAAACATTAGTGTTGAGTTAAGCTTTAAGCCAGCAGTGACGAGGTTGCTTCAACAGTAGAAATTGGCTAAAAATAAATACTACAATAATAAAGACCTAGCACAAGTAAACCGCTTTGAAACTTACTGCGTAACTTAAAAAAATCAAAACAGAAATATTATTATATAGCTTTTTAAAAAACTGATTAATACTTTGTTATTAAGAATTTTTAAAAAATTTAAAAAAAATAAGTAAAAACTAGTTCAACACAAAAAAAACAATTTTTAATATATAACAAAAAACAAACATTCGCGCATTTAACAATAAATATATTTATATACATTTGTACGTTTGTATACATATATGGTTAATACAAATACATACATTTAAAGTTATATATTTAAATTTGTATCAATTTTTAAAAATAATATGTATTGTAAGATATTTTTTCGAATTTATATTTAATAAAAGACATACAAGGCCTAGTGACAGAAATGAATTAGTAAAGGATATGCAAAAGAAAAAACGAAAGAAAGTGGACGCCACGTGAATTGGCAGAGAGTTGCATATGAAAATATTGCAATATTTCGAAGTGACGTGAAATTATTGAAGTGTCTTCGGAATCAAAGAGTCAATTAGACTAGCGAAAAAAAAATTTTGTCAAAGTTTGTCGTTTTAATTTTTGATAAAATGCTACTGATATCTAGCAAATATTTTGAATAATTTCAAATTCATAAGCGGTTTTTGAAAAAAAAAATTGCAAAACCGTACTTCCTGTATTCCTAAAAATGTCTCTTAGTAAAAAATGTATCATTGTTTTCAGTCTTGAAAAACATATATTTATCCTTTAATTTATATAAATAAAAACCATATTATTTTAAATTTATACACATTTATATACGATTGTTAGTTTTAACGCAATAATTGTACAGCAACATAAAAAGACATACGTTAACTCAAAAAAAAACAAGTGTTATCCTGCGTGCTGTAAAGGATTTCAAAAATCCTGAAGCTTATAAAAGGAAAAAGTTTGTGTTTACCTTTTTACTTCGATCATTTAAATAATCTATATACATTAATATGTCAACATTTATACAGTATATTTGTATTAATATATCATATAAAATATATTTAAGTTATATCAAGAAAAACATTTATCACGATTGTGCCAACATATTCGTTTAATAGTTTTATACATGTACTTAAATGTTGTTAGTCACTGTTTTAAAAGCCAAAAAACAAAAAACAAAAAAAAAATGCAAATTTTCACTTTCGTTTTTTTACGAAACTCACCATTTTGTAATCGTCAATTTTAGATATTGACCGTAGGAACATGTTGACATAGACATAGGTTGGCAAATTTTCTAAAATATTATATAGTGGATTGTTTTAAAAGTTTAGTTCATTTAGTTCGTTAAAACCTTTAAAAGTAATGTTTAACAAAACAAAAATGGAAATTATAAAACATTGCTTTAAGCTAAAAAGTGTTCTTTTGTTGCACAGTGTAAATCATTTCTTCGGCTTTTTATATCGGTAGTATAAAAAAAAATGCTTTTATTTTTTAAGTTTTGTTCAGATCTTAGAAGAGCGTATAGCAATTATTTCATATAACTTAAAAATTAACTTACTTAAGCATTAAAACTTAAATAGTACTTAAATCTGTTAGGCTTATTATAATACACAATCCTAAGGATTGTCCTATTTATGAACAGATGATTTGTGAACGAAATGAAGGTGAATACCGAAAAATTAAATGGGATAAAAAAATTACTTTTACAAAAGTGAAACAATATACCAAAGTCAAAAATGTCTGCTTGAATCTCAATTACAAAAAAAAAAATTCAAGTTGAAGAGTAAACTAAAAACTAAATGCTTGTTATTTTGGAAAAAAAAATCAACAGAATGCCTTTTTATTTAATTTTTTTAATGTTGTTTTTTTTATATAGATAAGGACTGGATATTGGACACTTCGTTTTACCTTATTATCATTTCTATTTTCATTAATTCTAGTTTTTCTGATAGAATTGTAGAGTTGTGTTTTAATTTAATTTATAAAAAATCAAATACTAAGAACATAATTTAAAAAAAAAAAACAATTTAAAAAAAACGCATTATCACTCAAAATTTAAAGGGAAACTTGTTTAAATAAAAAAAAACTAATGACAAATAATATATCTAAGGTAACAACAATTTGTATTTTCCAATTAAAAATTCGTATTTTATCAAAAACGTCTAAAGCACACAAAATATAGCTAGTGTTATTTTCAAAAAAAAAGTCAACTAATTCAAACTTCATATGTTAATTAAAAAAATTTTTTAAAAACTTAATTTCACATTTATTGCATTGTTCATCGTAAGTCAAAATATATGTTAGCATCCTATGTAGATAAAAAATTTTTAAAATTTTCTTTAACTCTTGTTAAAGTGGCTTATTTAATAAGAAAATAAACAATAAAAAGTACTTAAACAAATTTATATAACTAATTTAGTAGTAGAAAGTTGGAAACAGTGTTAAAAAGCTATAGCTTTAATTAACAGCAAAGAGAGAGAGAGAGAGAGAGAGAGAGAGATCCAAAAAGACATTTTAGATACATTTGTAAATTTCAAAATAATATCTTAGATTTCAAGTATTGAAAAACATATAAAACCAAATAAATTTTTCAAGAACTTAACAAAAAAAATTTTAAAAGTCAAATGCCAATTTTGTCAAATAATTTAAAAAATAAGTATACATTTATTAATGCTTAAAACGAAAGCAATTGAATTCATTTTAAGATAATAAAAATTTATAACAATACAACATATAGTAAATTTAGAAAAAAAAATGTAGGCAGTATTCGACAAATATACCCGTTAATTTTAGGTTTCTACATGAAATAAAATTTTCCGAAACTTAAATAATTTCTAGTATTTATAAAAAGTTTAAAAAAAAACAAAAGTCAATTTTTTATACTTGTTCTTTTCTGATAATACTTTCATTCGTAAAACCTAGTGACCTTTATAAAAAAGGAAAATGAAATTTTAATAACTAGTTTTTTGTTATTTTGTTGAATTTCTAATAAATTTTATTAAAAAGCAAATCGTCTGAAACCTTCTAAATCTATTTAGCAGAAAACCGTTTTGAAACAAGACAAAAACTTTTTATCTAATAATTTTCTATAAAACTATTTTAAATACTTTTAATTTTAATTTTAATTTTAAAACTATTTTAATTTTATTTTCCAAGGAATGTAATGCAAAGAAAAACGTCTAAGTTGCACTAAATTTATTTCAAAGAAAACCGTCTTGCAATAAACTGAGTATTTCTAATTTGCTTTTTTTTCTATTAAACTTTTTTAAATACCTACCTTTTTATCAGAAAAAAATCTATCTAGCAATGAGCTAGTAATGAGCTTTGGATTTGTGATAGAAGGCAAAATTCTAAGGTTGACATATTTTTTTATATAAGCTTAGTTCAAGGTAAAGGCTTTCAAAATGGCGTTCGAAAATTTTTAAAAATGACGTTTTTTCGCAATAACTTTTATTTTAAATATTGAAAAATAAACAAATTAGGCACCAAATGAAAGGTACTGAAATTTCTCGCCTTTTTGCAGGTATAATAAAACATTTTTTGTTGTTGTTTTTTGTTGTTGTTGATTTCAACAAATTTTTACACATATTGTACTGATAACGTAACCGTTTCTTTACCAAAAATTTCCTTTTTTTTTAAATAAACTTTCTGTATTCAAATTTAACGGGAAATGGCAATATTTTATAGGGATTCCATATAAAACTGATTTTATACGTACATTTTATTCCCACAAAACACTTCTATTTTTTATTTTAAATATCTTCATATTAACTATTTTAAATATATTTTTTGACACACAATATCATGTGTGTATAACATTTTCTGAAATTTTTTTTTAAACTTATAAATTAATTTTTTTTTTTTTTTTTTAAAAAATCTGAAAAATTGATCCTAAAATTAAAGAAATTTCTTTCGTTGACTTCAAAAAAGACAAAATTCTAAGGTTGACGTATTTTTTAAAATTTCCTAAATTCAAGGTTAAGTCTTTCAAAATGGAGTTCGAAAATTTTTCAAAATTACATTTTTTCGCAATAACTTTCATTTTACATATTGAAACATACACAAATTAGGCACCAAATGAAAGGTACTAAAATTTTACGTCTTTTGGTATGTATAATAAAACATTTTTTGTTGTTGTTTTCGTTGGTTGTTGTTGATTTTAACAAATTTTTACTCATATTGTACTGATAACGTAACCGTTTCTTTACCAAAAATTTTGGTTTTTTTAGAATAAACTTTTTGTATTCAAATTTAACGGTAAATGTTAATATTTTATAGGGTTGCCATATAACAGTGGTTTTATATGTACATTTTATTCCCACAAAACACCTTCTATCCTTTTAAAAAAATCTTCATATTAACTATTTGTTGGATCTGGTCATTCCTTTTTTTTACTTAATATGGTCACACTATGAATTTTGACGTTTTGTTTTTATATTCTTTTTTTGTAACTTTTTTTGCTTGTCAGATTGGACTTACTTTTTCTTTGAGCACATTGTCAAACAATTTTGTTTTTCATTAAAAATCATAGTTATTAAAAACAATTAGCATTTTTACTCTATCGATAATCGCTACGGATCCATTCGGTCAAGATTATTATCAGACGGACATTCAACACTATTGTAAATATATTTTTTGACAAACAATATCATTTATAACATTTTCTGAACTTTTTAAAATAAATTAATTTATTTTTTTTTTTTTAAATCTGAAAAATTGATCCTAAAATGAAAGAAATTTCTTTCATTGATTTCAAAAAAGACAAAATTCTAAGGTTGACGTATTTTTTTAAAATTGCTAAGTTCAAGGTTAAGGCTTTCAAAATAGCGTTCGAAAATTTTTAAAAATTACGTTTTTTCGTAATAACTTTCATTTTACATATTAAAACATACACAAATTAGGCACCAAATGAAAGGTACTAAATTAAATTAAAATTTTATAATTTCACGTCATTTGGTATATATTGTAAAACACTTTTTGTTGTTTTTTTTTTTGTTGATTTTAACAAATTTTTACTCATATTGTATTAATAACGTAACCGTTTTTTTTGCCGTGCATGTGTATGTGAATCCTTATATAATTAAGTTAGTTACCTTTTTGTTCTTTTTTTAATTTAAAATTTTTTAACTTAAAATTTATTTTAAAAAATTGCACAATTGTGTATATATTGATTATTAAAATGTAATTATTATTTTAAGTAAAGTATGCAATATGGGTATCAACATTTTTTTTTTTTTTTTTTTAATAAACTTTTTGTATTCAAATTTTATGGTAAATGTTAATATTTTATACGGTTGCCATATAAAAGTGGTTTTATATGTACATTTTATTTCAGAAAAACACCTTAAATTTTTTAAAAATTTTCATATTAACCCATTTTCGGCGGCTCCTTAACTAACGGGCCAAAATCGATGAAACTTCGTCCAGAGTCTATACCCTAGCCTAGTAGCCCAATTTAACAAATTAATCAAACCCATACATTTTTTTCGTCAAAGGTATGTTTATAGACTAATAAAATCAAGTTTCTTTTTTGTGAATATATAAAACTTGTGCGTTGTAGCAGTAAAATAGTGATAAGTGCCTTGAGACACTTCTAAGGCTTCAAGTGAACTTTTGTTACCAGCAGCTAATTCGCAACTACACGCAGTTCGCAATGAACAGTTGCTGGAATTGTTCGATTCAGTCCAGTCGGATGAGGAATTGTCGAGCATAGCAAGTGACGATGAAGATGACGAGTTTGATGTGCTAGACAGTGTGACCAGAGTGGAATATTATATTCCACTTTGGCATATTTTAGCTTCGGGAAGCATATTTTTTTTATAAAAATATGCAGCATAAAAAGTGGAATATTTTTCGTATGATTTTATTTTTCAAAATTCACAAAAATTGCAATAAAATAATGTCTATTTGGTTACTAAATAGGTTTTTTTTTTTGGCTATCGACATTTTTTTTTTGTTTATCTCTGAACCACCTTGTAAAACGCAATATAAGGAATTCATTTTGTGGTTAACTTCTTCGTTGTCAATTTTATTGCAATTCATGTAATAACTTCACGCAGCTTAATAAGTGAAGTAAATTTGCTTATGTGTTTGTTTGGTTAGATTTTTTTTATGGATTATGTTACAGCAGTAAGTAATTTACTTAAGAAAACATTAGGGGTATTCACGATGTGTTGTATTTTCCCTTGTATTGTGTATTTTTGATAAATTTGAAATTTGTAGTAAATTTTTTAATATAACAAAAACAAAATTCAGTTTTCAAAATAGAACCCTGTGGAAAATATACAAGTTGTGTATTAATCAGCTGATTGTACAAGCATTTCTACTCAGCATGGAGCAAGCTAAAGGCTACGCTGTGAGTTTATTTAATAAAAATTAATATAATTGATTTTAAAAATACAATATGTACTTTACTGAAGGTTCGATCACAATAAGTTGTAAGTATTGTAAATTTTGCAAAAATTTATGACAAATGCACCACATCGTGAATACCACTATTATTGCTAACAATAGCTATTTCTTTTAACTATTTTAAAATGTGGATTCAAAACAATAAAGCAAAAAAAAAGTTATTGTTCAAAGTTCGGAATCTGAAGATTTATCAAAATTTGTGCTTTTCTCGCTTAGCTTACCATTTAGCAATGCTGAGGTTCAGAACATTTTTAGTTATATGAATCTTTCTTATTTAAACGAAAGTTCCAAAACAGAATGCAAGAAACTCTTAAATAATTTTTTGAATGTAAAAACATGGCTGCATGCTAAAAAAAGTGTTGTAATGCCTATCAAATACCAGATAGCTTAATAAAAAAATTTAGAAATGCGATTTTCTATGATAATAATACAAGCAACATTTTAAGAATTGACCTCGAAGATGTGCCTGAATTTTAGTTTTGTATATTGTATATCGTTACTTAAAATTCAAAAAACCATAACAATGTTTATAATTTCTTATAGGAGAAGAAAATAAATTTAAGTGCGATAGTAATCAAATAAATAAATGTTTTTAAACTTGCTTCTGTGTTTTTTTTTATATGCATATTTAGACTTATTTAGATATATATCTTTGAAATTGAAAGTGGAATATTTTTGTGGAATATAAAAATTGAAAGTGGAATATTTAGCATATTTTTTTTTAACAAAAAGCATATTTTTTCAAAAAGCTTCTGGTCACACTGGTGCTAGAAGGACTAAACGCAGCTTTGGAGGATGCTGAGACAATGTCATTTGTAGGCAACACAATTGAATATTTGCAAAATACAGTACAGAAGTCTGAGCCTACCCAGAAAACTGATTCAGCAAGCATATCCATACCATCTTCCAGTGGCTTCATTGGTTCTGTTAAGAGGTCATAATTACGAAATCGTATGCAAATATTAATTAATTTCTGAACGTAGGAATTGAATCAATAACGTAAGAGAAGGGGAAAATAATATGGCGACAGCAATCGATGCAGTTTCATCTCAATGACATAGCCTTCCAAGGAAATTCTTCGATGCCAGCTAGAATAATGGAGTTCGAAACACCGTTACTGCTTTTTTGCTATTTTTTCGATGAGAATGTTATGGATATCATCGTTGAGAAAACCATGCGAGCAGTTCTAACTGATATCATCGCAAATAACTTCAAAATAAAAATAGACGACATAAAATAGACGGTACCCAAATTTAAAAAGCTATTGGGGAAAAAACGCGTTTAGACCTGTTTGAAACTGCATGACCCGAAGCAAGTTCGAACCAATTAAGCAGTCTACGATCTACTGTTTCGCGTTCACCCACCTTGTAGACCACCTTAACCAAAGGTTTGACTCTGTGCCAAAGCAAGCCCGCCTTTGTGTCGACGATTTGTTCGGCAGCATAAAGATGAAGCACCACCTGCGACAATATATGCCCAATAAGCCTCACAAATGGGGTGTAAAGTTTTTTGTACTGTGTGATTCTTTTGGATATGCTGACCGCTGCGAGATATACACCGGTGCAGGTGATAACGTTATCTTGCCTGGTCATCCAGATCTTGGTACTTCGGCCAACATAGTTGTACATTTAACACAAACCGTTCAAAGTTTTAAGCATCACATCGTTTATTTCGATAACTTTCATACGTCGCTGTCTTTGATGGTCTATCTGCGTGTCAAAGATATTTATAGCCTAGGCACAGTGCGTGTTAACCGTATCCCTAATTACAAGCTACCAAACGATAGTACCATAAAAAAAAAGCCATGGGGCTTTTTGACTAATACTTAAAACATGGGTTCTTCAAATAAAAAGACAACAAGGCCGTTCGCTTGTTATCCACTTATGTAGGGAATAGCAAAGACAGCTCGATACGTCAGAAAATCCAAGTGATACTTAGAAGTTAATTGCCCACAAATTATTCGTGAATATATCGCCCTGATGGGCTGCGTATACCTGCGTATAATGGATGGGCTTATGTGCCGGTATCACATTAGAGCAAAAACTCGGGATGACGCGACTCGAATTTTTTATCACTTAATTAAGGGGGTCTTCTCATTGAGCAACTTTTTTTCGACTTTTTTTTTTGCATTTATTTATAGCTTGGGTAGTTGTGAATATGCCCCTAAAAGGATTTTTAGAAATTCGAAATACTTTAGAAGATACAGCCTTTTTTGTGAAGCAAGGTCTTCGTCAAAATGAGCTATTTTTTTCGACTCATTTTCGAACGAAGCGGCATAAAGTAACCACCGAATTCCGTTGAAAATGTTTATTGTTAGGTAAAAAAGTGTTTGCACACATATTCATACAAACATACGAATACACATTTCTGCTTATTTTAGGGGTTGAAGCATTTTTTGAGTGCAGGTGTTCAACTGAAAGCATCATTTAGTTCAGTTTGTATCGAGTTGAGCAACAGACGCGTGCGCTTCAGTGAACGGAAAAGTAAATTTTTCATAAATTTATTGTGATTTTTGTAAAATGGATCGGAAAAGTAATAAAAAAAAAAAACGCCCAAGTGAGCGTCAGAATCATGCTAAAAAACGCGGGTTTAGTGGAAATCAGCATCTTAGACCAGAGGATTCTGAATATACCATTACATCGGCCAAGAAATTCAAGAATAACGAAGACGACGAAGTATCAATCAAAAACAATTTGAAGTATTGCATTCTCGAGTTCTGTTCTATGTTTACCACGTTGTCAGCGTTGGTAATTTGTGCCTCATGCAAGCAAAAAATTGAGTTCTCAGAAGCCTCACCAAATGGAGTTGGATTTAAAATCGCTTTGAACTGCGCCTGCCCACGCACAACATATATTCCTTCGTCACCTATGATCGGAAAATCATATGAAATTAATCGACGCTTGGTTGTTGCCATGCGGCTTTTAGGGATTGGGCCAAAAGGTATAACCATGTTTTGTGGCCTCATGGACCTCGGACAAAGTTTGTCCAACAATCTGTACTATACTATCCTACAAAATTTGTACGTTGCTGGAAAAGCCATGTACGAACATGTCATTTCAAAAGCTATTGGAGAAGAAAAAGAGGCTATGATCGAAGCGAATCCAGAGTGCGATCCCACTTTATTTGCTGTGTCGGGGGATGGGACTTGGAAGAAGCGTGGCTTTGCTTCCCTTTATGGTGTCACAACTTTGATTGCCAAGCATACCAAAAAAATTGTTGACACTGTCGTAAAATCTCGTCTGTGTAACAGCTGCAAATATTGGGAAGCCAAGAAGGAAGAAGAGCCAGAGGCTTACCAAATTTGGCTTGATACTCATGACGAAGAATGCACCATAAACCATGAAGGAAGCTCTGGGAAAATGGAGGTGGACGCTGTAACAGAGATGTTCTCCAGGTCGTTTGAAACACACGGCATAAAATATGTAAAGTATATCGGCGATGGTGATTCGCAGACCTTCAAAGGTGTATTAGATGTCGACCCCTATGACGGTGACCCTATAGTGGAAAAGAAAGAATGCATTGGGCACGTGCAGAAGCGAATGGGCACGCGACTTCGAAAAATAAAAAAAGAAAATAAGGGCATTGGAGGCAAAGGTGCGGGCAAGCTCACCGACAAATTAATATCCGAGTTGACCACATATTATGACCTTGCGATCCGCCATCATCCTGACTCCGTGGAGGATATGAAAAAGGAAATTTGGGCCACTTTTTACCATAAGTGCTCCACCGATGATAACCCGCAACACCAAAATTGCCCCACCGGTGCGTCAAGCTGGTGCGCATGGCAGAAAGCAGCTGCTGAAGGTACGTTAGATAGCTTTCACCACACGTATGCACCTCTCGACAAGAAGGTGATGGAGGTAATAAAACCAGCTTACGAAGCGCTGTCGGCAGATAATTTGCTTGAAAGATGCCTTGGATCTGAAACTCAGAATTCCAATGAGTCCTACAATTCTGTTCTTTGGTCACTTTCGCCCAAACACATCAACTCAGGCGCACGCACCATCGAAGTGGCCAATTTCATTGCAACGTGCCTCTTCAACGACGGTTTTATACCCATACTTAAAATTATGGGTTTGATGGGTATTGCGATTGGCAAAAACGCATACGAATACGCACTATCTCGCAATGAAGACAGATTGAACCGATCAGAGACTCGAGCTGCGGCATCATCAAAAGCTGGTAGAACGGGTCAGAGCAGAGAGGGCAGCAGAAAGCAGTTTCTACGAAAAAGAGGAAGGTGGCCTGTATGGAGCTGGCATCGCCGACTAATATTTGTAAGTAAAAAATATCTGAAATATTTATATTTTCTTTCAAAGGCCTTTTTTTGACTACCTGGCCAGTTTTCTTCACATCTACTGAACCAATTTTGATGAAATAAAGCTTTAATGACGCAAAATTACCTCCTTTTGTTAATTGCGTACTTTAATTTGTCACTTTTTTTCTTTTCTTGCCAAAAAAATAACTTTGATACCAGCAGAGCTGCTTTTCTTGAAAAAAAAATTTTTTGGGTTTTTTTGAAACCCTCGTATTTTGACCTATGAGTTAAGTTTTCTCCGGTTCTACCCGACCGATTTTGATGATACAAAGTGAATTCGACGGAAAATTGTCAGCTCTTTAAAACTGCATTTAAACATTTTTGATTTTTTTCCCCCCAAAAA
This sequence comes from Dichetophora obliterata, assembly GCA_963920525.1. Lineage (NCBI taxonomy): Eukaryota > Metazoa > Arthropoda > Insecta > Diptera > Sciomyzidae > Dichetophora > Dichetophora obliterata. The sequence goes on along the minus strand of OY986435.1, from coordinate 24,426,804 downwards.
AAATACTTCAAACTTTAAACGCGTTTATCTCGAACCCACGTTTTTCGAACTGGCAGCCATGATATCTCCAGTTCAGCTGAACCGATTTTCATGAAACAAAGTGGAATCGACGCAAAATTGTCACCATTTTTGGGTGAACCTCGACCATAATTTTAAAAAATTTTTTTTCTATTTTTTTTACACTAAACTACAAAAAAAAAACCCGAAATTGAAATTTTTTTTTTGAATGGCCGCCATTTTGTCAAAAAAAATCACAAAATTAAGCTTGAGGTTCACCCGAGAATTACATCTATACTGATTATAACCCCGTTTTTTTTCATTTCAGACGCTCCGGAGACCCGGAATCGTGGCCGCCGTGACGACACCTTTTTTTTCACCACCAACTTTGAAGTCTCATTACTTTTTGAACAGCCCACGTATCGAGGCAAAAAAAATTTTTTATTTACTTTGAACCTTTTGTAATACAATAAATAAAAAAGTTTTCAATTATTCTTTGCGTTTTCAAATAAGAATTTTTTTAAAAAGGGTCCAAAAAACGGGTTTTGAATGAGAAGACCGCCTTAATATGGCAGCATCAAACGCTTACATTTTGTATAGACGTATAAAAAAGGAACAAAATGAGAAAAGGATGAACAAATTGCTTGAACTCCCGGAATTTCGCGAAGCGATTGCTGTTGATCTGGTGAAATTTCAACACAAGCATTTGCTAGGCCACAAAGGCAGTGATGTATATAATCGGACAATACTGTATCCATCCTCTCAGCGACCAGGGTCTTCACAACTAGGACTAAAACTTGGTGAAAAAGCAACACATCCAATTTCGGATTTGAGATTCGACAAGCTAAACCATTTTCCGGTTTGGTTGGATCAAGATAGTGGAAGAAAATGGTGCAAGTACTGTAAAACTTTGTAAACGTAGTGCGCTTGTACAAAATGTAATCTAAACTTATGTTGCACAGCCAACAAAAAATGTTTTTTCGAGTATCATAATAAAAAATAAAATTAAACTCTGAAGAAAACCGAATTCGCAACAGACTTTCTTTCGCTCAAAGCCCCAAGAGTGCCTTGAAACACTTATTCACACTTTCTCACCTTACAGGTAAACGAAAGCTTCTACACTATTTTTGAGTTCATTTTTGAATTCAGGAGCTATAATTTACCTTCGAAAAAAATTATGCGACTTATTTTCTCCCATTATTATAAAAAGTAGTCTTAGAGGGTTAACTTTATCTTACAAAATTTAAAATTTTTACCTCCACAGGTAAGGGCTGGGCGGCCTGATGTATTTTTGCACCACTAGCTGCATCACATACTTTCACAGCCGTACCTTAATAGTTAAATTTAAATTTAAAACTTATAACAGTTACTATTATTGAAAAGCGATTTTCGATATTGCGATATCAAATATTTCTCCGGAATTTTCAAAAATTAAAAAAAGAACCCAAAAATTGGGACGCGCCGTGGGTGTAAGATTCAAGTAAGCGACCGAACCGACTCAAACCAAAAATAATTTATATTGTCAAAGGTTCATACTAACATAATCTCTACAGTGCCAGGTAATATCACTTTCGCGCTCAACTGGAGAAAATTCTAATGTAACTGTGCAAAAATGCACCAGTAGCTGGAAATGAGTTAACTATTGTAAATATATTGTATTACAAAAAATATCATTTAAATACATTTTTTTAACTTTTTTTTTCAAAACATAATTTTGCCGAAATTGACAGAAACAGGTTATTATTTTTTATGTAAAAAAGAGGAAATTTTTGTTAATGAATGAAGTGACAAAAGATGTGTCATGAAGAAATTTATTATCAATTATTTTAATATTTTTCTTCGTTTTTCTAACAGATATCTTTTCCTTTCCTTACCTACAGCTAAAAATTGTTTATAAATGTGCTAGAAAAAGTTTAAAAACCTATAGAAACGAAAAACAATTATTTCATGAGATAAATTTGTCAATACTGCGCTAATCAAAATCAAACTTAAAGGTAATGTTTTAAAGTCGTTCACTAATTTTAACAAAATCATTTAAAAAAAACAATTAAAAATAAATTAACTTAAAATGTATATTATATATTGTAATTTTTTTTGTTTTTTTTTTTTTTTTTGTTTACTCTTAACATGACGTCAATAAACACATCAACAATTTTCAAACAAGACAGTTTCATTATTAATACACGATTATAACGGAGTCAAAAAGTTTTATTGTAATAAAGTGTTTCATAAGAATAATATTAAGTAATATAGTTGTGTAAATGTAATTTAAAACCTTAACAATATGCTTATTATCATCAACATCATCATCATCATTATCATCGAATTCATTTTAATTCTAAAGCGCATATATGTTACTTTTACACCACACAATAAAAAAAGTATCTCAGCTGTCTGTGTAGATTTAACTAATTTATTTACAGCATTCACAAGCAATGTTATCGAAAACGAAAAGTTAAAAAAAGTAGAAACAACAGCTAATTGTTTTGATAGAAAAATGTTGTTTTTTATTTATTAAAAAAGTACGCCGAACAAAAAATATCTCACAAAGTGAAGGCAATTTTGTAAAATATGTATATAGCTTGCCATGGAGATTTTTATACAGAACTGTGTAGATGTTTTGCTTATGGGTCAAAGTGCTGTTTTAATGATTTTTCATACATAGTTCAAAGAGAGTGTTGATTTTTCTAACTGAGATTAGTTGGAATTTAAGCCATATGCTTATCTAACCACAACGACCTGTCTTTAAATATCAAAATTTTATCAAGTTTCTTCAAAAAAACCGTCATCTTACAGCAATCTATCTGCAGTTTTTGAAAAATCTATAACTGTCTTTCAGATTTGATTTCGCATTGTTCCTATGTTATTTTTTATTTTTTGTATTTGTTTTTTATATTGTGATTATATCTGCTATTGTTTCACCTAGACTTACCATGGTTACATCGTCGATCTTAGATATACTTCTTACGAATATGTTGACGCGCACGACCGCAGGGCCATCTGTATAATATACGTGATAAAAATAGGTGTACAGAAAAAAATTTGGTGTTTTCTCAGATTTTAAGTGTGTTTGTGTGTGTGGGTGTGTGCGTGTATTTGCTTTTTTTTATACGTTTACAGAAATAAACTTAAGAAAAATTATGATTTATACTGAGTTTTCTCAAAAATATCTCGCATATTTTAATTTTACCATAACGCTGTTTGTTGAGTACCGTTAGCGACCTTGAGTAGGTCCTCGATTTCTTAGGCCATTAGCATTTTTGCAATGCTGTTGCAGTCAAATTTTAAAGTTCTGTTTTCTATCTATAAATATATACATGAAAATACTTATAGCTTTGACCTTTTTTTTCTTGAGCTACTTGTTGAGTTAGCCTACTCATAGAACTTAACTCATATGCTAGACATTAATATTTTGACTGTTTCATTTAAGGATTTTTTAAGCTTGAGAAAAGAAGTAGTAAAATCACTACTCTTACTTTAAATAAAAATATGGTCAGATTGTAATAAAGATTTTACAGTCAGGTAAATAATAATACAGGTAAAGAATATAGCTTTGAATAGCATTACCAGATTTAAAAATAATCTTAAAATACTAGTTGAGTCATAAATGGTATTGGGAAAGAAAAACTTCAAGTAATATTTTACCAGAAAAACTACATAAAAATAAAATATACTAGCCATTTCAGCCCTTGGAAGGACTTTGACCTAGCTTCTATCGATCAATTGTGTTGTGCGTGTTATTAAATGTTTGATCACAAATAACCGAGAACTGGACCTACGTGTTGTATGCCGACTCTGAACGGCTTATGTTCTCAAGAAGCTTTACATGGCAATTTTTACTCTCTGAGGTTTGCTATTGTCTGCAGAGAGATGACGACCGAACAGAAGAATTAATTCAATTGAAAAAACTTTCTGTCTGAGCTGGAATTGAACCCGGGCTACAGCGGCTCTTTAGCTTAGGGGCCACGCACTCTACCCACTAGGCTATGGCCGCCACTATCTAGAAAACTACACATTTAAATTTAGAAAAATATCAATTAAATTTACAAAATTTCATTTCAAATGGAATGGTATTCCATTCAATGGTATTATTTCTGTATTATTGCATTTCAAATGGAATGATAATGGAAATGGATCTGGTTATAAGGTAATATCATAATCAATATTATGCGTGAGTACCAGGACTTGGCAAAAATTCTTTAAAAGCGACAAGATTATTGCAGTGTGGGAAGTAGGCAGTACTGCCAAGGAAGCTCAACAGTGTGGAACCACCTCCACAGAAGGATGGAAGCTGTTGGAAATAAGTAAGTGCTTTGTGTTGCTATACACTTCACATATTGTGTTCTGAATTATTTATTGTGATATAGGTTTTTTCAACTTAAAAAGGCAACAATCGCATTAAAATAGCTGCTTTTAAACATAAAACAAGATCAGCTTGAGAAGAATCATTGAGCGCAAACATCAATGTCTGTCAGAACTTTCCTGTTCTGAGCTGTGTTTGTTCTGAGTAAACACAGAAACCATTTCCGAAGTCCACGTCACAATCAGCTGACATTTTAGAACTGATGCACACAGATGTATGCGGCCCGATAACCGTTAGTTCTCTTGGAGGCTACCAATATTTCGTGACTTTTATTGATGATAAGACGAAGTGGTGCAAGATTTATTGCTTTAAGGAGAAAAACGAAATTGCAGAAAAATTCATAGAGCATAAAAAATGGTCGAGAAAGAAACCGAATGAAAAATTGAAACCATAAGATTGGACAACGGAACTTCTTGAAGAACGAAGTCTTCAAGCATGAATTCACCGACGTGTATACACCTCAAAAAAATGGAACTGCAGAGACGAAGACTCGTACACTGGTAGAAATGGCCAGAAGTATGACAATACAGGCAGGCTTACCTCCAAGTTTCTTGACTGAAGTCATCTCAACAACATGTCTTATCCGCAACACATGTCAAAAAGTTTTCTCAATGAAACACCATTTAAGTTGTGGACCGGAACAATTTCTGTGGTCTCCTATTTTCAAATATTTTGAACTACAACTTGTTAAGTATAACAAAACAAAAACCAAGGGGAAGTTCAAGCCAAAGTAAAAAAAATGGATCTTCTACGAGGTTAAAAGCATATAGGCTCTTAAATTCTCGTACACGAAAAATAATTCAAAGCAGAGACATTACGTTTAGAAGCACGTTCAAAGAATTTATTGATAAAGGATTGATAAAGGATATTGATAAAGATGAAAATCAGAAAATTATAAATAGCGAAGAAAACCTTTAAGCTGAAGAAGATACTCACTGGTAAAGAAGGAAGGCCATAGAAAGCTCTTCAACACAGATTAATGCCGAAGTCCCGATTGACAACGACGAAGTCGGTCCGCAAACAACAAACAGAAGCTTTTCGCAGTCCAGAAACCTTTAAGCTGAAGAAGATACTCACTGGTAAAGTAGGAAGGCCAAGGAAGCTCTTCAACACACATTAACGCCGAAGTCCCGATTGACAACGACGAAGTCAGTCCGCAAACAATATCAGAAGCTTTTTGCAATCCAGAAACCGTAGAGTGGAAGCAAGCGATGAGAGATCAATACAAAGCCCTAAAGAGAAACGGGACCTCAAAGGTTGTCAAACGTCCAAAGGACAAGAAAATTGTTGAATCGTAATGGGTATTGCGCATACATAGAAGAAGTTTTTCGCAGTACAGAAACCGAAGAGTGGAAGCAAGCGATGAGAGATGAGAAAATTTTTGAATTGAAAAAATGGGTATTGCGCACAAAATACAATATGGATGACTCAATCGATCGACGAAATACAAGGTTAGTGGCGAAAGGGCTAACGCAGGAACCTGGAATAGACTACACGGATAAATTTGAACAAGTAGCAAGAGTTATATAGATTAGACTGCACGCGCCGTGAAACTGAATGTGGAAGTGCATCAGCTAGATTTTCTAAACGCATATCTTAATGGTGACATCTGCAAAAGAAATCTACATGCGAACGCCATATGAATTCATCAATATCTTTAATGAAGAAGAGTTTTAAGAGCATGCTGGAAATAAAGTTTACTTAATCAAGAAAGCACTTTCTTGGTTGAAACAGTTTGAAAGGCAGTGGTACAAAAAGTTGGACGAGAAATTGAAGCAGATTGGCATGTGGTCGCTAAGTTCGGACCCTTGCATATACTATTACCAACGAAGGGAGGACATCATGACTATTGCAATCTATGCCGACGACTTAATAGTAGCATCAAATATGTAGAGCAGGTAAACAATGCAGTATATAATGCCTACAAATCTATTTGTCCAAAAGGGTACAAGGCAAGAACAAAACATACTCCTTGGTGGAGTGCCGAGCTGACCAGACTCCGGAAGAAGGTACGATGCAGCTTTAATGCCACAAAGCGCAGCGGAGAATGTCATAACTACACGGCGACTCTGACGGAGTACAATAAAGAAATCAGAAAAGCCAAAAGACAAAGCTTTAGAACTTTTTGCGAATACATTTCTTCTACGCCAACCGCAGACAGGATACACAAAGCTATGGCTAAAGGCAGAGTAGAGACAAGAATGTCAGTTCTATTTCCAGACGGAAGCTAAATGCTTAGAGAAGAGCAACGAGCCAGTCACCTTCTAGAAACTCATATCCCGGGCAGCACACCGGAAACTGATTATAAAACGGCAGACAGGTAGATTGCTCCAAATCGAGAAGAATGGAAGCTCGCCATGAGTATTTGCACTAAGGCTCGTCTAGATTGGGCACTCAGAACCTTTCAACCATTCAAATCAGCAGGTGTAGGCGGCATCTTTCCTGCATTTTTACAAAAGGTGCAGAAACAATATTACCCCACCTAGTCAAAAAAACTAAAAGCAGAATTTAGCTGAGCTATATCACAGGGAAATGAAGAAGGGCCATATTCACCATCACATCAAATGTAAGGAAAAAAGACTACATGCTACCAAAGTCGTTTAGACCCATTAGCTTTACATCATTTGTTCTTAAAACAATGGAAAAGGTAATAGGAAAAAGGAAAACACTGAAACTGAATAAGAACTGAGATTCTGGAGAAGGAGCCATTGCATACATGTCAACACGCATATAGGCCGGGTAGGTCCACAGAATCTGTCCTATACAAGCTGGCTAGTAACATCCAGTCAGCTCTCAAAAACAAAGAAATCGTACTCTGTGCCTTTGGGCATCTTCACTGTTGTGGAGTCTTATTGTGAACGAACTATTATCGAGGCTAACCGTTAAATGGCTTATAAAGCTACGCAGACGACATCGCCTTAATAGCGAGAGGGAAGTTCGAGGATACACTCTGTAACCTTATACAGAGAGGACTGTCAGTAACAAAGAAATAGTACAACACAGTGAGATTAAATATCAACCCAGCGAAAACTACCATAGTACTTTTTACTAACAAAAGAAGTTTGCCGAATCTCCGAACTATGAGAATGGATGGTACGGAAATTCCCTTCAAAGGAGAAGTAAAGAACCTAAGACTTAAACTAGATTCAAAGCTTCTCTGGTGAAGACATGCAGATAAAACTATAAACAAAGCAACGCGCGCACTAATGGTATATAGGAACCTGGCGGGGAAAAGCTGAGGTTGTAACCCAACAGTTCTTCGCTGGATGTATACCATGATTGTGAGACCCATCCTCACCTATGGTGAAATAGCATGGGCTGAAAGAGCCAAGCTAACCACAATGCGGAATATGCTAACAAAGGTGCAGAGACTGGCCTGCGTATGCATCACAAGAGCCATAAGAACCTGCCCTACAGCATCACTAGAAGTAATTCTGGACCTAACACCCTTACACCTTGTCATAGAGGGAGAATCCAAGCGAACTCTGATATGTATTGCTAAAGAGGGGACAGGTTTAGGTAAAGCTATCAGCAATAAAGAGAAGAAGGATATTGCAATGCACACTCCCTACATCAATTTACCAAGATGATGTAGTAAAAAGGTACAACTTCAAAAAGCACTTAGAAATTAAGCTTAGCACCAAGAAAGAGTGGGACAGCGAGATGATATCGCAAGTCAAGAAACCACACAGTATATCATGGTATACGGATCGCTCCAAGACATTGGAAGGTATAGGCGCTAGGGTGTACGGACCAAGAACCAAGCACTTCGGACCTATGGGGACAACACCCAGTATCTTCCAAGCGGAAATCCTAGTAATACAGCTGTGTCCTTAATTCAACCTGGACCGGAAAAACAAGGGACAGGATATAATTTTGATGACAGACAGCCAAGCAGCTATCAAAGCATTAGTTTCCTGTGAGATATCATCGAGAATAACATGGGAATGCCTAACAAAACTCAACGAACTAGGCAAGAATAACACTGTTACTATACTTTGGGTACCAGGACACAAAGGAATGCAGGATAATAAAAAAGCCGATGGTCTAGCGCGACAGGGTGCAGCCACAAAATTTATAAGACCAAAACCATTCTGCGGATTGGGTACACATTCTATAACAGAAGAACTAAGAAGGGAGGAGAGGCATAAACATTCAAACCTTTGGAAAATCTTCCCAAAGCTAAGACAATCCAAATTGCTCTTCAGAGATTTTAACACTCGGGAAGCAAAATTGTGCATCGGATTAGGTAAACCGAATCTAAGGATTCTAACGGGGTTCCTTATAGGACACTGTAAACTCAAATACCACCTGATGAAATTGGGCATAGAAACCGATAGTAACTGCCGTTTCTTTGAAGAAGCAGAGGAGACTCCAATACACCTACTTACAAACTGCGATTCCGTGGCTCGCAGACGTAAACTGGCACTGGGGAACTATGAGCTGAAGAATGTTCTCAAATTTATAAGAGAAAGCGGACTGGATGAAACTGTGTAATCCGCAAACCCAGCGCAGCTTTGAAAAAGAGGTACAATAGACCTCATTTAGGTGGCAGTACGCATCTCCGCCATACAGCATTAACATTAACATTAGGTTTGCTCAACTGTTGTCTTAGAATCGAATTTAAACAAAACCATGTTAACAAAATTACCGTGCCGCAAATGAAATACGTAAAAATATATTGAGATGTTTCAACATGAAATACTGCAAACCAGCTGCAACTCCGATGTATACGAATTAGAAACTACCGACGAATATGTGTCCGAAAACCTAAGAAGAGAAGTCAGAAGCTCTAAAGTTACTTTACCAAATTCTAGTAGGGTCTTTGATATACTTGGCGTCTCAAATCACCCTAACATAGCTCACGCAGTCAGTTTTCAAATTAGCGAATGCAGCAATCACCTGTGAGTCTCACAAGCAGAGAACAGTTTCAATATCAAGCATCGAAGCAGAGTACATGTCCTTTGCCGAATAAACGAAGGAAGAAATTTACTTGAGATATTTTCAATCTGAAAATCTCGGTCCTCAAAAATTAATAACGATCTATAATAACAATCCAGGTGCTTCTAAAATCAACTTAGTAGGAGCCCTTTTTTTCACAATCTAGACATATGTCATCATTTTGTGAGAGAAGGAATTGAAAAGCAAAAGACCACAATTGAATATCTTCCGACTGAAGTATTGTCTGCGGACATATTAACTAAGAGATTGGCATCACCGAAACATTCCAAGTTTATACACAATATGGTAATGCAATTAATTCATAATTAGTAACATCAAATTATTGTAGGAATGTATTAAGTAATGTGAAATATCATTTAAGGGGAAGTGTTAGATTATCAAATGCTTCTCATTACTTTCCTATTTTCTACTTTGTTAATTTCATAAAATGAGGTATACATTTATGTGTAAATTATATATGATTTGTCTCAAATAAAATATTAATTCGGAAAATTGGTTTCAAGAAAGAACATTATTTTAATTAAAACTATAAGTTCAATCACGAAGAAAAGTTTGCATGATTTTTTTAAAATTAATGGTACAGCCAGATGTGATTGTGCTAAATGAACCAGTAGTGGAATTCCCAAACGCGTTAACGACGATTTTTGACATCGTTAGCTAGCGAAAACTGTAATTTTCTATGAATGTGACACGCACAATGACCGCTAACAAATAATATAGTTAAATTTTTGCGAATTCCACTACAGGATTCGGATTCAGCGAACCAAAAACATTCAGAATTACCGGGAGTTTTAATTCCGCCCGAATTTTTTAGCTTTCCATTTTTCCCCTATCGCAAGCAATATTTTATGTGTTCGAAATTGAAAATTGAAATTTACCGTTAGAAAGAGAACTATTTTTCACTTTCTTTTTGAATAAGAGCTGAAAAATGTAAGTTTATTCCAAAATAAAACTGTAACTTTGTTTTTATTGTTTCTGGAGTAAATCAACTAATAAGGTGCAGATCGACATTATATTGGACCGAATGCAAGAATATCAGGACATTGCAAGGGGACTCGTTACATACAACCGTGGTGTCGTTACTGCACTTTGGAAGAGGCTTAAGGGTGGAATTAAACAGTGGGGATCCACCACAAAAACGAATCGGAACAGAAGAAGGTAAAAGTGAGGTTTCCCCATGCGCTGGTAAGAAGATAGAAACTGAATTTTATGTATGTTTCCTATTATAATAAGGTCTGGAATGACCAAAAACGGTACGTTAGAAGGATTTCCTATCTTAATAGGTTGCACCTGAGGACAACAGGAGTTGGTACGAATCAAAAACAAAACATAAGCGGACATCTTCAAACTTGTGGGCATGAAGGAAGCCGTCGAAGGAGTTGGGACTTATAAAAGTTATGGAATTATAAAGAAATATGCAACAGAAATTTGATAAAATTAACGTTCTAAGGCAGTGATCGACAGCTTCGCCACGAAAGCTTTTTCTACCGAAGCTCTTTTTGCTTTCCTTGAAAAAGTCATCCACATTTCACGTAAAAGCAAAAAGAGCTTGCAAATTTCATGTAAAAGCATAAAGAGCTTTGCAAGATATTTTTGCTTTCCATGCATAAAGCATCCATATTTCATGTAAAAGCATAAAGAGCTTTGGTGGAAAAAGCTTTAGGGACAAAGCTGTCGATCATTGCTCTAAAGCCAGTTTGAACTTCAAGTTTAGAGAACATTTCTTTTGTTAATGTTATTTAGTAATGTCATATAACGAACCATTTAAGGCCATACTAAAATTCAAATCGCTCTATAAGCTAATAAACCTTAAAATCTTTATATTTCAGCACAGTCAAAATATTAATGCTGCAACACTGGAAACAAAAAACTTTCCTTAGTATTTAACAGTTTTTTTTTTCTTTACATTTTAACTACCAGCTATAATGCACTTAAGCTTAAAAAATATGCATATTAAAATGATATGAAGAACGAACATGATTAAACATGATAACGAAAGCAAGTTGAAGTAAATAAAAGTTAACTTGTATTTTACAGCAAAAATTATTAAACAATAAAATAAATATTAAAAAAAAACAAATTAAGAAAAACAATATATAAAAACTTTGTTTTTATAACTAAATCTAAGCTTAGTAACGTGTTTTAAAAAGCATTGAGTAGTGAACAAGTTTTCGGAATATTCTAAACTGTTTGAAGGATGATTTTCTTTCATGCTGTGTATCTCGCGATCGAACCACTTTACGTTATCAAAAATGTATATAAAAAAATTTTATTGCATGTTGTGAAGTAGAAAGAGTTAGAAAGAAATTTAATACTACTTTTTTGTGTTATGAAGTGTAAAAATTAAAATATTCCAAAAATAACTTAATAAGAGAAAAGTGTGATAAATATAAATTTAAGTAAAAGAATATATATACATAAAAGGCTATAAAAAGTAACCAAAACTATTTGCTGAGTTGGCTAAATTAATGTTAACTTAAATTAAATGGTAACCAACAAAAAAAAATACTTAAAATAGTACTTAGCTCGGGATAAATTGGTTAGCAATAAGTAAAGTTGAATAAAAATTTACTACCAAAACTTTAAAATCGAATTAAATAAAGTAGGCTCTTTATGTAAATTAAAAAAAAAATTCATTGAATTTAATACGTGTTGAACACAAAAAATTGCTAAGTTTAAGTTCAGGTATAGATAAGTTGTAACATAATAAATATAAAGGTTTTTATTTAATTATATAATTGAACAATTCATGGCAGCATCTCTCAAAACAATAACAAGTTTTAAATATATGCTTTTCAATTTATTTTGTTTATTTAAAAATATATTGCAATTTCTAAGTTAATAATTATTATGGGACTTTCTTAAGAAATTCCAACTCTAAGCTATGAAATTCGTTTGGAAAGTATAACTTTTTTGTATGAATGAAAAAATATTTCATATGAATATGTTATGAAATTTTTAAATTTTCTGTTTGATCATTAAAGTGTTTTAATAAAGGTTCCTTTAACGTTGATGCGACAGAATGGGTTAGCTTTTGTATTGAGCTGTCATTTAAGCAATCTCGACTTTTTGCGAAGTTGCATTGGTTTCTTAAATGAACAATTAATTTTGCAATTGATCATAAATTTAATGAGGATTATCTTAAAAGTAAACGGCAATAAATTAATAAATAGACTTTTTTGTTAATGCAACTCAAGTAACACTTTCCCCTATTTTAACTTCTCTATTGTTTACGTAAACATTTTGAGAAGGCAGTGATTGTAAGAATTTCCCGCGTGGTAACTTTAAATGCAACACTGGTATTATCAACGAACATATCATAACTGTCAATAGATTTCTGCCAAATTTTGAGCAAGCTACGTCGTTAAGTTTGTGTTTGACAGCCACTAAAAGCAGACCACCTCGGGAATTTTGACACAAATGGGAATAAATTGATTTCGTGTCGTCAAGCATTCTTTTTTGCTTAAAAAAAATAACAAAAAATCATACCAATTAAAGGCTTGATAAATGAAGACTACGCCCCATCAATTCCAATGGTATGGAAGTGGTTTACTGAATTTTGTTGTGGTCGTACTAGCACAAGTGACGCTGAACGTTCAGGTCGTCCAAAAGAAGTCGTCACGCCAGAAATCTTCGATAAAATCCATGGAATGATATTGGACGATCGGAGAATGAAAGTGCGTGAGGTTGCTAAGGCTGTAGGTAAAGCTCAACTGAGCGTGTACAAAAAAGTGTTTTACGTAGACACCTGCCGTCAGAGCTGGGTCAAGAAGCACTCATTACAATTCAACTGCAATTCCTTGGAATTTGGGATTGGTATTTGTTCCTTTCAATTCCTCAGGAATGTAATTGGAAAAAATCGTCAGCTCCAATACAGGAATTGTAAATGGTAATTGAACACCTCAATTCCTTGGAATGGAATTGGAAAAAATGGTCAATTCCATTACAGAAATTGTAATTGGTAATTGAAAACCTCAATTCCTCACGAATAGAATTGGTAAAAATCGTCAATTCTATTACAGGAATCGTAATTAGTAATTGAACACATCAATTCCTCATAAATGGAATTGGGAAAAATTGTCAATTCTATTACAGGAATTGTAATTTGAATTTAAAATTTCTATTACTTTTTCATTAACTTAAAACTACTTCATTATGTAGTAGAAAACTTTATTTGACTCCAACTGTCGGTTAATGAAGTATTTACAAATAAATGTACTATCGAAGATACCAAATTTTTAATATAATACCACATTTTGAGTTAGAACAAAATATATAGCTGCTTCGCTATCTGATTCAATACCGCCGACTTTTTGTAAGGTGCTTGGTACACAACTTCCATACCCCTGTACAAAATTTCATGAATCTACTAACAAAGCGATGTTTTCCAATTCTATTCCTAAGGTATTGAGGCGATTAATTACCCAGTATAATTCCCGTAATGGAATTTGCAATTTTTTCAATTCCATTCCTGAGGAATTGAAGTGGTCAATTACCCATTACAATTCCTGTAATGGAATTGACTATTTTTTCCATTTCATTCCGTGGAATTGAGGTGTTCAATTACCAATTACAATTCCTGTAATGGAATAGACAATTTTTTTCCAATTCCATTCCTGAGAAATTAGATGTAAAATTACCAATTCCTAATTCCAAGGAATAAGAATTGAGGAGGAATTAAATTAAACTGGAATCATAACAACCCCTCTGCCTGCCATGTAGACTCAATTGTACATTGCTCTCTAGTGTGGGACCGAAATATTTCTTCGGTTCAAAAGTCAAAAGACAAATTTTTGAGGTGCATGCGGAGTCATTCTCATCTATTACCTTGAAAAGAGTAATACGATTACTGGCAAATATAATTCACAGCTGTTGGACAATTTTAGGCGCACACGCCTGTAGTCGCCATGGCAAAAATTGGTTTAAGAACTGCTACCTCATCCACCATTTTCTCTAGTTTTAGCCTCCTGCGACAATTTCCTATATCCAAATCAAAAAAATTCCGAAAAGGTTTGGGTTAGATCATTGTGATACCAAGAGACTAATTTCCTTTCTCTATTTAAACCAATTTGGCTTTTCTCAAAGCTAAGGATTTGGTATACCGAAGATTTTGAAAGTTTGTCTAAGCCACAGAACTGAACTGAAGAAGGAATTTTTGAGACAGCGCTGGACAAGTGCAGAAAAGATGTACTGTGGAATCTTCCTCATCTTCATCTCCACAGCTTTTGCAGAAATCATTATGGAGGACATTCAACCTTTGAGCGTGTTTGCCAATCAGGCAGTGCCCTATTAAGACCTTTAACATGGTAAGTATTTCATCTCTAACAAAAGAGATAGGTTTGAGCCAGATTTGACGCGTTACATTACACTTGCTCGCCGTCAACCACCTGCAGTTGGTGTTATAGAGGGAAAGCTAATGTGTAAGGAATTTGCATGTGGTAATATTGTAGCTTACCTTATCTTTAAATAATTGTTTGGTAGTGCCAGTGCAAGTAAGTTTATCTGCTTTGCAGTTACCTAGAAAATATCTATGTCCGGGAATACAACATAGAAAGTTCCTGAGCTGCTTTGCAATCTCATTTAGGAATCTGACGGATTTAGGAACGCTTAAGATGTTATTTCAACAGTTTCTAGGTCTTTCAAAGCGGCTTGAGTATCAGATAGTATGAGACTTCAATACACCTACTCACAAACTGCGACGCCGTGGCTCGCAGACGTAAGCTAGCACTAGGGAACTATGAGCTGAGTCTAGAGCAGGTTTCATCCCTTGAACCTTAGAATATTCCCAAATTCATTAGAGAAATAGGGCTGGATGGAATTCAGTAATCCGCAAACCCAGCGGAGCCTTGAGAAGGAGGTACAATAGATCTAATTTAGGTCGCAGTACGCATCTCCACCATATAACATTAACATTAACATTAACATCAGATACTATGTTGATATCCATGGAAGATATCTAATTTACCTGAAGCCAAGTTATCGATTCATGTATTGCGGCGACTTCACGTTAGAATACACTGCAGTGACAGGGAAGCTTGAAGGCTGAATTAATGTTAAATATTTCAGAGTTGACTCCTCCACCTACTTTGCCATCCAACTTTGATCCATCGGTATAGATCTCAATGACATTGTAAGGTGAGGGGTTTCGTAGTTCCCAATCATCTCGAAAGGGAATGAATACATCGAACTTCCTGTCAAAGGATAGTTTTTGTGTGATATAGTCTATGGACCTGGGTATAGGAGGGAGAAATTTCTTAATACAAGACTCTCCCAGCGTACCTTCCTTCCACTGAATGGTGGCCTAATGACTATATTAGCTGCCATCTGTTTTGCTAGTATGTTAAGTGACGTTAGGTGGAACATAATGTCTAGTGCGTCTGGTGGAGGGGTTCTTATTGCTCCACTAATAAAGGGTTTACCTGGTTTTTGAAATTTACGAAGTAAGTTGAGGTGTGTCTGTTTGTTGAGTGCTTGCAATCAGACGATAGAACTATGTAGGAAGATTGGCCTTATAACTGCTAAATATAGCCAGTACATGTACGTACATGTGGTTGTAGTCCCCACCTGCTACCCACAGACAGTGGTCATTTTGCATGCATAAAGGGCAATATTAGCTTTTTTGCTTTTTCGATAAAATTGGGCTTCCAGTTTAGTTTTCTTTTCAGAATGAGGTGCAGGTATTTTGCTCGATCTGAGAAGCTTATTCTTGTGCTTCCCAGTTTTGGAGGACTTATTAGAGGAAAGTTGTGTTTTCTGGTAAACATCACTAACTCTATTTTATTTGTGCTAACGCTGAGCCCACAACTGATAGCCCAGTTAATCAGAGTATTTAGACAGTTTTGCGGAGTGTCTCGAGGAGTTGATATGTATTTTAACGATGATTCGTTACAAAACTGGCATCCTGCTTCCTACGCCACTGTGCACCTATAACATACTACATACATGACCACTACGTAGTCAACAGCCAGGCATACAGCAACCACACAAATACAGCAACTCAACGTAGCCAACATCCAACTCAACATGTTATAATTCCCATCAGGTTTTTAGCAGAGGGTGAATAACAACGTGCAGTTTGGCAGACTTAGGCACGGTCCGAAAGCGTAGTGCTTAGCCCATCCGCTACTTGGTAACAAATAGACGCCATTTACCGACAATCTAATTTCTACAGATCGTTTCTAATACATGTAGTTGTAGTTTTATCTAAGTTTTATTTTTCGTATTTATTTGGACTTTTTACGTCGGCTTCGGTCGGTCGGAAATCCGAAGTAGCTTCTTTTGGCGCGGACTTTTTTACGTCGGCTGCGGTCGGTCGGAAATCCGTAGCACTTACTCTCTTGTTCGGACTTTTTACGTCGGCTTCGGTAGGTCGGAAATTCGAAGTGTTTTTTTTATAATTTAGACTTTTTACGTCGGCATCGTTCGGTCGGAAATCCGGAGTGTTTTTTAATTTGGACTTTTTACGTCGGCTGCGGTCAGTCGGAAATCTGAAGTTCTCTTTGGTCGGACTTTTTACGTCGGCTTCGGCCGGTCAGAAATAAGAAGCAATTTCTTTTGTTCGGACTTTTTACGTCGGCTTCAGTAGGTCGGAAATCCGAAGTGTTTCTGTTTTTTTTAATTCGGACTTTTTACGTCAGCTTCGGTCGGTCGGAAATCCGAAGTAGCTTCTTTTGGCTCTGACTTTTTTACGTCGGCTACGGTCGGTCGGAAATCCGTAGCACTCACTCTCTTGTTCGGACTTTTTAAGTCGGCTTCGGTAGGTCGGAAATTCGAAGTGTTTTTTTTATTATTTAGACTTTTTACGTCGGCATCAGTCGGTCGGAAATCTGAAGTTCTCTTTGGTCGGAGTATTTACGTCGGCTTCGGCCGGTCAGAAATCCGAAGCAATTTCTTTTGTTCGGACTTTTTACGTCGGCTTCAGTAGGTCGGAAATCCGAAGTGTTTCTGTTTTTTTCATTTGGACTTTTGACGTCGGCTTCGGTAGGTCGGAAACCCGAAGTGTTTCTTTTTTTATTCTGACTTTTTGCGTCGGCTTCGGTCGGTCGGAAATCCGAAGTAGCTTCTTTTGGCTCGAACTTTTTTACGTCGGCTGCAGTCGGTCGGAAATCCGAAGCACTCGCTCTCTTGTTCGGACTTTTTACGTCGGCTTCGGTAGGTTGGAAATTCGAAGTGTTTTTTTATTATTTAGACTTTTTACGTCGGCATCGGTCGGTCGGAAATCCGGAGTGTTTTTTTAATTTGGACTTTTTACGTCGGCTGCGGTCAGTCGGAAATCTGAAGTTCTTTTTGGTCGTAGTTTTTACGTCGGCTTCGGCCGGTCAGAAATCCGAAGCAATTTCATCTACTCGGACTTTTTACGTCGGCTTCAGTAGGTCGGAAATCCGAAGTGTTTCTGTTTTTTTAATTCGGACTTTTTACGTCGGCTTCGGTCGGTCGGAAATCCGAAGTAGCTTCTTTTGGCTCTGACTTTTTTACGTCGGCTGCGGTCGGTCGGAAATCCGAAGCACTCACTCTCTTGTTCGGACTTTTTACGTCGGCTTCGGTAGGTCGGAAATTCGAAGTGTTTTTTTTTATTATTTAGACTTTTTACGTCGGCATCAGTCGGTCGGAAATCCGAAGTGTTTTTTTTATTCGGACTTTTTACGTCGGCTTCAATCGGTCGGAAATCTGAAGTTCTCTTTGGTCAGAGTATTTACGTCGGCTTCGGCCGGTCAGAAATCCGAAGCAATTTCCTTTGTTCGGACTTTTTACGTCGGCTTCAGTAGGTCGGAAATCCGAAGTGTTTCTATTTTTTTAATTCGGACTTTTTACGTCGGCTTCGGTCGGTCGGAAATCCGAAGTAGCTTCTTTTGGCTCGGACTTTTTTATATCGGCTGCGGTCGGTCGGAAATCCGAAGCACTCGCTCTCTTGTTCGGTCTTTTTAAGTCGGCTGCGTCGGAAATTCGAAGAGTTTTTTTATTATTTAGACATTTTACGTCGGCATCGGTCGGTCGGAAATCCGGAGTGATTTTTATTTCGGACTTTTTAAGTCGACTTCGGTAGGTCGGCAATCCGAAGTGTTGCTTTTTTTTAATTCTGACTTTTTACGTCGGCTTCGGCCGGTCGGAAATTCGAAGCAGTTTTTTTTCGGACTTCTTACATCGGCTTTGGTCGGTCGTAAATCTGAAGTGTTTGTTTTAATTCAGACTTATTTCGTTGGCTTCGATCGATCGGATATCCAGCATATAGATTTATGCTTAAGATTTTATTTTATTTTATTATTCTTTTTTAACTTATCGTTAAAGTAATAGGTGATTCACGCCATATATAGAATTATATATATATCTCACAAGATTAAATTCTAAATAAAGCAGCGTAGTTGGGTTTTACCTAAGTTGTTGTTACACCGACCGTCACCGAACTTCATCGAACAGCGAATTTCACCGAATTTATCCGAGTCATCGCACTCCACCGCACACCGAACATCGTCAAACAAGCATACGAGGACTAAAAAAATAAATAAAATAAACTGGTCATTTCAGCCCTTGGAAGGATTTTGACCTAGCTTCTATTGATCAGTTGTGTTGTGCGTGTTGTAAAATGTTTGATCACAAATGACCAAGAACTGGACCTACGTGATTAATGCCAACTCCGAATGGCTTATGTTCTCAAGAAGCTTTACATGGCAAATTTTTACCCTCTGAGGTTTGCCATTGTCTGCACAGAGATGACGACCAACAGAAAAATTGATTGAATTGAAAAAAACTTTTCTGTCTGAGCTGGAATTGAACCCGGGCTACCGCGGTTCTTTGGCTTAGGGGCCATGCACGCTACCGCACACTAGGCTACGGCCGCCACAAGACGCAACATACGAGGACTACATGGGATAATAAGAGCATTAAATTCTTCAAGTCTTCTTATTTATTGGCGAAAGTTCGAGGGCTTTTTGTCTGATCCTGGAGCAACTGAGCATACCTCAGCCTTTGATTAAAACCCCCTTACAGTATTATCAAGTCACAATCGCAACGTCATCAGCAAAAGCTAATCACCCTACACAAATCTAGTTCCAAATTTACTAGTTATTAATTTACTGCTCGGTTTCAGAGTAGGCCTCAGAGAGGGGTTCTGTCCCCTTGGTACAGATCTAAGCGTGGAATTTGCGATAATAATCCTGCCTACAAGCATTTGATTTATTAGTGCTTTCAGGGCTTCCACCCCAAGCTCCGTCAGCGCCTTTCTGATAGCCCTTGCTTCGACGTTATAAAAGGCCCCTTCTATATCAATAAAAGCTATCTTTGTATATTACTTCTAATAGGGGGATTTTTTAATGATGGAATCTATGGAATAGAGAGATGTTTCTAAGGTTTTTCTTATATCGAATATCTCAAATGAATATAAGTAGGTTCTCAAATATATCTCAAGTAAATATCCATTAATCTCTCAAGGATTTTTAAAAGAAAAGATGAGCAACAAATTGGTCGTTTGGGTTTACTTGTGCACTTTTGCCTGCCTTAGGAATAAAGAAAACCCCTACACTATGCCAACGTTTAGGAATGTGATTTGGGTCAAGGCAGCTTTGGTAGATCAACATAAGCCACTCATTTATGATGCCATAAGACTTTTGAATTTCAAAACGGTTTGAAGCTTTTGTCTGCTCATTCGAGCTTTGTTTTTGAGAGTATTTCTAGGGACTTATCCACAGATGGAAATTAGTCTTCCTGAATTGAAGCGTAACCTATCTCTGAACATCCCGGAAAGACATTTGGATTGGCGGTAAGAGAACATCACCTGCTTCCTAAGTAAATGCTCAAATTGAACACAATGGCAATAAGCTTTTCTAGTAAGGGATAATAAATGAAGGAATTTTACGGATCAGATATAAGAACACTAAAAATCTTCGAAGATAACTCTTTTCCTCAAATTATGTTCGTGTATGAATCTCTGCCAAGAAAAGGGTATAAAATGCATTCAATTTGGGTACGTTGAAGGAACACTTATTACATTAAGCAATTTTAATCATGACAGTTTTTCAATTTTAATTTTAAGTTTATCCCAAAGGCATAAATGATTGGTAAACATTATCTTTAGCCAATGTTTCCCGTGAATAGTTTTGGAAAATATATGACCACTGTTAATAATATGTCTTATTTTGTGTATATAAGTTATAATGACCGTAAATTTAATTGAATGTTGCACTAAATAATACTAATGAGAGGTTTATATTATTTTTTTTTTTTTGCTTTGATTTTGCATTAAATGATCTAAATAATTTATATATATTTATAAGCATTCTTTAAACAGTTTTTTTATTTTAATATAAAATAAACAATGATGCTTAATTTTTAGAAAAAGTGATGCTTTAAAGGGTAAATGATTTACAAAAAAAAATTGTTTATGTTTTGGGTAATTTTGATTCCAATTTGCTTTTGTTTTAAATATAATTTTGATCACATTTTTATTCGTTTTTTTTATTTTTTTCTGTTTTTTTTATAACGTAGTTACATTCTGTTGCTACTAAGTGAACAAAACTTACCATTTTAATGTCACTAATCGTCATAATACTTCGTACGAATAGATTGATTCTGACTATAGCAGGTCCATCTGTTCGGTATATGTTAAATTTGTATTGGATTTGTTATGTTTTGTATACGTTTACGTTAAAATAAACATTAATATGAGAGGAAATGATATATAAAGTTGATAACAATTATAAACTGTTGTGCTTAGATTTGTTAAATATAGCCTGATTATATAATAGATGGTTTCATAGATACAATTTTATTTTCGAATTAATCTTATCTGAATTAGATGTCGCGTAATCAGCAATTAGCCGATGTTACTCAATAATTGTTGCAATCTTAGATATGCACGCTTTTTGCGTGTTTTTGGTTTTCACCTCGAGCTAGCCTAACTAATGGTTAACCCTTTATAAGGCGAGGGGAATATATTTTCCACCAACCAACATACATATACTAATAGTTTTTTGGTAAGAAACAATATTTCCTTTGCCTTCTGAAGGGTTAAATGCTATTAAGTATTTTTCACTACACTTAAATCAATACCTTATTGCATTTGTATTTGAAAATATATATAGGTACCCAGTAGTTCGAAGTTTACACTCAGACCTATTACTTGGTATGAGAATTCATACACCCCCAGTGGTAGGGGCATGCCTCTCTCCTCTTATCTTGTACGTCCTTTTAACACATCGATATCATTGACAGGGGCGAACGGACCCAACGTGCATTACCATAGGCTTTATAATTCTCCTGTCTCATTGGGCCGTACCAGTAAAGGTTTGAGAAATGGCATGTCCGAAGGGATATGCTGCCACCAGCCAAACTAAAGGGTAGTTACTCGAAATTAAGTGACACACACTTGAGCAAAATTTTCGAAATAAAAAACCAAGTAACACAGTTTTAACACAGCTGACACATTTTAGAACATTCGGAAAAAACTAAAGCAGGAACATTATTTTTGCCAACAAGGTAATGCAGGATTTTTTTCGAGTGTTTCCCTTAAACATTGC
This sequence comes from Dichetophora obliterata, assembly GCA_963920525.1. NCBI lineage: Eukaryota > Metazoa > Arthropoda > Insecta > Diptera > Sciomyzidae > Dichetophora > Dichetophora obliterata. Next base: position 24,404,973 of record OY986435.1, on the reverse strand, counting down.
TTTTTGAATGATGACCTCTCTAAAGACTCAAGCAGACATGGGTAACGTAGCACTGCGTTGCTTTATTGAGTTGAAGCACTTAACTGCGTTATTGCGTTGATACACTTATTTTGTAAGCAGTAACGCAATAACGCATCAATACAAATAGTTTGTTATTCGTTTTTATTTTTGCTTATTTTTTTATTTATTTGAAAGGGTTCGTCTGCAAAAGAGCAAAAAAACTTGAATCCAACATTCATCAAAAACTCAAAATTTTACCGCTTTGTTTAGGGTCCAGTAGAAACAGCAATCAGTGCATTTCAAACTATGTCATGGCGCAATTGCGTTGACACATTTTGCTGATACAGTTAACTGCACTTGAGTTTGTGTATCAACGTAGAGTTTTTGGTTGCGTTACCCATAACTCACGGTAAGTCTGAAGAGTGTTTAAATGACGACAAATAGAACAACAAATTTTTTTGACAATTAATATTCTTTGAGCCAAAATAAGTCGAAATTTAACATCAAAGCCTATTTCCTCGAGCCGTTTTTGACTTTAAAAGACTGTAGGTACATTTAATAGTTTTTTTTCATTTTTAATATATTTTTTCGAGCATATTTGCAGGTTTGGTATGATTGTGTACAGGATTCGTCATCTTTTATGTTCATATGTGAATACTAAATAACAGGAAAAAAACCGATTTCTATATATGATGTATTTCTCCTCAATTTCCTCATCCTTTAAAATGTATTTGGACTAGTTTTGGAAAACAACATCAATTAAGCGGCCACCTATATTTTTTTTGCTCCGTTTTCCATCACTTTTTCGGGCATTTTGGGCGGTTAGCGATAACTTCGGCACGAATGTTTGCCTTGGGCACATCCATAAGCTGCGGATTGCTAACGTACTTTTTGCTTTTCAAGTAACCCGATAAAAGGAAGTCTGTAGTGGTCAAATCTTGTGCAGTGAGGTTTTTGTACGACATTCTTCATGACTTTTTAGTTTTTTAATAGAAAAACTGAAACAAGACTTAAAACTAGTAGAGACTATTTTCATTTCTTTATAAGAGAGGACGTTCACATTGACAACAAAGCTCCAAATTTCACTATTTGACGTATAAATAAGTGGATTAACCTGATACAATATTGATAAAGTGTACAGAAGGATAAAAACTATGAGCTACTTAAATTTTTGTCCGAGTATGTAGTATGCAAAATCCGTATTCGTACATGCTTTTTTTAAAGTGAAAACCTTTTATAAGTTCAAAATTATTGGGAGTATTGATTGGGAGATTGATTGCTTTGATTAGAGAAAAATATTAAGAAAAGAAAGGTAGTAAAACAAAATGCATTTATTTATAAAGGGTGTTCCATAAAGGCGTGTGTTAATTTGATTTTGAATAAAACGCAAACGGTTCGGAATTTTTCCAAATATTTTATTTCGTTCGAAAGGTCACAAAATAAGATTATGTATGAGAAAATATTTCGCATATAAAGGGTTTTCCATTAAGGACTTGACAACTTTTTTAAAAAATAAAACGCAAACCATTTGAGATATTTCTAAAACTTTATTATGGGCTTGAAGTACAATCAAAACATTTATGAATGGAACTCTACTTCGTTCATATGGCCACCGCGGGAACATATGTAGCGGTCTATTCGTTGGACCCAATTTTCGATGACTCGGCCACACATTTCGGCCGAAACGGCCACTATTTCGTGTTCAATGTTGGCTTTCAGCTCTTACAACGTCGTCAGCTTGTTGCTATAGACCAATGACTTGACGTAGCCCCAAAGAAAATAGTTTAGAGGCACGAACGAGGTGGCCAATCGACTGGCCCATTTTTTGAGATAACACGCTCATCAAACTTACTTTTCAATAAATCGATTGTGACGTGTGCTGTGTGGCTTGTGGCACCGTTCTGTTGGAACCACAAGTCGTCCAAGTCCATATCTTTCAATTTGGACCAAAAATAATCAGTAATCATGGCGCGATAACGATGGCCATTCACAGTAACGTGACGATCGTTATCGTCGACGAAAAAATATGGTCCAATGACGCCGCCGGCATGCAAACCGCAGCAAACAGTTATTTCTTGTGGATGAAGTGGTAATTCATGAAGCATATGTGAATTTTTACCTGACCAATAACGCATAATTTGCTTATTGACGAACCCATTGAGCCAAAAATGAGCTTCGTCACTGAGGATGATTTTGCGATGAAATTCATTATCTTGGTGAATCTTTTCCAGAGCCCAATCGCAGAACGTACGTCGCTTCAAATGAATCGGCTTGAATTCTTGAGTCAACTTGATCTTGTATGGTTGTAAACCAAGATCCTGACGCTAAATTTGCCATAAAGTGGTCTGGGCGATGCCCAATTCTTGAGAACGCCGTGGAATTGACTGTTTTGGATCCTTTGCTACGGACGCCTGAACGGCAGCGATATTTTCGACACTTCGACCAACCCGTTGTCTCACTGGCACGGCATCATCACACAACGAATATGTAGACTCAAATTTTTGCACTAAACTTCTTATGTCTACTGGAGCGAGAATTACGACCGAAAATTGTGGTTAACGGTCTTAAAGTTGCGGTCACCGACTCCGAATTTTGGTAGAAATTGTTATAATTTACAAACCTTGTTCGTGATGAAAATGTTGAGCTTACTCAATAAATTGGCAGTGACAATTCAATGATTAGTGAAAAGGCGCGTTCAGAAATTTAATTCAAAGTTGCCAAGTCCCTATTGAAAAACCTTTTATGTTCATCGCGACTATTCCATAGATATTTTACTCTTGCGGCTATATTTTCGATGACATTTTGCAGTGCGGAATAGCCCAAATCACTGATTTAATATTGCTTTTTAAGTCTGGAATCGTCTTCGGATCATTCACATAGACTTTATCCTTCGTATAAGCCCACAGATAAAAGTCTATCAGAGTCAAATAGCATGATCTGAGCAGCCAATTCACATCACCGCGACAAGAAATTATACGGTTCGGAAATTTGCTATGTAAAAAGTCAAAATTGAGGCGAGTTGTGTGTGATGTAGGTACCGTCTTGTTGAAACCACATATCATCCAGACCCTGAGCTTCAACCTTCGGGACAAAATAGTCCTCCAACTTAGTGTGGTACCGCTCAGAGTTGACATTTTCAGTGTTTCCGTCCTCATCTTCAAAAAAAAAAACGGCCCGATGATGCCTCCGACCCCATAAACCGCGCCAAACGGTGACTCGCGGTGGATGCATTGGCTTCTCCACGATCACTTGTGGATTTTCCAAGCCCCAGATACGGAATTTTTGCTTGTTAACATAGCCGCAAAGGTGGAAATGAGCCTCGGCCTAAAAGATAATTTTTTGGAAAAAATCATGATCTTCAGCAATCATTTGCAGGGCCCAATCAGTGAATGTACGACAAAGCCGTACTTACAAGGCAACAGCTGCTGCGTCAATTGGAGTTTATATGTATGTAACTTCATGTCTAAGCTCAAAATTCGACGCATAGAGGTCGCGGAAATGGCCAATTGTTGCGAACGATGGCGAATAGGAATTTCGGAGGACTCGACGACACTTTCACTTAAGTTAGGTTAAAGTGGCGGCCTGTCAAGGACCGTCCTAAATAGACCAGATATTTGGTTCGTTGTGGTACCACAGGGGATCTACTAGTCCTCTTCTAAATACTGTCGTGAAACCTCCCTGAACTAATAATAAAAAGCAGTAGACACTTAATGTCTTCCTCCTCAAAATCCCTGAGGTCATAAAAAATGGCTTCCAAGATGCTTCTGTCTTCTGCGGGCTAAAACGGGGCATGAACAGGGGAGATGCGATACCGACTCCTCTTCTTTCTCATCCCTGCAACTCCTGCAGAAGTCATTCGCATGAACCCTTATTCTAAGGGCATGCATGCCTATAATACAGTGGCTTGTTATAACGCCTATCAAAATGGAGAGATCTTTCCGCGCCAATTGAGTAAGCTTCGTCGTTCGTTTTTCAGTAAAACTAGGCCATATATGTCTAGCCGTTTTAGAGGTGGTGTTTTGCTTTGCTTTGTCCCGGTTTATACTCGTCAAGACTTGACGGTCAAGTCTTGCGTTCGGTGGTGCGGGAATCGTAACAAAAGGGAAAGAAAAAAATTGACCGTACCGTCAATTCTTGGGCAATTCGTTTTGTATTCGTTCGTTGTCCCGCTATTTTCAATTTTATTTCGGCGTCATCAGTACAAACTTGAGAAGGAAAAGGGAGGAGTGAAAGAAACAATTGACCGTCAACTCTTGACGAGTGTAAATTGAATCGTCAAGTTTAAAAGAGAATATGCAAAACTTGAACGTCAAGTCTTGACGAGTATAAACCGGGACTTTGGAACATCATGTACAGACCCAGTTTGATAAAATGTATTCACAATGTTGCGCAAAGTTGTTTCACTAATGTGGTGATTGCAACCACATTTTTGATGAATCGATCGTAGCGTTTGCACCGTCAACTTGGAATTTAAGATCAAAAATTCGACAATTTCAATGCGTTGTTCTTTCGTGTAGCGATCCATAACTAAAATCCTATACTCTCACAATGACAATGACACAAAATATTTCGGACAAGGGTCGAAATGCAGATTTTAATCGATAACAAAGTACCACACCTACTATTGGAACACACTTTATAATTAAAGAAAGGGTCAAAAAACTTAAGTACCAAAATCAAAATCCGTATTCGTACATTTATGAATATATAATTAAATAAACTGGCCATTTCAGCCCTTGGAAGAACTTTGACCTAGCTTCTAGTGATCAATTGTGTTGTGCGTGTTATTAAATGTTTGATCACAAATAACCGAGAACTGGACCTACGTGTTTAATGCCAACTCCGAACGGCTTATGTTCTCAAGAAGCTTTTGCATGGCAATTTTTACTCTCTGAGGCTTGCCATTGTCTGCAGAGAGGTGACGATCGAACAGAAGAATTACTTCAATTGAAAAACATTCTGTCTGAGCTGGAATTGAACCCGGGCTACCGCAGTTCTTTAGCTTGGGGGCAACGCACTCTACCCACTAGGCTACGGCCGCCACACATTCCTGCATTTAGTTAGTCATAATATGTTGATGAGTTTTTTTTTTCTAATACTTCATAGGGTATCCTCGCTGCTTGAGAACAGCATGTAGCCTTGTTAGCATGGATTCCACTAAATTTAAGGCTGAACTAGGTGAATTTTTATTCCATTCAGCATTTGAACATGTTTCCAGGTCCTTGATATTTTTTATGTCATAATGGCGAAGATTCATATTCAATATCGACCATAGGTTTTCTTTTAGGTTAATATATGGACTTCAGTGTGGAGTTTTCAAATTATTCCGGCAGGTGTAAAGGATCCAACTTCTAGTTATGAAGGGCGTATGTTAAGGATCGTTGTCCTGTTAGAATATGAAAGCATTCTTATGGCCCAATTTTATGGCACTTGTCAATAATTCCTTTTTATAATCGTCCTTCAGAGCTGCTAATTCGAAGAACAATAGATCGTTTGTGGACCACATTTACTGTTACTGATAATGTGCATCCCGTGAGATGCAGAACAGTGCGCTTTGAAGAATCTGTAGCCGCTGTACAGGAAAGCATTGAAGATGATCCTAATCAATCAATTCGTCGCCGTTCTCAGCTCCACTTTATGGAAGATTTTACGAAAAGATCTTGGCTTAAAACCTTTCAAGATTCAACTTGTGCAGGAATTAAAGCCAAACGACCATCGTATGCGCCACCAATTCAGCGACGATATTAATTTTGAATTTTCATGGAAAATTTTATTTTCCGATGAAGCCCATTTTTGGTTGAATGGGTACGTAAATAAACAGAATTGTCGTATTTGGAGTGAGGAAAATCCCCAAGCTTTTATCGAAACACCGTTACATCCACAGAAAATTACTGTTTGGTGCGCTTTATGGGCTGGCGGAGTCATTGGCCCATATGTCTTCAAAAACGATGATGGTCAGAATGTTACTGTCAATGGTGAACGGTATAGGAACATGATTCGAAGTTTTTTTGTACCTCAATTAGCTGGCATTAATCTTGCTGATATGTGGTTCCAACAGGGCGGAGCCACATGCCACACAGCGGGCGCTACAATTGATTTACTCAAGGAAACTTTTGACGAAAAAATAATTTCACGAAATGGCACAATTAATTGGCCACCAAGATCGTGTGATTTAACCCCGTTGGATTATTTTCTTTGGGGTTATGTTAAGTCACTTGTCTACGTCGATAAACCACAAACAATTGAACACCTCGAAATCAACATTCGAAGAGTCATCGGCGAGATACGGCCGCAAATGCTGCGAAAAGTTTGTGAAAATTGGTGTTCCAGATTGCTACTTGTACGCGCCAGCGGTGGCCGAAACATGGCCGAAATCATATTTAGACATTAATATCGTAAAGTTTACTATCCAATAAAGTTCGTTTCATTGATATTAAAAATATATTACTATGTTTTATTATGATTCAAACTTGTATCACTCTATAAAAAACACCCTTTATTTATTTACATTTCTGCATTTATATCACCTTTAATTAAGTGCAGTCCACCCACTCTTGCGGTGCCAAAACAACCCCTTACCATCAAGGATCCGCCGAAATGATGGCGAGAGGTTATGTCTTGAAAGGCTGGTGTTGGGTTCTCACCATATTTTAATGCGCCCATCAGATTGAATTTGTATTCGGCTGAATAAATACTCTTCTCTAAAACTCCATAACGTGATTTTTGTACTTTTTAGCAAAAATAATACACTCTCTTTTATTTACTTCACTTACAAATGGTTTCCTTATATCTATTCTGCTTTGAAAACCCAGATTTCTGATCGTTTGTGCAGTCACTTTAAATCCCAGACTTCTTTCAAGTTTACCAGCTAGTTTCACAAAATTTACCAGAGAGTTTTTTTTAATTTTTCGAAGGAAAAAAGACTGATGTCTTCTATTAAGTAAACATTAAAACACTCTTCGTGTATTAATTTACAAAATATTGAATAGTTGACCGACTTCACTTAAATATTTTTGCAATATCTTGCTAAGATTTGCCTTCGGAATGCAAAGCTATAATCACTTTCCTTATTTCGTTTGAAATATCACTTTACAGTTTCAATTTACAGCAAAAAACACGCTTAACGAAGAACGAAATTTAACGATCGTCTTCTTAGGCAATTACTGCGTCACAACTTCAGAGCTATTTTCCAAAGTAACGGTAAAATTCCACACAGTAGAGCGAAAAATAATGAAAGTTTGCGATTATTTCTTTTAATATATAATTAAATATGTATTGTTTTTATTCTTTTTCTTTGTTATCATAAACACAAATAAAATTAATAAATATCTAAGGGGTCGTCCATAAACTACGTTACTGATTTTCCGGTTTTTTTACCCCCCTCCCCCTGCGTTACTTTTCGTAGTGCTTTTCAAAACCCCTCCCCCCCATAAAGTAACGTGACATATGAAATTAATTCATTCGAATGATTATAAATTTTGACTAGCTCTGACAATTTTGACTAGCTCTGACAATTTTCACTAGTACTAGTGACTAGTATGACTAGATACATTAAAGGAACAATTCGAAAAAATCAATAATTAATATCATCTGTAAAAGCTATTCCATCTGCGATCCAAGATTCGATGCTCTCAATCACTGGGATAGAAGAAGCTGGTAGCTTTGTTGATGATTTTTCAAAATAGAATTTTTCATCGGATTCTATGTCGACTCATTCAGATAAATCCTCATTTCTAACGCAAAGAAATTCACCTGGTCTTTGACAGAGTACCCTTAAAGGCTGCACCCGAGCTGCACCAAGTTCTGTGTTTTTGTGTAAATGCTTTCTGAAAATTGATTTATTTAAATAGTATGTTTTATTCCGATTTATTGTAAACGATATAATACAAACTTATGACAATTCATAGATGTTTTAAAAACGAAATACAAGCCGCAGGTAGGACACGACCTTGAACCGATTTCTTCTTTCTGAGAAGAACAGTACATGTCATACGGTATCTCTTTTGATCAAGAACATTCAGGCCTTAACGTCAAAGCCTGTCGCAAAAGCAAAGACCCAAATTTTTTAGACGTGTGCTGAGATGGTGAAGGAATACCAAAAGGTTCCTGTGTCGAGGGAAACGGCGGTGGAAGAAATCGTTGAAAGAAAAGTTAACCATCAATTTAGACGATCAAACATAAACATGTAAGGTTAAAAATTTTTGAAATGATTGTGTTATTAATTAGAGGTTTTTCGTCGATTTTTTTTTAATTTTTGGTAACGTTACAATATCTAAACACCTCCTCCCCTACCGTTACTTATCGTAGTGCATTTCAAAACCCCTCACCCCCCTAAATTGGTAACTTAGTTTATGGACGACCCCTAAGGAGTGCTGCTATTAGGCTAATAATATCGAATTTTTGTTTGAAGTAGGGTATGTATCAGAGATCTGTAACAAGCGCTTCGCTTCATAACGCACTCTCCTTCTTCACTACATTTTCTGTTTCCTCAGGCATTCGCATTCCTCAAACAATTTTGTTTGCTTCGCATTAACTCACTCTCTTTTTTAATGTTGAGTGCGAATTATGCTCTCACTCTCTGCTCTTCAATATGTGCTTGCTTCGATCCTCACGTCGAGAGTTGGGCGAATAAACAAACAGATATAGTGAATTAGTGATAATTTTGCCTGCTTCGCAAAATTTCAGCTGACTCTCATTTCAGCTGAGATTTGTGAGAGTCTACGAACAAACATTGCGAATATAGTGAAAATTCTGCCTGCTTCGAGATAAAGCTACGTTGTTAATGGGACTCGCCAAATGCTTTGCGTTGTGCAATTTACCTTGTAACAAAAAAATTTTGCATGGTGCTCTGTATTTCATGTCTCATTGGAAAAAATTTGAAAAAAACTATTATATGCAGGCAAATCTATTCTAGCTGGTGTTCATGATCTTCGTAATTGAATCCTGCGACATTCATCTTGCAATTATTCCCTTTTTATTTCCCGTGCACGATAAACATCAGCGTAGTTGAAATCAGCGCAGTAGCTAGATGACTCGCTGTGATTCGCGCAAGCATTGAGAGTCTTGCGAATAGTTTATCAACTTTCTGCGAATAGGGCGAGTGAGGAGCTTTGATAGGCTGAGTGTTTGTAGCTTTATCTATTCGTTACAACGAGTCTATTAAGCAATACAGTGGTGAATAGCAAGCTTGGCGAAGTTTTATTTTTGAGAGAGTCCATATTTTGTTTATTCGTTGAAAGAGAATGCAATGCACGATAGCTCTTCTCATTTTCAACGAGTGCTTTTATGTATTAGTGAAGCCACTCATGCAGTTCTCTGGTTTTGCATACTGTTTAATCTTTTATGAAGCACATTTTCAAGAATCACATTATTAAGAAGCACATTGTTAGTAGTTTCATAGAATCCGTACGAAAATATACAAAAATGCAAAAACAAAACCAAAACGAATTGATACGACTTATACAATTCTGTAATAAATTATTTGATATTTCAAGTGAAAGGACGGGTTTTTTCAAATACGGCTCGGTGAAATAGGCTAAAATGTTAGATTTCGACTTCCAAGACAGCTGCAACTTTCGAAAGCTGCAAATAATGGCGTGCATTGGTATCAGTGGGGCAATGAGAACGTGCCCATCTGAAGCACTGTGTGTAAAATGGCCCAGTTTTTACACACAGTGCCCCCTTTAGCGATAATTATCGAAAAAGAGGCATGTCTTAGTGCACTAAGAATGGAAGCAATAGGTGATTACAAGGCAGTGAATTTTACGGGTCCAATGAAGATACTTAAAATGTTCGAAAATGTCCCCTCTCTATGAATCCCATACAGGATGCTGTCGAAGGTAAGCTTCTTGAAACGCTACAGGGTCGTTATAAAGGTAACTCTGGAAGAATGATAGCTTTACAGTTGATCCTGGCTCACAGGTATGGTATACTGATGGGTCAAAACTTGAAAATGGAGTAATGGGAGTGGGAATATGCGGTCCCAATTTCCAAAAAGCTCTTCCAATGGGATACACGTGGACCCTATTCCAGGCGGAGGTATATGCCATTGAAGTATGTGTCAGAGAATGTCTTCGCAGGAAATTCAAGGGAGCTCACATCTACATACTTTTAGATAGTCAAGAAGCCTTAACAGCCCTGCAAGCCTATGAGCTTGAATCAAGACTAGTCTCCAAAAAAAACCAATTGTGTCGACCTATTGAACACGCTGGAACAAAAAAATAAAATAGAATTGTGGTGAGTTCCAAGTCGCGAGGGATTCGAGGCCAACGAAAGGGCGGACTGCCTTGCTAAAAGAGGAGCGTCTCGAACTCTTATAGAGCCCGAACCATACTCTAGCCTGGCTTTAGGCTACATTCTCGAAAAAACAGAATATAGGAGAAAAAAATTTCAGTGCCATTGGAACGACACTAATGAACAGAGACAAGCTAAGAAATTTGTAATTCTCAGTAAAGGTAAATCTAAAGATTTACTCAAGCTAACCAAAGCAGACCTCAGAATCCAAACTAGCTATTTCACAGGTCACTGTTCACCCAGATACCATCTTAAAAAAGATGGGTCTGTCGGAATCAGATGTTTGCTGACTATGCGAGGAGGAGGAAGAAATTCCAGAACACATTATATGCCAACATCGGACAATCAGTAGTCTAAGAAGTGTCCACTTTGGAGCGGCAGTACTGCCCCCATTCAACAATTTAGAAAACCAGCACAGAAACAGTGCTAGAATTTATTAAAAGCCTAGGATAGGTTAGGTTAAAGTGGCGCCCGGCCAAGGACCGGCCCACATAGATCAGATATTTAGTCCGTTGTGGGACCACAAGGGATCTACTCCAACTCTTCTAATTACTGTCGTGAAACCAAAAGCCGCCAGAGGACCTTCGGGGAATCTGCCTGTCCCAAGCCAGGAATAGAAGCGGTGAGGGTTTGTTATTGGATGGGCAGTTCATGGGCCGTGCCCCATGAGTTCATTGAGTTCATCTCATAATGAGTTCATTCTTGAGGCACGGCTCTTGAATGTTCATCTGATAACTGTAAAAGAAAAAGGTTTACCTTGAGCCTTGGTTGTTGGTTGCCAAATTCTTGGAGAAAGCATGGTTTTGATATTAAGTTATCATAACACCGTCATTGTAATATGCTTTCGATGGACGATCAATCCAACATAACTTGAAGAGCGGGGACAGTCATCCATCAATGATGAGGAGACCTGATCTATCGTTGTTCTGCAGACCTTAGCTTAGAATAAAGGTTTTATGTAGGAAACATTAAATCTTTGGACCGTTGTATAAGCCAATTGGTATACAACTCATGCTTCCTAGTTTTCCGAAAGAGGCTTTTTATTAGGTCTTAATTAGGTTAACGAAGTTGCATAAGTAGAATTGTGGTTTACCCGGTTTTACTGGGAAACCAATGGTTATTTTTTAACCTAGTCATGTACAATTCGAGTGGCTGAAGGTGTCACAGTCAAATATAAATGTTCTAAGAGCTTTTGGTCTGTAGGACGGGATGTTGAAGAGCCTTGTCAGGTGGAGCCTTGAGCCCTGGTATTGACTGTCGTTTGGGTTAGGCCTACGTGGGATTTTCAATGCGCTCTGGCTGTGGTTAGGCCAGAAAGGCCGATGTGAGTTACACTTAAGTTGAACTCGGGCTAGTGATTCCCTTAAATTACTAAGAGAATGATGGTAGATTGAATCTCGCTAATTTCAAACAGTAAATATTAGGAAGGTAAGCAACTACCGGATCAATATACTGTTACCTTTGGAATTTGAGTACAGGCGACGGGGAAACCTAAATAGTCTGAGTTGTGTCCACTGAGATTGAGGAACTTGATAATATGTTGACAGGCCTATGTAGTTGCCGCCTTAGTCTTCGTGTCAAGGAGTAATGACCCTTGATATGATGTAGATGATTATTGCGGCTGAAAAAGTAATAGGTTGTATTATTGGTATTGATACTGAGATAGCCCAAGGTTATTAAAATAACCAAGTCATGTACAAATTCGAGTAGCTAAAAGTGCCACGGCCATGAATTGTGTCAATCTGACGACAAGATAGATGGGGTTCTGTTGCATGTTATTAGGGGAACCTTTCAAAGTGGTCTTTCTTGAATTCCGTAGGGGCGTTGGCCGACGCTTCATACATATTTGTCCCAAGCTTTGGTGCACCGTTGAATTAAGCCTTCGCGGCAGGGGTCAACATTAAAAACATAGTGACTTTCTGTCGTGAAACCACCCTGAACTAATAATAAAAAGCAGAAGACGCTTAACGTCTACCTCCTCAAAATACCTGAGATCATCAAAAAAGAGGCTTCCTAGATGCTTCTGCCTTCTGCGGGCTACAGCGTGGCATGAACAGAGGAGATGCGATACCGACTTCTCCTCTTCCTCATCCCTACAACTCCTGCAGAAGTATTAAAAGCCGAAATCTGGACAGTTAATCAAGGGTTTTAATATAATAAATAAGGCCTGGTCAGTTAATAGATCCTATGAGTCGCAAGGACCCACAACAAACTAACTAGATTGCGACTTATATTAGCTCAAAGAATATACTATATAAATAAAAATATTTGATGTGCTATTTGCCGTCATCATAAAGAATAAACTATATAAATAAAAATATTTAATGTGCTATTTGCCATCATTTAAATATGCATCAGACCCACCGTGACCTAGTGTTACTCCAGTTGTAAAAATAGCGACGAGGACCAAGAGGAGGCAGAGAGATCAAGGAAATATTTTTGTTTCCTTTTAAAATAATGACCTTATGTTTCTTAATTATGTTTATAAAAATGTTTATTTCACAAATTTTGAAATTCGCAAAACAGATGTTTTGAATTTAAGTGTAGTGTAAAATACTTAATCCATGACCACTGTCTTTATGCAACTGAAGCTAACTTAATTTAGGTATTCAATAGTTTTATGTTGTTCAAATCCTAATTTTTTGCGAAAAAAAAACACTATAACCAATTCGATATTTACAAAGTGATGATGATATTCTTATTGAAAAATACTTTTTTAATGTTAAAAAAAACTAGAAAATACTACAAACTGATTAAAAAATAGACACAAAATCATTAAATAACCCAAAATTAATTTTTTGTAAATATTTAAAGTAAATAAATTCAATGATAAAAAGAAGTTTTGCAAGTGATGCAGTTGAAAAAAGTGTTGCATTTTATTTTATTCAATTTATATTTTTTTTTAAGAAATCAAACAACTCTTACCCGTTCCATTGATTCCGGATGGACGTATTCTGGCATCATATTTTCCGGCACCTAAAATTTGATCTAAGACTTTTTTCTCCTTTTCTCGGAAATTTATTTTGGCATTATTAGCGCTGAAATTATGATAGGTACGAACGTATAATCAATTTGAGGGTATGGCAAAACTTTTTTAATTTAAAAATTTTTATAAAATTTAAAGATTCCAAACATTTTATTCTGTTTTTAAATATTTTTTAGAAAAAAAATTTAGGCGTAAGTTAAGAACTTCGTAAGAGGGCACTATGTATAAACAGTTTATATTTTAAATTTTATAGGAAGTAGTAGAAATCTTCTTTTGAAAAATTATACAGCCCGCACTTATCATAAGATAAAAGCATATCTTCAATTGTTTTTGTAGTTCTGGCATTTGCATGCATTGACTTGGACTATATTTCTGCTTTAATGCCGTTATCGTCGATGTTGTTGTTGTTTTTTTGCCATTTTGTAGATATGCCTTTTTGCAAATGCAAAAATAATTCCAAAATTTATGCTCCGACAAAAATCAAAAAAATATATATGTGTTAAGTCATAGCAAATGCTGGAAACTATTTTTTACTACTACTATTTTTCGCACTCAAATTTAATTGGGACCATATTTAAAAGTTTCCATCCATAAACTTTGCTATAATATTTTAGAATTCAACTGTTTTCGTTTCGAATTAAACGGTCATTGATTTTGAGCGTTGTCAGTTGAATAATAAAATTTTATTTAAGTTTATAAAAGCAAACATTTAACATCTAGTATTTGTTTTTAAGGTCTTCAAAGCAACCGTTTAAAAAAATACAATCGTTTTGATTTTGATATGCAAACAAAGAATTAACTTAAAATCGAAGTAACATGAAAACTACTTTTTGATTGAATATTTTCCATGTATTCTATTATTAAACTTTAAAAAAAAACATAATTAGCAACTCTGAAAATGTAAACATAACTACTTACAGTGATGCACTACATAAGCTGGCAAAGTAAAAAATCGCCCAGAAATAATGACCGGTGCCCATGATATTGAATACGTTCGGCAGAAACGTTTTTCTCAGGAATATCTAAAAAAAAAATTTATCAAATACTTTTAGTTTTAATGTGTAAAAATGATTAAAAAATGTATAATGTTTTGTATAATTGCACAAATATTTATTTAAATTGTGGAATTCTGCTAAATAGATTAATCAAAACTGCTTCATTTTTACCTTCTCCCTCGGGTCAAAAGCTTTTAATTCAAACATCAGCAGCTCATATCAATGAAATTCCACATAAAAATATCGTCATATATAATTATCACATTCAATTCGAAATATGTAGCATCCAAATTTTTTCAAAGCTTAAACCAGCGAAGCATTTTCACACAAAACTCCACACACACACACAAACACATACAAATACACATTTGTAGATATCTAACCAATTTCAATTGTGTACACAAATATATCATATGCAGCTACTGTGAATAGAAACTTCCTAATTATATTTTATTGCTTATAATTAAACATTGTAGCTGGCAACAATGGACGACATGTTGCTGACCATACTTAATTATAATTTGTTGGAGGCGACTGTATTGAATTGGTGTTTGTGTGTGTCGGTGTATTTTAATGGCATCCATCCCTGCCGGAATGAAAAATCCAATTCCCAAGAAACGACTAACTTAAGAGTAGTTAGAAAAAAAGATGTTTTTAATACATGCAACTTTTAAATATATATATCCAATACAACTAGATCAGGGGTGCGGACACATATACACACACATTTTTATGTTTGTGTTGTAAAGCTTTTGCTTTAAAAGTTTGCACTTGAAAAAAAGCAAGAGTTCAACAACGAAACGAAAGCAACAAACTTTCAGTAGCTATCCAGACTTCGGTAGCAGTTTGCGATTGCTTGCTGTTCCGTTTTTTTTTATGTGCAATCTAAATGAGGTGAAAATTAAACTTAACAAACTAGCTTTGATTCATTTCTTGCTGAGACTTATATTTTATAACTCTTATTTTTGTAACCGAAAATAAAATGTGTTCAAATATTTTTAACTCTTATCTATACAAAGGTTGTTGAACTTTTTAAGAGTTATTTTTGGGTTTTTAAGAGTTCTTTAGCCCTAATAAATACAAAAAATTTACTTTACTACATTTATTATACTTTGTATAATATGCTTTAAAAAGTATAGCCTTTTATTTTTCAGAAAACGGTATTTCTAACCTGTCATCTTTGTTCATATGTATCTTCTTCTTTCTTTTTTTTTTTTTTTTTTTTGAGTGCATAATTTACATAAATACAAGAACATTTTAAGCAGTTAGCAACTGCAATCTTCTTGCTTGATGTCTGGATAGCTACTGAAAGCTTTTTAATTTTCATGTCAACAAACGTGTGTGAAAGCTCTCCGCACATGGCCTGCCTTTTTCGCACTGCTGAACAAGATTACCAAATTAATGAAGTTTAGAAAAAAATTAAAAAAAGGGTTGTTTAAAAAAATTAAGTTAGCTTGTTTAACCGAAGCCCTACGTTGAGAAAAAATTCATAATTCCACGTTGAGGTGTAGATTTCTGCATCAATATACTTAGTGTTGATTTTGAAATGAAATACAATAATTTTATTATATGTTTAAGTATATGATATATAAATAAAAATTTTCATTTATTTGCAATGCAATCTGTGCAAACATTTCTGTTGTGATATGCTTTAGAAATAGTTTTTAGCAGATGATTATATTTTGCCTTCATGTTTTTTCTTCAACGCAAAAAAAAAGCTCTGCCTAGCTTCTTTATTTGGTATGGAAGGCTTGTATTACGCCGTTTTCGAGATATTCCAGATTGCAGTAAAGAAGAAAACATGAAGAAGAAAAAGAAAAATAAAGAATCCTGTTAACACATGATTAACAGAGATATATCTTGTTGCAACGTGCATGGTGTATTAATCTTCACCTCAACATGAGGAATTGAAGTTTTTAAATATTTGGAAAAAAATTATTATTGAGATACTTCAAGTACATGATTACGGTTCATACTTAAGGCCTGTTTCCAGCTCTCAAGTAAAGCTTATTTTCATACATAAATCTGAAAAGTAATCGAAAAGTAATTTTTCCTTGTCAAAATTACTTGAAAGAGAATCCAGCTCGTAAGAAAAATTTTCTGTTCTTACTACTTTTTTTTCATTGAAAAGTGACAACGGTAACACTATGAATGTCAAGAAATATATGCAAGTTATATTATTACTTCAAGTAAAATTTTGGCAACCAACATTCAAAGGTAAATAATTTTATTGATATCATTGATTAATTGATTTAAAATTAATAAAAGAATATTTTAGACATGCACATGAACATTTCTACGGAGGGAGAAGAAGAAGCAGTCAATTTTGAGGGGCAGATGTCTTCCGAGAAGCGGTCGAAAGCTGTCCGGAAGAAGCGGTCTGCCAACATGTAAACAAAATGTAATAAAATGTAAACAAACGCTTTTCTCTATTACTTACCTTTGCAATTCAGCCATTACTCATTTAATGAATTATTTCAATATTTATTGCAACAAATTTATTTCAATGTTTGATGAAAACAAATCAGCCTAAATTTTCAATACAAAGTGATACAATGCTGGAACTGTCAAAACTCTCGCCGTCAAAATTACTTGTCTACTACTTTTTTACACTCAAGAAACTTAAGTAACTTTTTTCTTGAGTAATTACTTGAGAGCTGGATAGAGACCTTTAGCATAAAAAAAAAGTTATGTAAGATTGGATACCAAAACTAAACGGTTACGGAAATAACATATAAAATAACTTAACAAAAGTAAAATTTAACATCAAATCTGATGCTAAATCCTTCTGGAAATTTGTTAACACAAAACGTAAGATTGATTCCTATCCTTCTTTTATGAAGTATAATTCTGTTGAGTCTGATAATGATAATAGTATTTGCAATCTTTTTGCTGACTTTTTCAAGACGACTTATTCATCATAGTCCTATGATTATTTAAGTTATCCTTTTAGTATTCAATCTGGGGATATTTATTTCCCAATAATTGACACAAAAACAGTCTTATCATTTTTAAAAAATATTAAAACATCTTATAAAAGTGGTCCTGATAACATACCTTCATGTATATTAAAATACTGCTGTGAAGAATTAGTAACTCCAATCTCTTTACTATTTACTTCATCATTAAAATCCTGCTATTTTCCTGCAGCCTGGAAGCATTCATTTATCATTCCGCTGCATAAACCTGGAAATAGGTATTTAATTGACAACTACCGTGGCATCGCAAAATTAAGCACTTTGCCTAAACTTTTAGAGGCAATTGTTACATCACGACTATCGCATAGCGTTAAATCTTTAATGTCTCCTTTCCAACATGGATTCCTTTCTGGAAAATCCACTGTTACTAACCTTCTCGAATTTACATCAAAAACTATAGAAAACTTTGGAAAAGGCATGCAGACTGATGTTATTTACACGGATTTTAGCAAAGCTTTTGACGTTGTAAATCACAAACTATTGATCTTAAAATTACATCTTGTTGGATTTCCTATACCGTTGGTAAAAATGGATTGAATCC